>JANBXA010000734.1:42717500-42985000 GCA_030556225.1 Cricetiscus sungorus | reverse complement strand
ATGTCTTTTCTTAACCAATTTACTATTTTTTTTTGTCTCATTTCTATAATATAATCATAGCTGGAATTGATTCTTAATAATAATTAACACATTATCAATTTATAAGAATAAATTGCATTCGAGAAACAGAGGCAAGCTGTTCTCTGAGTTCAAGGCCAGCCTGGTCTACAGATCGAGTTCCAGGACAGCCAGGGACACACAGAGATACTCTGCTTTGAAAAACAAAACAAAAAAGAATAAATTGGTTTAATTTTAGTCAACCTCCATCCTTTCACAAACAACTATATTATAGTTTTTGTTTCCCCCACTTTGTGGAGGAGGGGGTATATATTATCTTTCTTCTTTTTGGTGTGAACCTTTTATTTTGGGGGAAAAGAGGCTGAGACACCTAAATATGCATGACTTAGTCCGAATTTGAATTCTAGATCTTGCTGCTTCTACCTCCCAAATGCTGGGATTACAGGTATGTACCACTATGGCCAATTTCATAGTATCTATCTATTTAAAAAGTTAAAATTAAGTCACATCCCCTGATACTTAAGACAATTATTGAAAAGTCCTGGAATATATCCAATGAATCCAAGCTGAACAACAATAAATGAGCTAGGTGTGGTGATGTATATCTGTAATCCCAGTACCTGGGAGGTAGAGGCAGGAGGATCATCTCAAATTTGAGCCCAACCTGGGCTAAATAGTGTGTTCAAGGCAAGCTTGGATTGTATAGCACCTTTAAAAAGTTAGGAGGCAATGATGCCCATCTGTAAACTCAGGGATAGGGGGTGTGGTGGGGTGGAGACACGTAGGTTCCAGTTCACTGGCTAGTCAGTCTAGCCTCCAGGATGAGCTCCAGGTTAAGTGATAGACCCCGCTGCCAAAAACCAAGGTAGGCGTGATCCAGAAAGACACCCGATATAACACCTCTAACACATGTGCAACCACATGCATACATGTGCACACACAGATACAAGTATGTACTTATAACACACAACCAAATAGCAACAGCAAGACCCTGTCTAAAGCTAAAAAGTTTTTAAAAAGGGTAGTGGTGGTGCTGGGAATACAGCCTCAGTGCCTGTATAGAGGTATAGTAGAGTACCTGCCAGCCTGTGCCAGGTTCTGAGTTCAACCCCACTGTCCAGGAAAACAAACAGAACCAATATATGATAGAGAACAGCATAATTTTTACAGAAGCTTGTTTGTGCATATTAAATAAAATCATCATTTAAGTAGCCCCTGCCCCTGTAATTCTTCAAAACATTCCCCAGAAAAAGTAGGAAATCAAACTGCACCATTGCTTCCGGTACTCACTCTTTCAGGCTGTCTGACCGCCTCCTGTCTCTTCCCCATGATGAACTTCGACTTCGAGATCTCCTCTGGCTGGGGCTTCTGGATCTCCTGTGGTCACTTGGGGAGCGCAGATGCCGCTCTTTTGACTTCATCTGGCCTGGTGCTAGAACATGAAGGACAAGGCTTCTAACAGTTCACTACCTGAAAACCACAGGAGCTGCCACTCTGTCGGTATCATTTTCTGAAGAACTTTAAATAACATGCTACTGTTGCTGACACTCTGTAATAGTAACAGTCCTGCTAAGTAACCTAGATCTAATGGTCATTTACACTTACTTTTTCGATCACCTTGTGCAAACTGTATTTCAATTTGCCGGCCACATACCCACTTCCTATTGAGGTTATAAAGTGCATCTTCAGCATCTCGAACATCTTCAAACATGATCAGCTGTCAAGGACACTTTGGACATAAGATGGTCATTAAAAATAGTTCTAGGTTGTTATTTATATGTGAAATTAAATTGACAAGAAAACCAAGTTCTGGTTCCAATATGAATAATGAGAAAAGCTTTTATATTTTATTATGAAAACAAATGCCCTCTTGTGATTTAGAAATGTGAATACAAAAATAGAACAGTAGATACAATTAGCAGCACAATTTGAAAAGTGGGAAAAGAATTAATCTCAACTGGCATTATAAAATAAACTATTAGGGTTTATTGTTCCCCCAACCCATTTCAGAGAAAGGATCTATCAGGGTTTTCACTGAAAATATCAATATGCAGAAGCTTTTATTTTGCAAGTAAAAGTACTCTATCAGTAAAAGTCTACTTATGAAGTTTAGGAGAAATGACTCATTATAAACAACTGCAACAATAAAAGTAAGCTAACACAATGGACTACTTCGGTCCTTTAAGGGCGGTGCCCACCTTTGAACCTACTACTTAAAACAGTCCCCCCTTTGTGTTATTACTGGGATGTAAGTATAAAGTAACATGAAACTGAGGTCTCAAAGAAGCCTGGGAAATGGCTGAGTGCCTATTAACATATGAAAGTGGACACTGGCCGCCAGTCTCTCAGCATTGCATGTTCCGGAGTCATCCTGGCTGGCATACCCTACTCCCTACTCCAACCAGTCCCTGAGCTTCCCTTCAGGTCCCCCAGCTTCCTTCCCTATGTAAGACAGCCATTTTGGATATATGCTTTTTGGGCCTCTTGGGTCCTGGTTTCTCTCTGTCCTACCCCTAATCCCCATGGTCCAGTTCAGTCTGGGCCCTTCCAGATGCCTCTGGTCGTCTTCTCTCTCATATCTACAAGGATTTTTTTTTTTTTTTTCCTCAAACATATCTAGGAGCAGTTGTGTCTGTTTTTCATTCAAAAACAATCTGTGACCATCTGAAATCACATATACTGATTTGAAATGTTCCACTTAATACCCTTACCTAAGCATATGGTCCCAAGCCTTACTCTAATGGACAGTAGCTGTGTAAAATGGAAATAGCCGAATTTTAGGAAGTTGTTCTCTCTCTCTCTCTCTCTCTCTCTCTCTCTCTCTCTCTCTCTCTCTCTCTCTCTCTCTCTCTCTCTCTCTCTCTCTCTCTCTTTCTCGTATTGTAGTTTGTAGTTTGGCTGGCCTGAAGCTCCACATATAGAACAGGCTGTCTTTGAACCAACAGAGATCCCGCTCTTCCCAAGCTAGGATTTAAGGTATGAGCCACCATGCTGGTCCTTGTTACTAGTTTTCTTAAAACAGCAAATAAACAAGGAGGCTCAAATAATGCACACAAAAGGAGGCTGGCAATGACCTCAGTGATACTGGCTCTTGAACCTTGACCTTTACATTTTAGGACTTGCAGGGTAGACTTGATCAGAGATGTAGAACCAATAAAATCAGACTCGGATTTGACTCCAGAACTCTAAATAAATATAGGAAAGCCGAAGCCTCAAAGACTAATCTGTCTTTTGCTCCACAGAGGCCTCATTCTTCCAGGTTTTACACCTGTGTCTACCCCCCCTCTTTACTCTCTGCTTGAACTTGGGTGCCTTCTGTCATGCTGCTAGGCTTATGGTTGGAGTCTAGCTACTAAGTAGAACCAAGATGGGGTTGGGGAGGCCACTTGCCAGCTACTGTGGACTGTTTAAGATTCACTGAGATAAAGAAACAAACACATTTAATTAGACTATGTTGATCTAATAACATACACTCCTAAATACATATATGTTTAAGCACATGTATGAAGTGTGTTTGCATGCATACATGAAATAAAGGATATTGAACATAAGCGAATCCTCTGGGGCGGCGAGTGTAGAAGTCAAGTGGGATGTAAACATCTACTATGGGGCCGTATCGACCAAATTCTCGGCGTAAATCCTCAGGCCTGGAGTGTTACAGAAACAAGGCAAATAAACATAAATAGCTGGAATACACACTTTGCTACAGAAGCCCAACTGAAATTTCAAAACAAAGTGTATTGTTGGGCCCAGTGATAAGGCTCAGCTCAATTGGTAAAGGCATATGTAGCTAAGACCTGAGTTCAAAACCATAAACCCACATTGTGAAAAGAGAACCATCTCCTGCAAGTTGTCTTTTAATCTTCAAGCATGGAGAGAGAGAAAGAGGGACAGAACACAGAGAGAGGCCCATACATGAATGAAAGTTAAAAAAAATAATTTAAAAGGATTGTATTGTCTAAACTCCATTTCTAAAACAGTGTCTTGTAACAATTATCCACATTCCTTTCTTTTGGGGGGTGGGAAAAACAAGTCTTGCTATGTAGACCAGGCTGGCCTTGAACTCATAGTCCTTCTGCCTCTGCCGCCAAGTGCTAGGATTGCATGTTACATTATGCCTAGCTTCACCCAAGGTTTTGAAAGGAAAACAAAACCAAACCACTCTCAGTCCCCTCTCTCTTGGAGACCCTAATTCAGGGAGTCTGGATTAGGGACCCAAGCATTTCAGATGTTGTTAAACTTAGTTTCAAAAGACTTGGCCCGGGACATCCACCCTTGAAAGTTACTTCTATCACAAGACTGGGTGGTTTCATTTAAGAATACCTTCACTTGCCTGCCTTTGATCCCAGCACTAGGGAGGCAGAGGCAGCCAGATCTCTGTGAGCTCTAGGACAATCAGTGCTGTTACACAGAGAAACACTGTCTCAGCCCCAGCCCCCATTACGTTCACTTTATCACTATAACTTCATGTTTATTTCAATTTTCAAAAAGTAAGAGTTAGAATCTAAAGCAGTCTCAGAATAATTTCTTGGATTTTTAACAACAAAATAATCTGTGTTTTCCCGTGTACTCCAAAGCAAAGTAACCACTTTATTCTTTTATTTGATGCTATTTTGAGCCTCCTGTATGTCTTCTACCATTAAAGGCATGGGGCTTACTTGAGAAAAAGATAGGAGGGAAGGAGAAAAGAGAGAGAGAGAGAGAGAGAGAGAGAGAGAGAGAGAGAGAGAGAGAGAGAGAACAGCCAGAGGCATTTGGAAGAGTCCAGGGCAGTGAGGGAAAGCAGGATGGACAAGGCCAGGGCTATCTGGGAGAGGGAAGAATCACAGGGGACAGAGGATAGAGAAGAGTGAGAGGAGCAGGGACAGATTATTGAGAGAACATAGCAGGAATAGCAGAGTTATAAGGAAAACAGGTAGCTTTGGGGAGGGAAGCCTGTGAGCTGGAGGGAATCTGCAGCTGGGGAAATCCTCCTATAGTCCAGGCTGAGCTGATTTCTGGATATTTGGACTGCTTTTTAGAGTTTGGAGAACTGGAGTTCCCTTTGAAGTTGACAATAGCATCATCTGTCTTTGTGGAGCTACAGTTTAACTGCAGGCACAACAGGGCTAGCTGACAATTACATACACAAGAAGCTGTTCATCTGAGGATGGTTTAATTCCCACCACTGTGGTTGTTTACAGTTTAGTCTGTCTGTAATGTCATGGGGCTAGCAAGTGATGAAGATGGAACCACACACCTGTCTGTCATTAATCACCATAGCACAGGGCCCCAGGGAGTTCACAATGGCTCAGCCTTAAGCTCTAGTTTAAAGCATGGCTCTGAAGAAAGAAGAGTGCTTCAAAAACAATGCAGGGAGGGGAGACTCCAAGGTAACTGTACAGCTCCTGGCTTCAGAGAAGGAAGCTGTTAGAAAACAGCTCGATGCAAGACAGACAGAAGAGCTTCCTGTGCAGAGCTGCAGAAGGAGACATGATGTGTTCAGAAACCCTGTGGGCAGGCAAGTGTGTAGTGACATATTGTTTGTGTTTTAATGTAGGGCCCTGCATGGACCCCACTCCCCCCCCCCCCCACCTTAAATAAGCCTGAAGCTGTTGGCTGGAACTCCTTGTCTCAAGGCTGTTGTTGGTACTCTTCCTGTTTTGATAGCACACACCTCCTGACAACACACACCTCATGGGGAGGAGCTAAGCCTAAAATTCCTGTAATTTTCCACTGTGCTGTAAGTCAGTATTTAAGCCCGTTCTTCCCCCTCAATAAACGGCATTCAGCATTTGGCATTCCAACATTGCCATTGAACGAATGAGCCGCTGTCTTGTCTGTATTTCAATCTCTAGGCCTTCGCCCAATTCGTGGAACAGATCTTATCGAGGGCACTACATTTTAACAAATAAAGCTTGCCTGAAGATCAGAGTGCAAAGTTAGCCACACTAGTTAGCCACAGAGGCCAGGCAGTGGTGGCACACACCTTTAATCCCAGCTCTCGGGAGGTGGAGACAGGAGTGATATGGCTGGGTGGAGACAGAGAATATAAGGCAGGAGGAGGAGGAGAGGGAGAGAGAGAGAGAGAGAGACAGAGACAGAGAGACAGATACACAGAGAGACAGTCTAGGCAGATGGCAGTCTGAGGAGCAGTGCAGTGTGAGGACAGGATCGCCCCTTTGGTCAGAGCATGATAGAACTCTTTAGTGACTGCTTTGCTTCTCTGATCTTCAACTTTAAACCTAATATCTGTCTCGGGTTTTTATTAATAGTAACAATTGGAATTCATGCTACATGAGTGAAATCAACTATTTCTTCTCTTAATTAAATTTGTAAATTTTAATTTAAATAACAATTTAATTTACTGTCTGTTTGTGTGTATGATGTGAGTCCATGAGTCTGGGTCTAAACTGCCAGGCATGCGAAGGTCAGAAGACATTTAAGAGTTAGTTCTCCTCTTTCACTGTGGGATCTGGCGATCAAACTCTGGTTTTCAGGATTGCACATGGGATGCCTTTTCCTGATAAGCTATTTTGATAGGCTAGAGATGAGGATCTAGGAGCTATTTTATAAAGATTCAGTTAACATTGGCTAGGCATCTACTATATGACCCAGGAAGCATCTAGTTTATGTTATACTTTATTTAATGTTGCTTGGCTGCCTTCTCAAACAGTCTGATAGCGTGACAATGTCTTCTTTTCTGTCATCTCTTCAGAAGGTATGAGTCTTTAAAAAAACAAACAAACAAATAAAACTGGCTTCTGTCCCCCTGAATGCCAGCAATGCTATCCACAGCATTAACCAACGACCATGGGGCATCCCACCATGAGACCTGGAGTTACCTCAAGACTGAAAACCAAGTATCATTCAACTGGTTCACAACGAGTTGGGGTAACAGCAAGCAAACACTCAACAAGAGTGAGACCAGATATGCACACCAAGAAACACCTCGAACAACCTTACTCCAGATGCCTCCATCCCATCGCAAACACATGAACACCATGAACAACCATGGCAGGAAGTCTCCTTCGGAAACCAGCACCCCCACTGGAATATTCCCTGAGGCAAGTAACTTAGCTGATGCACACGATAAGAACTTCAAAATAGCAGTTGTAAATAAGTTCAAGGAACTCAAATGAAATATATAAATGCCTGAAGACCATGAACAAAACAGTTGAGTGAAAAAAATGAGCATAACTCAAGGTATGAAAATAGAAGTTAAAAAAGAGGGAGAAATCTTTGAAAAAAAAACCAAAGGGAAATAAGTTTTAAAAATTCAGGAAGCCAAACAATGAACTCAGAGGAAAATATCCCCAAAACATTGGATTAGAAGAGAGAACATCAAATCTTGAAGACAAGGTAAAAAGAAATGGATTGCTTAATCAAGAAAATTCTAAATATAAAACAAAACAACTAAGAATAAACCCTGTCTCAAAAAAACCAAACCAAACCAAACCAAAACAAACAACTAAGAACAGAACATCCAGGAAATCTGGGGCACTATAAAAAAAAAAAAAGATCAAATCTACAAATTAGAGGTATAGAAGATGGAGAAGAAACTAGGTAAAGAAAATATTTTTAATGAAATCATAAAATCTAAAGAAGGAGGTACCTATCAAGGTACAAGAAGTATATAGAACAACAAACAGAATCAGGTAAGAAACTCCCACAACATATAATAACCAAAACACTAAATATACAGGACTAAAAAAGGGGTATTAAAAGCTGTAAGAGAAAAAAGATCAAACCACATATAAAGACAGGTCTATCAGAATTACAGTAATTTTTCTTTAAGATTTACTTTTATTTTCTGTGTAGAAGTGTTTTCCCTATATGTATGTAGGTGCATTGTTTATATGACTGGTGCTCAGAGAAGCCAGAAGAGGGCTTCACAGTTCCTGAAACTGGAGTTACAGATGGTTGTGAGCCATCTCTTGGTTCTGGGAATTGAACGCAGGTCATCTGGGACAGAAGCCAGTGCTCTTAACTGCTGAGCTATCTCTCTAGTCACCAACACACTGATTAGTCAATGGAGAACACCAAACTAAGGACCTGGACTGACTTCTGCAAGTTCTGAAAGACCATGGATGCCAACCCAGCCTGCTATACTCAGCAAAATGAGGAGTTGTAGTTAAAGGAGAGATAAAATATTTCATGATAAAAACAGATTTAAGGCATTTAAATCCACTAAACAAGCTCTTCAGAGGATAATGGAGGGAATACCTTAGTTGGAATGGAAGACTAAACATACTCAGGAAGGCACCAGATGTCAGAAGTCTGATAAAACAACACCACAGTAACAAAACAAGAATTAATAAATGTTGTTCAACAACAACTCTCACTATTAATGGTCTCAGTTTCCCAGTAAAAGCATACAGACTAACACTACCCGTCTTTGTGCTGTCTCCAAGAAACACACCATGTAGAGCAGATACCATCTTAGAGTAAAAGGAAAGAAAAAGGAATTCCCAAGCAAATGGAACCGGAAGCAAGCATATTCTACTGTCTGACAAAACAGACTTCACCCCAAAACTCATGAGAAGAGATAAGGAAGGGTACTCCATACTCACTTAAGGAAAAGTCCACCAACCAAATATTCTAATCCTAAACATGTATGTATCAAAAACAGGACAACCATTTCATAAATTAGCTATAAAATTACATATTGACTCTCACACAGTGGTGGTGGGTGACTTTAATACCCAACTGTCACTAATAAACAGGTCACCCAGGCAAAAACTAAATGAAGACACTGGAGTTCAATGATATCATAAAGTGAGCAGATCTAATGCATCTACAGCACATTCACCCAAACATTAAAGAACACATATTCCTCTCAGCAGCTCATAGAACTTTCTCCAAAACTGACCATCTATTAAGACCAAGGCAAATCTCAACAAACATAGGGAAACTAAAATACCATTCTGTAGCCCATCTGACCACAAAAGAATAAATGTACATGTATATCAACAACAATAGAAATGTCAGAAAGTCCACAAACTCGTGGAAACTCAATCAACACACTATTTAATGAAAATTGGTTCAAGAGAGAAATCACAGAAATTAAAAAACTTCCTAGAATTAAGTGAAACAAAGACATCATATCTATAGGACCCAATGAAGGTAGTCCTAAGAGGAAAATTTTATTAAATGCCTTCATCAGAAAGTTTGGGCATTCTTAAATTAATAACTTAATGGTAAACTTGGAAGCTTTAAGAAAACAGAAACAAACAACACTCAAAGTCAAACAAAGAATTTCCATTAACATCAGGACCAGGATAAGCCTGTCTACTCTCTCCACTCCTGTTCAAAACAGGACTCAAAGCCTTAACCAAAGCAGTAAGACAAATGAAGAACATACAAGGGACCCAAATAGAAAAGGAAGAAGTAAAAATATCCTTATTTGCAGATGATATGATTTTATACATAAAAGATTCTAAACAATCCACAGGAAACCTCTACAGCTAATAACTGTAGTAGCAGGATACAAATTAATGCATAAAGTTAGTAGCTTTCCTACATACAAACAACAAACACACTGAGAGAGAAATGAAGGAAACAGTGTCATTTACAATAGCCTCAAAAATATCTTGAGAGAACTGGAGAGATGCTCAGTGGTTAAGAGCACTTGTTCTTCCAGAGGACCTGGGTTCTATTCCCAGAAACCACATGGCAGCTCACAATTGTCTATAACTTCAGTTCCAGGGGATCTGATGTTTCTTTGACCTCCTTGGATATCAGGTGCATAGACAAACATGCAGGTAAAACACTTGTACTCATAAAATACAATATATAAATAAATCTTAAAAAAAAAACCCTGAGATAAACTGGGTGGTGGTGGTGCATCCTTTAATCCCAGTACTCAAGCAGATCTTTGAGCTCAAGGTCAGCTTGGTCTATAGAGTGAATTCCAGACAGTTGGGGCTATAAAGAAAACCTGTTTCACAAAACAAAACAAAAACCTTTGGATAAATCTAACTAAGGAAGTGAAAGACTTACATAATCAAAACTTTAAGAAATTGCAGAAAGAAATTGAGAAAGATACCAGAAGAAAAGACTTTCCATGCTTATGAATTGGTAAGTTAATATTGTGAAATGGTCATTCTATCAAAAGTCAACTACAGAATCAACACAATCCCCAGCACGATTCCTCACATAAATTGAAGAAAAAAAAAAAAGAAAAGAAAGAAAAGAAATCAAACTTTATATGGAAACATGCAAAACCTAGAATAATGTTTTTAGATTTTTTAAATTATTATTTTACGCGTATGGGTGCTTTGCCTGCATGTTGTCTCTTGATACAAAATAATCTGTTTTGATTACATCCCCAGGGGTGGGCTAAAAAGTGATGAAAGAACAGAAACTAGAATGAGTAACTCTCAATCACTTGCTTTTGTTTGTTTTCTTTTATGTTGCTGGGGACAGAACCCAAGGCCTCAAGAACACAAGGCAAGCAACCTACTGCTGAGCTATACCCCTAACCCAGATGTGTTTTATTTAGTATGAACAATGTTTGAGCATTATAGAAATATGAGATAGCCAGTATTTTATAGCTTCCAAAACTACAAAAATGGGAATTCACACTATTCAACTGAATACACCTTTATTTAGTTATTGTGTGTGTGGATATGGCTTATGTGAGGTGAGAAGACAACTTGAGGGGATATTCTTTTTTCCACTACCGCCTGGCTGAACTAGTTTGGAAATGCTGGCAATATTAAGTTATATAAGGGGCTTGCAATATGGCTTCGTGAGTAACGATGTCTGTCTGGAACCCTGAGGATCTGTTCTACCCCTGGGACCTACATGGTGAGGAAAAAAAAAAAAAAAAAAAAAAAAAAGTGGCAACATGACTTCCCCATTAGATGGTAAATGCTCATTTGCTGTAGTCCATACTTTCTATTAAATTTTAGAAGCTGACAGCTTCACTCACCTGGACTACTCTGCCTAGCTCTTGTGTACATTAGAAGTGAAAATCCCTGCGGTTTCTTTTGTGAACATGCTGTGCTTATTGTTCAAGTTGTGTAAGTGTGAGGTTTTTTTTTTTTTTAAGCCTATCCAAATGTTACATTTTGCTTCTCTGTATAATAGTGTATTGATAAACAGGTTAAGAGAAGAACCATAAAACACAGACATCTTAAAATTCTATTTATTCACTGTCTATAGTTGTGACATTTATATTTATAATGATCAAATCTGAAGTACTTAATATCTCTAAAAGCAAATTACTAGCTTAGTGGTGGCACACACCAGTGATCCTAGTACTTGGGAAGGAGGGAGACACAGTGGGATCAGAAGTTGGAGGTCATTTTAGCCTATGTAGGGGATTTGAAGCCAGCCTGGACAAGATACAGACCTTCTCTCAACAAAACAAAACTTAAATCACGATTACTCCAGAAAACTCACAAATAAAGCACTGGCTGCATAGGTTTGTGACTGTTTAGGTCCGGGTAACTCCTTGAAACCCTTGAACTATAACTTTTCCTTAAGTGGGCAAGATTGTAGAACTAGAGAGCAGACTAAGTAATTTAGTGAAATTAAGGTGTCTATTAATGTCCCCCTCCCATCCCCTCTGGCCCCTGTTAAGTACTATATGAAGGGGGGAGGGGCGATTCTTTTTTGTTTGTCTGATAATTTTTTTAATTTAAATTTGAAACAAGCTTGTTTTACATGTCAATCCCAGTTACTGCACCCTCCCATCCTCTCCTGTTCCCCCCCCCCCAATCCCCATCCCATCCTATTTCTGTTCTCCAGGGAGCAGACTTGAAAAGGGGCAGTTCTAAGGCTGTATGCTTGTCATCCTCTAGACAGAATTTTCAAAGAGGGCTGGAGGGGATAGACTCCCAGGATTGAAACTGCCTACTAACCATGATGAATGATAAGACTGTTTCCAGCACTCAAAGAAAAACATATACACCAAGTTGATATTCTCTCTCTCTCTCTCTCTCTCTCTCTCTCTCTCTCTCTCTCTCTCTCTCTCTCTCTCTCTCTCTCTCTCTCTCTCTCTCGATCTATATATTAGAGATAGGGTTTCTAGGGTTTCCTCTGTGTAACAACTTTGGCTGTCCTGGAACTTGTTGTAGTCCAGGCTGGCCTTGTATATTAAATTTGGGCTGTAAGCACTGTCTGAACAGCGCAGAGGAAATTGCAAGGCCTAAGGTGCACATCCTGAGATGAGACAGCCCCAGTTCCTCCGGAAGGTTAGTGGGCGGCGTCAGCAGGACGCAGTGACAACAGGGCCAGCATTGCCACCACTGCCCGACAGGGCCCGCACCTCGACACCCAGCCAGCATCTTGTCATCATGACAGCACCCCAACACATGGTTAGCACCCCAACACCCGGACACCTCTTATTCCGGTACCCCGAGACCTGTCCAGCACTCCAATACCCGGCCAGCACCCCAACACCCGACTGGTACCCCGAGAGCCGCCTGGCACCCCGACAGCCTGCAACCTGGCACAGGGACACCCGGCCTGCATCCGACAGCCAGACAGCCCACCGCCCAGCCCGCACCCAGACACCCCGCCGCCCCAGCCCGTACTCCCGCGGGGTCCCGTCTTGGCTCACCTGGTAGCGTCGGCGACGTTCCTGACGAACAGGGAGGTGTTGGGGGGTCTGGTGTAGCGAGACATGCCTCTGGCCGCCCCGCTCCCAGCTGCCCGCCGCGCCCCCTCCCGGGCCGGCCGCGCAGCCGCAGACGCGGGCGAGGGGCGCGGGGCCTGAGCTGCCGCGCAAGCATCGACCTGGCCACTGCCTTGGACGCTGGCATGCAGACCCGATACCCGCTGATCCAGGCCAGGAGACATGCCTTACCCAAGGAGCCCCAGAGGAGATCCCGGGCAGGGCTTCGACAGAGCCGTGAGCGAGGGACAGGACCCCGATTGAGGGTATGCAAGCTTAGCCTCAGAGTTTCCCTGGGGAGATCAACTCGGTCCTCAGGGGAGAAATGTACACTCACGAGTAGGGAAGAACAGCTATAAACTGGCAACAAACTGGGTAAGCATCAAAAAAACCCAGACAGGAGGTCTTTTGTTTGTTTGCTTGTTTGCAGTTTTGTAACAAGGTCTCAGGCCTAGAATCCCTTATGTATTGTGGCTCCACACCAGACTCCAGCTGGACTTAATAATAACAAAGTTCAGAGTACTTTATTTTGGTTACCTGGGCTACTGTAGCAAATGCAAGACATTTTGTGGCTTCATGAAATCCATCCTCTATGGACTGGGCCGGCGGGCTGTGCGGTTAGCTCAGTTGGTGGTGTGTTTGCCTAGCATGCAGGAGGAACACTGATCCAGTATCTCATAAAACAGGAATGGTGCTGGGGAGGTGATGGTAGAAGGATCAGAGACCATCATCTACTACAGAAGGAGTTTGAGGCCCGCCTGGGCTAAGTGAGATGTGTTCTCACTGATAATTGCGCAGGTATACCCTTTCAGTTTCCGGACATGTTCTGAAGCAGCTAAGTATCTTTTTCAGTACAACGGCATTCTGTTTGAGGACCTACAGCAGGACTGCTTTCAAGTGTAGACAACTCAGTAATCTTACAGCCGGGTGGGGTAGGCGTGGGAGCTGGAGAGAAGGGTCAGCAGTTCTGAGTGCTTGCTGCTTTTGCAGTGGGCCTAGGTTCGGTTTCCAGTGTCCACATCCACATGGTAGCTTACAGAGTCCTTAGCTTCAGTTCCAGGGTATCCAACACCCTCTTCTGGCCTCCGTGGGCACAAAGCACACATGCAATGCACGTACATACAGGTAGCCAAAACACCTATACACATAAATTAAAAATAATAATTTGAAAAAAGGAATACGGCATTAAACTTGGCTAGTGTCTTAACCAGCTGTGTTGAGTAACTAAGGAAGCTGTATTTTGTCATTCTTTTGATGTTTTATGATACTCCTAAGGGTCCAAACTAAAAATCCTCCCTGTCCTAGATTTAAAAAAGAAAGAAAGAAAGAAAGAAAGAAAAGAAAAAGGAAAAAAAAATCACATTTACCAAAATTCTAGGCTTTATAAGCAAAAGTACTGATTTACCAAATCATGTCTTCAAGGCAAGTATCATGTCTTCAAATGATACTTCACAGCACTACAGAGGCTTGTCATGGAGGGGATGCCTCAGTAGATAAGAGTACTTGCTATATACACATGAGGGCCTGAGTTAGAATTCCAGCACCCCTGTGTGTGTGTGGGGGGGGGAGCTAGGTATAGCCACACACCGGTGACCCCAGCATGGTGAGGACAGAAGCTCACTGGGCAGCAAGGCCTGCAAAAGTGGAGAGGTCCAAATCTTCAGGTTTAGTGAGCGACTCCATCTTCGGAGAAGTCAGAGAAGTAGAGTAGAAGATGGCCTGCGGCCTCCTCTGGCCTCTGCACAAGCACACAACACATACATACGTGACCCCTCCCATTCAAATATAAATATTTTAAATTAAAAGAATAAAACGTTAGTCTAGAGTGACAGTGTGGCTAGGGACATCTGCCCTGTGGAGGACATAAGATTTTGTGGATCTCTTTGCCCATCCTCACCTTCAAGTCTCTGAATAAAATGATTTGACTTGAAAATTTGTAGTCTATTTCATGCTTCTTAATTTCCTCCCAAAGATAGGACTTATATTTTTAAATATTTTAAGAAACTCTTGTATCTTTTCTCATGTAGACACTATAATTATTTTGCTTTTGCGCCTTGGAGATAGGGTCTTATCTGTCTAGCATTGGCTAGTCTGGTACTCACTGATGTAGCTCCAGGTGAGCTTGAACTTACAGCAATTCTCCTGGATCAGCCTCTGTAGCACTGGAATTACAAGCATGCTTGTCTCATTTAGAAAAAAAAAAAGTTAAAAATTTGTAATTGAGTAAGGTGTGGTGGCACACACCTTTGATCCCAGAACGTAGGAAGCAGAGGCAAGTAGATCTCTGTGAGTTTGAAACAAGTTTCAGGACATCCAGGGCTGTTATACAGAGAAACTCTTGTCTTGAAAAACCAAAAAACCAACCAAATAAACAAATCCCAAACTTGTGACTGAAATCAACACAGAGCTGGGGATATAGCTCAGTATGGCAGGGCACTTGCCTACTGTGCATGAGACCTTGGGTTTGTGTGCCAGCACAGTTACAATACACAAGCAAGAGGAGAAGAGGAGAAGGAAGAAGAAATTACAGATCTACAAAGAGATTGTAAAAAGAAAAATGTCACAACCCCTTTCAACTGTTATAGCTTGTCTTAATGAACAAATTCTTTTTTCCTTTTTTTTTTTTTGAGACAGGGTTTCTCTGTGTAGTCCCAGCTGTCTTAGAACTCCCTCTGCAGATCAGGCTGGCCTCAAACTCAGAGACTCATCTGCCTCTGCCTCCTGAGTGCTCAGATTAAAGGCGTGTGCCACCACCTCCCATCTGAACAAATTCTTAAATCATTGTGTGTGTTATATTGAAAGTAGATGGTGGCTGGTGAGATGGCTCAGTAGGTAAAGGTGCTTACCACCAAACCTGCAACTTGGTTACATAGTGGGAGGAGAGAAAAGACTCCAACAGTTGTCCTCTTTCCTTCACGTGTACACATACACAAATCAATCAAAAATTGTTACAATATTAAAAAAGAAAGAAAACAAAGATACATAGGAAATTATATCTGATGTTTGGGTATTTATTCATAGGACTTGTCTCTGGTGAGCTAAGAGTAGTGGTTGTCATTTAGAATGTAGGATATAGCTAAGGCCTTTCTGCTCATCCTGTTTGCCTGCCTATACTGCCACTCCAGAGACCCTCTCCTAAATAGTACAGGAGAAAGCAACTCTCTGATTTCTTTTTGTTGTTGTTGAGACAATGTCTCAATCTGTACTCCATGCTGTTCTGGAACTCACTATATAGTACAATCTGGCTTTGAACTCATGGTAACCCCCCTACTTCAGGCTCCAAATACTAGATTTATAGTCCACAAGTCACTATTGTGTTGTGTGACACTATTTCTGGAGTGTGTGAACAAATGCCTACCCACAACAAAGTATAGATATCACCAAAGTTCAATTGAATGGATGTGTTTTATAAGGGTTATCTATAGGGTAAACTACAGGGGAGGGGTTGCTAACAGGAATGACTCAAAGACAATTGCGGCACCAAGGTCCATTCTGGTATCTGTAACAGCTCAGAAAAGCTGGGAACTATCTCACTGAGCAACCTACAAGTAACTAAACAACTTGGAGAGTTTCTTCTGGGAAACTCAGCTGATCTGAACCTCTTCCGGGAGCTTAGCTTCTCTGAAAGTGTCTCTCAGCAGTCTTTGCTGCTTATATGTGCTTGAGGAGGGAGAATCTTTGTGTATCAAGTTAGTTTCAGGAACTTCCTGAAGCCTTTGAGTTGTCCACCCCCTGAAATTAAGAAGCTTGCTATATAGCTCAGGCTGGCATTGTATCTAGCTTTGGTTTTGAGTGTCCTAGTGGAGAACTATTAAGAAATTAAGCTGTGCTTGGGCCCGTGTGCACGACTTGAACCCTGTGTGGAAATTTGAAGGGTTAATGTTGCAGCTCCCCAGCAGATGGCCAAAACTCTCCTCTGGCAAGGGCTGCCACAAGCTGCCTCAACAGGGTCATAACCAGGAAGTAGGAGGTGATGGGGAAACTTGGGTTTTGTTTGCTGGTTTTGTTTTTGTTGCTGTACTTGATTGGTGTGGTATTGGGGACTGAGCCAGGGGTTTATGACTGCCAGTCACATGCTCTACGAAGACCACACCCCCAGCAGATAGGAGATTTATATAGGGTGAATTATAAATCTTCCCCCTCCATTATCCCACACTTTTATAAAACACCATTTTATATACCTCAGTTGGAGAACATATGATTTCTTCCTATTATGAATTTAATACTTAAACAGTGTGTAGGAAATATGTAAAAGCTCATTCTCTGGTAACCTAAGTAGGAGGGGTAAGTTATCTCTTTCAGAAGTCAGTATGTTCCCTAATGTGAATCTATATCTTGAATGCGTTGGGTGTGGGTGTTTCTTCATTTGCCAATTTTTAGGGTTGATTACTGTATTCAAAGTGACAGGTGCTTCTAGCTGTCTGGCTGTTCTTATCTTTTCTTCCAGTTTTCTGCTTTGTTCATCTCCACTTGACCATCTGCTTACCAAGACCTATTCTAGAAGCCACACTACCCATCCGAAGAGACTCTATCTCCCAGCCTCCCTTGCTGAGGTGTCAGCATGACTGTGTTCTAACCAATTACTTGTAAACAAAAGTGCTCCACAGGGATGACATCTGAAAGGGATTTTATTCAGCTGTTGTCCCATTATGGCCTGGAGTTTGTACAGATAGTTGGAATGCTGGAGTATCTTGGACTCAAAAGGGTTTCTTGAGGAAGAAATCACATACTGATGACAGCAGAATGGAAATATATCACCTGATGGCAGTGAACTTGTAGCTAACACTAGACATCTTTTATGTAAAATTCTATCTTATTAAATTATGTGTTATTTTGAGCAATTGCTGCTGAATTTTATTTACTTTTGAAACAAGGTCACACTATGTAGCTTTGGCTGTCCTAGAACTCACTCTGTAGAGCAGGCTGGCCTTAAAAGAACAGAGCTTCCTGTTTCTGCCTTCTGTGAACTGATATTAAAGATGCATGCCACTATACCTCACTGTAGCTTTTTCTTAAGGGGGATTGGGTGTATGCAGGGAGGAGAGGATCATGTTGTATGCATTGTAGCCGTTCGGATGGAAAGGTACTCTGGCACTTGGGAGCCAAGAAATACCACAGGTCACAGCAATCGTAGCAGCTGACAGCCCTGCTCCAGGGAAGTCTTCTCCAGTGTAAGAGCTCTGCTCTAGCAGGGAAGGGATTCCTGGCTGTACAGTTTGGCTCCAGCCCTCCAGAGTGTAACAACTCTGCCTTGTTAGAGGAAGCTGTTCTCAGGCTCTGGCAAAAAGTTGTTACTTCTCTTCTCCCCTCCATTTCAGCAAAGGAAGGTCTCACCCAAAACTTATTCAAGAAATTTATTGGGAGGGAAGAATCCAGGAGAGTGGCTGCCCTCTGCCAGGGTGGAAGGAGACAGCTGGACAGCCGTAAGTTGAACAGGCACAAGGTTTATATAGGGCCTCTTAGAGGCAGAGTTTTTCTAGGGAGATTTCCAAGGCAGGGATTGGTTAGATTTCAGTCCTCAGATTGGCTAGATCTTGTGTTCAGGGATTGGTTGGCTTTCTGCTCAGGTTCAGATTTGGCTCTAAAGTGTGTGTGTGTGTGTGTGTGTGTGTGTGTGTGTGTGTGTGTGTGTGTGTGTGTGTTTTCCTCCACTGGTCCCTTTTAACACTTTGGCTCCAATTTTATGATCAGAGTCTATATTTTTCATTGGCTCTGATTCCAGGGACAAAGTGTGTTTCTTTGGCACTGGTTTCAGGCTCAGGGTGCATTTCTTTGGTTCTGGTTGTAGGGCCAAAATGTGTCTCTTTGGCTCTGCTGAGGGTGTGTTTCTTTGGCTGGCTCCTTTTTCCTACCCATGTGTTCTTGTGGATTCCTGTAGTGAGATATTCACTTTGTCTGCACCTGTGGCACTGACCATGCCCATTTGAGGGTGGAACAGGATCTGAGGTTACCTGGGGGAATAGGTCTGGGTAAGGGGCCCTGGGGCACGCTCTACTTGCAGCACGGGGACAGAAGAGCATCCAGAGGCATCCCTCGGACCAGGAACTTGCTGGTGTTCATCTGTCTCTGTTGTAAGTTATTTCTCCCTGAATAAACATCTATTTAGCTTATTTGTTTTTCCTGATTCTTAGTAAACCACAAAGACTCCTGAGTTTCCTATGATCTGTGTTGGTTTTGAAATCTGTAGGTCAAGTATCCAGTGTCTGCTAGAGCTAACTTCTTTGCATACAGGGCTTCTGCTGACAACACTTTGCAGATTGTGAGCCAGGCAGATTCTCCCACATTCCCAAGATTCCCTGGTTTACACCTCCTGAGGTAGCCAATGAATGGTCTAGCTTAAGGGTTCCTCCCAAGTGTGTTGGGAATGTGGGGGAAAGCCACAGCTCTGAGATCTGAATAGGTGGATTTAGCTTCATACTTTGAAAACCCACTAATCACACTGCTGGAGGCATAGAGCTGTGGATGGCAAGCATTCAGTTAGGATCTCGGAACTTTTCAATTGTGTATCAGTGAGTCTCATGGAAGGCAGGCTCAGAATTATCAAACCCCAAGCTAATTTCATTTGATGCAACCGGAGATTGGGGTTACCTTTCTCTGTATCATCACTTCCTGGGCCTAATCATTCCTTGCTTGTTCTTTTTTGCTTGTGAGCATCAGTCCATGTGCTCTCTCCACAGCCTCTTCCCAGGCTGGCTGTCACCCCAGGCCTGAGACAGATTGATTCTAAGCTGCCAGGACAGTGACCATTCCATGTTCTCAAACCCCTCAGGTAGCTCAGTTTTAAATAGCAGATTTCATGTCAGAGTGGCACCAACAACAGCCCTCTGAAATCTGGCAACACCTTTCATAGCTGATCCATCCACCTGGGGAAATCACTGTCTCAACAAGTCTGAGAGCTGGATTTGAGGCTAGGAAGAGCTGTAGACTTGTCCTACAGCTGGGACTGATGGTCTTCTGCCACCAGGACCACCTGGCACATCTTTGGATAAGGCTTATTTCTGGTCCTTCCACACTGGGGCGGGGCTAAGCCCAGCTTTCTCCTAGCTGGTGCATTGCCTTTTGTGTCTCACACTTAGCAACTGTCCTGTTACTCCTTCCATGGGAACACTGTAATATTTTCCTAATAGATGTTGCTGGAAATCTCAGATTTTCCCCATCTATTATAGTAACGTCCATAATAGCTGGATGTTTACACAGTTTTATTTATTAATAACTTCTTTTATATCCTTTTATAAAAATTCCTTTTGTAGGAATCTTGAGGATTTTAAGCAGCCTGGTGGCCATTCATCATTCATTCTTACTAGTGACTTTAAAATGTGTACCACCCAAATGAGTGGGAACTGTGAGAGTAAACATTTGTACCGGAAAATACTAACCAACATATGCACACATCAAACTGCATGCACTGGGGATGGGGAGATGACTCAGGTAATGAAGTGCTCGCCATGGACATGTGAAGACCTGTGTTTGAATCCCTAGAAACTGAAGACCAACACGGTAGACTGCTACCGCAAGATGGTAGTAAAGGCAGGACTCAGTAGTTCATGGGCCAGCTAGCCTGGCAGGTGCTTCAGTGAAAAATGAGTGACCCAGTCTCAAGTAAAGTGGAAGGCAAGGACAGTCAGTCACCTGAGGTTTAACCTGCACATGTGTGCTGTAGCATGTGCATGACTGCACTTACATACATGGACACACACACACACGCATGTGTGCACACACACACCATAAACCATTGTAAGAATTTTTTAAGGTCTGTATGTTGCTTGAGAGATCAAAGCAGAGAGCTGTCACAGGTCTTTTGGGTGCTGCTCCCAGCTGGGTTTTATATTGTATCAATGGGATGAGGAGCAATTGGCATTTTCCACTTATGACCCCTAGGAAAGAAATCTTCTCTACCACAACCAAATGCTTGTGTGTTAGTCATGGGGGATCAGCACAAAAGAGAGGCCTGTCCCTGGATGGCCATTTACTCTCTCCATTTCCAGGAATGGCTGTGGCAAACAGAGCAGCTAATCTCACTTGGCAGGAGAGAAGGGAGCCATTGGGAGCTTTAAGTCCCTGAGCCAGGGCTTTGAAATAGCTGCCTTCCTTTTGTGGGTCATTTGCAAAAACCTATAACAGATTGTGCTGGCTAGTTTTACATTTACCTGACACACACTAGAGTTATCTGAAGGATGGAAACTCAGGTGAAAAATGCCTTTGTAAGACCTGTCTATAAGGCATTTTCTTAATTAGTGATTGATGGGGAGGGCCCACCCCATTATGTGTGATGCCACCTTTGGGCTGGTGGTCCTGGGTTCTATAAGAAAGCAGGCCGAGCAAGCCATGATGAGCAAGCCAGTAAGTAGCATCCCTCCATGACCTCTGCATCAGCTCCTGCCTCCAGGTTCCTGCCCTGTTTGGATTCCTGTCCTGACTTCCTTCAGTGATGGGCTATGATGTAAACCAAATAAACAGTTTCTTTCCCAACTTGCTTTTGGTCATGGTGCTTTATCACAGTAACAGTATGCCTAACTGCTACACAGACTCCTACCCAATATGAACATGAGTCTGTGAAGTGTTTTTGTATTTTCCAGGGTTGCTTTCTCATCCCTAATTCTTCTTTCCTGATTTCTTTACTCTCTGGATGCTTTGCTTAGCCTCTGTGTACACGCATCCTGCATAGTCAATACAGAGAAATGTGCTTTCTAATGTGCTTGCTTATCTCATCTTGGATGACCATGTCCACCACCACTTCTCCAGATGTACACACACACACACACACACACACACACACACACACACACACACACACACACTCACACACACACACTCACACACACTCACACACACTCACACACACACTCACACAATACACACTCTCACACACTCACACATACACACTCACACACACACACACTCACACACACACTCACACACACTCACACACACACTCACACACACTCACACATACACACTCAACACACTCTCACACACACACACACTCACACACACACACACACAGACTCACAGACTCACACACACACACACTCACACACATACACATTCACACACACTCATACACACACACACACATCACACACACACACACACACACACACACACACACACACACACACCAGCTTGTCCTTCATCCCCCTATTGCCCCAGTTTTCTTTTTAAATTTTGTATTATTTGTAATTATCCTAATTTTAAGTTAATAGTCTAATTATATCATGTCCCCCTCTAAACCCTCTCATATACCCCTGTTACAATTCCTCTGCTGTGTCTCTGTCCTAAGAAGCAGGCATTCAACCAGGAGTCAGTTATTGGAATTGTTGGGTTTATCAGGAGCCTATTAGTTTAGCCTATTAGTTTAAATTTCTTCTGTTTCCAATTTATCTTTCATTTAGTCTCCAATTAGTCCTGTAAACAAAATTCTGATAAAGTTTAACACATCCAGTGGTTCAATTGTTGGGGTGAGGTTACTAATCTTAAGTATCATGTACAATTCCTCCATGTCCCTTGTAGTGGTTTGAATGGGATTGGCTTCCATAGGCTGATATGATTGAATGTTTGGTCACCAGTTAGTGGAACTGTTTGATAGGATTAGAAATTAGGGGGTACATCACATGGGCTTTCAAAAGCCTGTGTCAGCCCCCCTTCTCTCCCTCTTTTCCCCTCACTTCTCTTTCAGCCTGCAGACCAGGATGTAGCTTTCAGCTGTTGCTCTAGCCATGGAGAGCATGATGTTATGCTCTCTCTCCACTGTGATAATAATGTACTAAACTATAAGCAAGCACCCAGTTAAACACTTTCTTTTATAAGATTTGTCTTGATCATGGTGTCTCTTTACAGAAATAGAATGTTACAGTAAAGAAAGGATTTTGTGGCCTGGTATTGGAATCCTTCCTTCCTTCCCTCCTTTCTTTTTTTTCCCTGTTGGGTGGGGCCTGGCCCATTCTTCTGCTCAAGGGCCTGGAAATGACTAAGGCCCTTAGAGTAGTCTGGCGGGTGGGGTCTAGCCACTCACATGTGTCTAGAAGCTGGAAACAGCCCTTAGGCCATTAGAGAAGTGGGGGTAGCTGTTCAAGCCTAGAGGGGCTTACAAATGGAACAGTGGCTAAGACAGAAGTTGGTCCCAAGGACTGTGGTATTATTGTGATGGGCCTGATCATGCTATTTCTTGAGGAATATGGGAGACTTTGGGATTTGGGATTAGAAAAGCTGGTGGGCACTTTAGTCAAGGCTCATTGGGCCATCCTAGTAGGACATGGTAGATAGTGCTGAGGACTATTTGAACTGAGAGGGCACAGATCAATAAATTCCATGAGAGGAAGAATATTCATAAGTGGCCTACAGACAGTTCTTGTGATATTTTGGCAAAGAATATGGCTATATTTTGCTCTTGTCTTAAAAAATCTGCCTGAGGCTAATTTGAGGAGTTTTGTGTTATAGGGTATTTGTACACTGTATGAAAATGTATTGCTGTGATTGGTGTAGTGAAAAGCTGAATGACCAATAGCTAATCAGGAGGAATAGGTAGTACTTCAGGGCAGAAAATGAACTCTGGGAAGAAAAAGGTGGGGTTACCAGCCAGATGCAGAGGAAGAAGTACAAGCATTATGACCAGATGAGGTAATGAACCATGTGACAGAAAGTAGATTTTTAAAAAATGGATTAATTCAAGTTACAAGAGCTGGTGGGATGAGCCTAAGCTAAGGCTGAGCTTTCATAATTAATAAGTCTCTGTGTCATTATTTGTGATCTGGCAGCACAGAGAAAGACTCATCACAGTTTTGGATTAATGGCATTGGCAGAGGAAATTTCAAGACAGCCTAGTATTAACTTTGTCATGTGGTTATTGGTGGTCACTCTTATGTAGATCTCTAATGAAAAGGAAGAAGCTGAACAAAGAGAAATACAAAATATGCAGTATGTGAGGAGAAAAAGAACATGGGGAAAGGTTGGAGCCAAGTCCTGTGCTCAAGGACAGAAAATCCTGATGCTAAATGCCATAAAGGGAGTGGTGACTTCAAGTTCACCAGCAAGACCCCACCCAGCCAAGCTGCCAATTTGTAAAAAGGAATTAAAGAAAAACTTTAGCATGGAAGGACATCTGAAAGCTGATACAAATGTAATTGAAAGAGGGAACCAAGTTCCATCAAGCAGCAGAACTTGGCAGCATCTGCCACGTGGTTCTGGATTTAGAACGAAGGATACAAGAAAGAAGTTGTGGAACATCTCTCTGCATCTAAAGAAAGGCACGGAGGCCAGGTGTGTTTTAGGGGTGTTCCTGAATGAAGGCCCGGAGAGGTCATTGTGTGAAGCTGTGAAGGTGAAGCCTGGGTTGCATTGGAGACCCCAAGATGTCGGAGAGGCCCAAATCATGGGATACCTGCCACGGAGAGCTACAGACCAGGTGTGGAACCAGCCCAAGAAAGAGAAGTGTGTCACAGTCAACAAAGCTGAAAGGAATTTAAGACATGAAGACAGGCAAAGTTTCTTCCATCTTGTATTCTTACTGAAGCCATTTCAGGTTTAACTGAAATTTGATCTCCTTGATGGAGCATCCCACAGAAAGTTATCCGATTCTTTTCTAGGAACCCAAGGCCAGGATGTCCTAGCTAACTTAGCTTCTGTTAAACTGCTTGCCTCCAATCCTCCCAAGCTGTCAAGTGAGATGCCAAGTTGTGGTGTCTGCCTTCGAAAAGCTTGTGTTCTGGACACTCAGAATCACATCTAGGGCCCTGAATACTTGGGTGTGGTCCCAGTTAGCTGGAATAAAGACTTTCAGTTTGTTAAACTGTGTCTGGGTGGTCATCTCTGGTGGGCTACCAGTAACATTCAGACATGGAGATGCAGAATTTTGGAGACTGCTCAGCTTTTTCAGTCTTGCTTTGGTCCAGTATTTCCTCATTATGCTCCTGTTCCTCCTTTTGGAACGGTAATGTGTATTCTGCGTGGTTTTATGTTAGAAATATGTGATCTGATTTTTGATTTTGGTTTTATAGAGAGTTGCAGTTAAGAGATTGCCATGGGCTCCAGAAGAGACTTTGAACTTTAGACTTACAAACAGTGTGTTGAGACAGTGGTAGACTATGGGGACTTTTGAAGTTGGTCTGAATGCATTTTTGTATGGTGATGTGGCTACAAGCCTATGGAGATCTTGGGGGGGGGAATGTGGTGGTTTGAATATGAATGGCCCTTCTAGGCTCATATATTTGAATATTTGGATCACTAAGGAGTGGAACTGTTTGATAGCATTAGGAGAATTAGGAGGTATGGCCTTGTTGAAGGAGATACATCACTGAGGGTGGGCTTTGAGGTTTCAAAAGCCCATGCCAGCCACCCCCTCTGCCTGTGGATCAGGTTGCAGCTAGAAGATACTGCTCCAGAGCCATGCATGCCTCTATGCTTTCCATCATGATGATAATGGATTAAACCTCTAAAACTGTCAGCAAGCCCCTAATTAAATACTTTCTAAGAATTGCCTTAGTCACTGTGTCTCTTCACAGCAATAAAATAATGACTAAGATGTCGGAGCCTGCTCCAATGAGTCAGATGGGTTACCTGCGTAGGGGTGTGAGGACTGAGAAATGGCAGATAAAGAAACAAAGACAGAAACACAGGATAGATTCAGGAGGACTGCCTCGTCCATGCCTTCCAGCACACCGGACAGCCCCAAATTTAATTTAGACCCTGCTTATATACAGACTAGAGGCAAAGCAGAACAGAGAGCAGCATACTCAGTTAACCAGCTCCCTGCACTGTCCTTGAATCGAGGAGCAGCCAGGCTCACTATCCATCATGTGGGTCCTACTAGCAGCAAGCAGCTTCATTCCCCATCTCTGTGTGCCTACAGCTGGCACCAGTAGCTCATTAGAGAGATGATATACTCTATCCCATGGGCTTAATCAGAACTTTCTCATGGCTCTCAAGGAGACTGGAGCAAGCAAGCTTGAACTCTAATGTCTTATGAGTCATTATAAGACTCCAGGTGGAAACCGAGTCACTTGTGGGCTCCCACATTAAGGAATCCCTCCACCTCCAATCAAAATTCACCTTTTTGCTGACCTATTTCCTTAAGTCTCTGCTTTCTGCTGTGTGGCAGCTAACTCTTATTTCAACTAGCCATTCTAGAGATAGTGATGTGCACTGGGGATTGGTTAGGAGGATTCTATCAACAATGTTCTGTAGTGACACAGCATTTCCTTCTCTGCACTCAGGTAGTGGCAGCCCCCAAATTATGCCATGGTTCCACTTCATTCTAGACAGAATTGTTCAGGTTCAAAACACTGTAACTGAACAACAAGGAAGAGTCATATCTACTTTTGGGAACATTTTATTTCCTATTTTGTTTTGGGAGGATATTGCTGCATTTTCTCCATGAATACAATCGTTTTCTCTCCTTCTCCACATGGCTCCCACCAGAATTTCTAGTTGCCTTTACTTTCACCTTAATTTCCTTCATCTTTCCGCCCATTCCATCCCACTTTCTGTGATCTCATTTTGTCAGTCTATTGGGGATTTCATTTGGGGATTATTTTTATCCTACCCAAACACATAAACCATACTGGAGCCTGTCATTTGTCAGAAGGAGGTCTGAATCTAAAACTAAAATAGTATGTAGTATAATTTGAGTGGTATTTCAGCTTTGTTTTTCACAATAACTGAACTTTCTCCTCCTCTATTTTTTTTTCTAGTAAATAACCCATTTGTCAGGAATTTCCTGTTTCAAAAGTTATCATCTCCTGTGATGGGGGCTTGTTATGTGAGTAGCCTGAGAGGGAATACACATTTTATACTTTAAAACTAGACATCACTTAAGAACTATTTCTATTTACCCCAAATTCTTTCCCTCCAAAAAGGAAATAAGCAATACTTATTGCTTATTTATCAAAAGGTAAAAAGCACTTTCTTTGCAAGCATAAGTTTAAATCCCCAAAGACCATTTAAGAAGCTGGCTATGGTGTGTGTGCCAACTCTGGGCAGGGGTAGAAGGCAGAGATAGGTGGCTCCTGAGAGGCTGGGCCAGCCAGCTTAGCCAAAACAGGGGGCTTCAGTTCAATGAGAGACCCTGTCTCAAGGCAATAAAATGGAGAGCAATAGAAGAAAACACCTGCTCTGCGTGCTGCACGCATACACACACACACACACACACACACACACACACACACACACACACACCCGAGCAATAAAAGACATTCTTTCTTTGCAACTAACTCTAATCTTAAGTAAAGGTCTGAGAATCTGTAAAGTTGCATGGAGTTGAGGTGTCTGTTGGTAGATCTGTGTAGTGTAATGGGTAATACTACCATTATTGTCAAGAAGAATAAGTACCCAAGAACTATTTACTGCCACAGAAGAAGGATGTCTTAGCCAGTGTTCTGTTGCTGTGAAGAGAGATACCATGACCATGTGCAACTCTTATAAAAGAAAGCATTTATTGTGGCTGGCTTACAGTTTCATAGGTTTAGTCCATTTTCTTCCTTGCAGGGAGCATGGTATCATGTAGGCAGATGTGGTACTTGAGAAGAAGTGGAGAGTTCTACACCCAGATCCGTGGACAGTAGGAACATAAAAACACTAGGCCTGGCTTGGGTTTTTGAAACCCCAAAGTGCACTCCCAGTGACACAGTTCCTCCAAAACACCACACACACTATAACAAGGCCACAATTAAATCCCTCTCAAGTAATACCACTCCCTGATGACTAAGCATTCAAATATAAGAGCCCATGGGGACCATTCTTATCCAAACCACGACAAGGGATATATGATATCTGCTGTTAGGAGCTAGAAAACAAAACAAGAAAAGAGTATGAAGACTGGAGAGAGGATATACATTCAGCGAATCACCATTGTTTATTAGAGATTCAAGAGTGCAAATTGCCATGAATAAGAAATCCATGGTGCCAAAAGTAGAAAGTGAATACATATGTGTATGTGTGTACATACATACTCAGGAGGAACAGAACAAAGAATTACCTGCCCTTCCACCTCCTCAGATGACAACACTGTTAATTTATGGCAGGCAACCTAAGTAGCAGCTTGTATTTAAATTTATATGCAAGCCTGCCTGTAGCTGTTCAGATGTCTGTTTATGCAAGCAATCAAGTCGAGTGACTAAGCACTGTCTTCCATATAATACTGTGCTCAGTATTTAGTAGGCTGTGTAACCTTGGATACTCATCTGCAAATTGAAGATAATTGGTCATGTTAGTAACCTGATAGGTTGAAATGAGAACTAAGTATTAACATTTAAAACACCTGGAAGAGTATTTGGTACAGAGGAAGTACTCTTATCATTATTCTGGCTTTTAGCCAACTCACTGGGCAAATTAGTCTCGAATCTCATAGATGCAAAAGGATTTCTATAAAATGTGTATCAAAGTTTATTAAGAAAAATTAGGGTGGGACTGGAGAGACAGTTTCGGAGAGATGGTTGAGCCAATTAGTGTTTGTTGTTCATGTTAGAAGACCAGGCTTCAGTTCCCATCACCCACGCGGTGCCTCACCCATGTATATCTACAGTTCCAGGAGATCTAATGCCTTCTTCTGACCTCCTCAGGCACCAGACACACGCATGGTGCACATGCACACATTCAGACAAAACACTTATACATATGCAATAAAATTAAAATGTTTAAAAAAAGTTTTAAAAAAGAGAAAAGTGAGGCCATCCAGGAAATTACTATCACATTTATTATGTTCAGGGCTGAGTTTTGGTCTTTTCCCGTTAGAATGTGACTTGGATTCTTTTATTGTTAGGATGTAAATTAGTAAAAACCTATCACTTTCTTCCTTTCTTTTTGAGACAGAGTTTACTCTGAGTAGCCTCAGCTGTCCTGGAAATCACTCTGTAGACCAAGCTGGCCTCAATTCGGAAATCTGTTTGCCCCTGCCTTCCTTTTGCTAGGATTAAAGGAGTGAGCCACCTCAACGGGCTCCTTCAGACCCATTTTCAAAGGTTCAGTTGTCTCTTTACGGGAGAGGGAGAGAGAGAGAGAGAGAGAGAGAGAGAGAGAGAGAGAGAGAGAGAGAGAGAGGGAGGGAGGGAGGGAGGGAGGGAGGGAGGGAGGGAGGGAGAGAGAGAGAGAGAGAGACAGAGACAGAGACAGAGACAGAGACAGAGAGAGAGACGAGAGAGAGAGAGAGAGAGAGAGAGAGAGAGAGAGAGAGAGAGAGAGAGAGAGAGAGAGAGAGAGAGAATATATTGTATCTTCTTTCACCCAGTTGTGGCAAATTAAGAGATGAAGTCGAAAACCGCAGATCACTACTTATTAGGCTTATCGTCAATAACAATGTTTCGAACTTAGAATCACTTTGGAAGAAAACAAGAGCGTGCGGTCTTGAATTTTTTCTTCGGTTAACTTAGACCCGCTATAATGTGAACACGAGCTGTGTATATCGTGTTACTTGGGCTTACCGTCCATCAAAACTTTAGTTGAAACTTGTGTACAGTTCCTTTTCTTAGAAGGAACCACGCTCCAGATGCACGCCCGGCCGAGAGGCGGAGCTGCAAAGCAACTCCTGGCCTGGAGGGTTACACTTAGGATTGGGGTCGTGCTGTGTGGTGGGCGAAAGCCGGACGCCACTGCGTGCAGCCTAGGACCGCCGAGGGCTGACAGGGACAGCCGAAGCCCGAGCACTGCCGAGGATTGACAGGGACAGCCGAGTGTTTCCGAGGGCAGCCGAGAGCTGCCGAGCCTGGCCGCCGAGCCTGGCCGAGGGCTGACTAGAGCAGCGCCGTGTACGCCCGCTCCATGGGTCCGGTGGCCCCGCTGGAGCTGCTGAAGCAGCGCGCGGCCGAGCGCATTGACGAGGCGGCCGAGCGCCTGGAAGCACTGAGCCGCGCCATCTGGAGCGCGCCCGAGCTGGCCTACGAGGAGCATGGCGCGCACCGCGAGCTCACGAGCTTCCTGGAGCGCGAGCCTCCGGCCACGTCGTGGGCTGTGCAGCAGCACTTCGGGCTCGCCACCGCCTTCCGTGCCGAGTGGGCGCCGCCGGAGGCCGCGGCGGAGCCGGGAGCGCTGCAGCTGGCCTTCCTGTGCGAGTACGACGCGCTGCCCGCCCTGGGCCACGCCTGCGGCCACAACCTCATAGCCGAGGTCGGGGTGGCCGCGGCGCTGGGCCTGCGCGCCGCGCTGGAGGCTGTCGCTGCGCCGCCGCCGGTCAAGGTGAGCCGCGCTGGGCCGCTACGGGGTCTGGCGGTGCTGCGCACCCAGCCCGGAGGACCAGACCAGTTATTTTTGGTGGCAGACAGCTGCGGTTTGCTGACTAAGTCGTGCGATCTCTGGACGAAGTAAATTCTGTAGACTCAAAGATTTAGATTTGAGTAATTGGTATCGTAATTTCAGTCTGTAGAGATACCAGACTACCAAAGCTCTGCAAGAATGGAAATAACGGAGAAGTGAATAAACATTTACTAGGTAGATGCGTTCACATAGTTAAGTGCTAATCTTTATTTCATAACTACAAGAAGCATCTCTGTTCTTTAAGCAGAATGTCGTGCGTGTCCGTTTTACGTTATTCTACTCTTTCCGATGGTATAGTTATTCCTTCATTCTGTGAGCCAAGAACCTTCTGTCACTCAGCCGGGTCCCCCCCACTCCTATTGAAAGCAGTCCTCGAAAACAGTACATTTTTTTTTTTTTTTTTTTTTTTTTTTTGTGGCCCTTTTTCTTTAGTAACTCCTTTTATGCCTCTGGGTTTTTGTTTTGTTTGGGAGTGTGAGATCCTGGACAGACTTAGAAAAAAGTTCTCAGCCGTCGACAATAACCCATTAGGTTGAGAAAAGGGAGTAGTTCAGTGGCCATGTCCGGTAGAGCTCTAGGAGAGTAGGGATTACATTGAGAGACCCTGTCTCCACGCCTATTTCCCACCCCTCACCCAGCAATTCAGTTTAAGAGTTTGGATAGATTTAAAAACAAGCATAGCCAGACTTTGAGAAATATGCCAACTTCAAATGGTTATGGAATACAACTGGATTCCCTTTACAAGTAAAGCCCCCCCTTTTTTACCCAAGCTTGTTTCATTGTATTTTTATATATGACCTTGAGAGTACATTACTTTCATGCAGATAATTTGTCTTTGCTTTAAAAATTGCTTGAAGAAGTTAAGCTTAAATATCAAAGTAAAATGTTTATTCTGTAAAGTTCTCTTTTGTTTGATTAGGTGTTTGGTGACCATTAAATCTTCCTGGTTGAACTGGTGGAATCGAATTAGTAAGTTTGTGAAATAGTTGGCAGTTTCTAACCATGGCACAGATATTGTTTAACACTCGGCAATGGAAGGTTAATGAGTTAGAACTTTTTTAAGGAATGAGAGTTCCAAGCGGAAGGCCAGAACAGCCCTCTAAGATAACTGCAGCTCTGAACACTCGCTCTGTAACTAGGGAAGCCTAAGTCTCCTTGGTACAGACTGCTCCCCTACCTCACAGGGGTGTTGTGAGGATCACAGGTCAGGTGCAAGCTCCTTACCAGTAAAACTATGACTAACAATATACCTTTACCTGTCACATGGTATGCTAACAGGCTTAGTGTGAAGAGACTTTAACAGATAAGTCCTAGAAATGTTGAAGAACCTAAGTATATAGAATTCTACTTTTTTTTTTTTTGTCTTTTTATAACTTAGCTAGAATTGAGTTATAAAATTGGGGAAATTTTCTTATAGACTTTCTAGCATACATTTATACCAGATTATTGTAACAATACAAATTAAAATTTGTGATTCTGTACCAAATATTTTTATTCACTGCATAAGCGTTGAAGTTTAAGAACTTAAGGATATGTTTTGAATGTGTTATGTGCTAAAACCTGTTTAATGCTTTCCTGTTCAGAGTCTCTTTGTGCTAGCATATGTATTTCCTTGTAGGTCATTGTCCTGGGGACCCCTGCAGAAGAAGATGGTGGTGGCAAAATTGATTTAATTGAAGCAGGTGCTTTTAAAGACCTCGATGTTGTTTTTATGGCTCATCCATCTCAAGAGGATGCCGCCTATCTACTGGATGTGGCTGAGCATGAGTAAGTAATCACACTGAAGATAATTTCTGGGTGGGCAGCAGACTGACGAGAACTCAGAGCTAGGGCAGTAAGACTGAGTGAGAAGGTTTAGTGGGTAAAGGCACTAGTCATGTAGGCATGGTGACCCAAGTTCTTTTGGTAGAGCCCACATCACAGATCAAACAGAGTTATCTACTGCACACACACCCCACTCTCCATCATACACAGGCATGATTTTAAAAAGAAAAGGAAAGTAAGCCGAACACTAAAACTCTGTATTTAGACACTTAAAAAGGGACATGGCCTGTGCATGCTGCTACTTACTTATCATCTCATTGCTCAGGAGGATAAGGCCAGAGGAGTTTGAATTTGAGTTGATGTGGACTGTACAGCAGGACCCTGTGAACTGAATGGTAATGATGTGACATTTGATTTACACCGAATGACTTTTGGCAATCGTGATTTGTTATTGTGGTCACAATTGAACTATTGAAGGAATATTAAACAGGGATATCGAACTGTAGCACGGATTCTGTGGCCTTAATAATAAATACCCAGAGTCAGATATTGGAGTTAATGCTGGAGATCAGAAAAGCAAAGCAGCTAGCCACTTGAGAGCTCTTGCTTCTACCAATGCTCAGACCAAAGGGGCGATCCTGTCCTCAGACTGCATCCTCAGACTGACTGCATCCTCAGACAGACTGCATCCTCAGACAGACTGCATCCTCAGACTGACTACATCCTCAGACTGACTGCATCCTCAGACTGACTGCATCCTCACACTGACTGTATCCTCAGACTGCATCCTTACACTGACTGCATCCTCAGACTGACTGCATCCTCAGACAGACTGCATCCTCAGACTCTATTCTCAGACAGACTGCATCCTCAGACAGACTGCATCCTCAGACTGACTACATCCTCAGACTGCATCCTCACACTGACTGCATCCTCAGACAGACTGCATCCTCAGACAGACTGCATCCTCAGACTCCATTCTCAGACTGACTGCATCCTCAGACTCCATCCTCAGACTGACTGCATCCTCAGACTGACTGCATCCTCAGACTCCATCCTCAGACTACACTACTCCTCAGACTGCCTTCTACCTAGACTGCTGCTCAGACTGCACTGAGCTCCTATCTCCTCTACCTTATATTCCTCTCTTCTCCCAGCCATATCACCCCTGTCTCCATTTCCCTAATGCTGGGATTAAAGGCATGGGATCCCAAATTCTGGGATCACCTTTGTATGAACTTTATTTCTCTTTTAGCTAATCTCATGTAGGCCAGGGTAGCCTTGAACTCACAGAGATCCATCTGCCTTTGTTCCCAAGTGTTGGGATTAAAGGTGTGTGCCGCCACTGCCTGGCCTTTATCGCTAACTGGTGTGGCTAGCTTTGCGCTCTGATCCTCAGTCATAAACAAAATCTCACCACATCAAACACTTGTGTTCTCTTTTGAATTTAGTTTGGTTTCCCTTGTCTTTACAAGGGACAGTTTTGTTAGACCTGGGAAGAAAGCACTTCTCCATATTACTTTTAGCTTGGTTTTATGGAACTGGAGGTTACTCTTTTGTGTCTAGAAGGATGTGTCATTGAACTGGTATGGATTTTTAACCACAAATGACAGTGAGAGGAGTTGTGGTGTGGTTAGCGGTCCAGTCCCAATGAGCCAGTGCTAGGCCATGTCAGCTAATTTCTGTAGTGTCTGAGACTCTGGGGAGTGGTAATAGAACCATCCCTACAGTGTCGCTGTGCTCAGAAGTTTCACCTCTTCCAGCCCCGCCACACCTTGTTTTAATTATTATATCTTCATTCTTGTCGATTTGGAATCGGTATTGTGAGAGTAGAAACAATTCACCTTTTATGGGGCAGGGGTGGATATAGGTTTTCTTTTTATTTCAGGAAAATATTAGAGATTCCAAATCTTTGCTATACTTCTGGCCAGAGGGGTCCTGCAAGCTGTAGACAGGTTTCCCAGAGTTTTAGGATTAGATGTAGGCCTCATTGGTGTGATCTTAAAGTCAATCTGTGAGGCCCCACATACCCCCACCCCAACATTTATGGTCTGATATATATCTCAGGTTTGCCTGGAAATCACTAAGTAGCTGATGTTGTGCTTGAACTACCAATTCTTCTACCTCTCCTACCCCAGTGCTGGGATTGTAGGTGTGTACCTCCATGTCTTTTTTGTGTAGTTCTGGGGAATGTATGAGCCTAAAGCTTTATATATGCTAGTCTCATGTAGCTTAGGCTAGCCTCAAATTTTCTATATAGCTGAGGATGACCTTGAACTTCTGATCCTCTTGACTCCCAGTGCTGGGATTTCAGGTTTACACCACTATATCTGATTTTATGGGGTGCCAGAAATTGAGCCTTGGGCTGCATACATGATAGACAAGCATTCTACCAAAGTACATCTTTGTTGATACCCACCCTACACAAACACACTGACTGACACAGACACACAGACATAAAGACAGACAGACAGACAGATACACACACACACACACACACACACACACACACACACACACACACACACACACCCCCTAAGTGAATTTTCTTATTTTAGTGATAATAGAAGAAGTAATCTCTGGTGATTTCTCCTTTTTTTTTTTTTCTAGTGTTACTGTGAAATACTATGGAAAGGCATCTCATGCTGCTGCTTACCCTTGGGAGGGAGTCAATGCCTTAGATGCTGCAGTTCTTGCCTATAACAATCTCTCTGCATTAAGACAACAGATGAAACCAACCTGGAGACTTCATGGTACACATGCAGAATATTTGTACAGTAAATGGTGTTACTGCACTATATCTTAGTGCAGTAAAATTATTTAATACTATATATGTATTAGTTGGGGGTTGGAAGCCTGGCGATGGTGGCACATGCCTTTAATTTTAGCACTCAGGAGGCAGAGGCAGATGGATCTCGGAGTTCAAAGTCAGCCTGGTCTACAGAGTGAGTTCCAGGATGGCCAGTGCTAAACAGAAACTCAGTGTCAGGAAAAACAGAAAACAACAACAATAAAAATTGGGGATTGGGGGTGTAGTTCAGTAAGTGGACTGCTTGCCTAGGATGGATATGACTCCCAGCATTGCATAAAACCTGGCACATGTCACATACCTGTAATTCTAGTACTTCAAATCACAAGTTCATGATCATCCTCAACCACATGTGACTATGAGGACAATCTAGGATAACTGAGATCCTTCCTCAAAAACAAAACGAAACAAAAGCTCCAAAAACTAGTTTTATTTACTCAGGGACATAGTACACTCTTAAAATTCTGTGTATATAAAAATTGTAGCATAGTTTTCTCTATTGTAGGCATGAGCTACCACACTGATTTACAACCTACTTATCTGCTCCCTCCCTCCCTTGCTCCCTCCCTCCTTTCCTCAGTTTCTTTATAATCTGGGAAATTGTGCTTTAATATCTATTTTTTACTCAGTATTGCTATATGCTAAAATTGTTTTGTAATTATTCTTTTGTGAGTTTCTTCTCTTAATTTTTTTTCTGATATGGGTAGCAGTTGGTTTGAGATAGGCTCTCACTATGTAGTCCAGGCTACCCTTAAAATCAGGCAGTCCTTTTGTGTCAGTATCCTGTGTGCTTCCAGCATCCAGGCCTAACCCATCTTGCTGCTTGCCTTAATTTCCTCAAAACGGATTGGAGTGGACAAATTTTAAATTAGGTGATGGGGAATTCAATTTCTCTCTTTTTCTCTCTCTCTGTATGTGTGTGTATGTGTGTGTATATCTGTATATGTACATATGTATATATGTATGTTTAAGATGAGGTCTCCTATAGCCTAGGCTATAGACCAGTATACCTTGAACTCATGAGCTTCTTGCCTCCTTCTCAAGTGCTGGGATTATGGAGTTGCACAACTGAATTAGACACTCTATATCTGTTTTTGTTATTGGTAGAAACAAATAAATCTTCATTTTGTGTGGACCCCCAAAAATATGTGTTTTGATAGTTTGTAGTATTCAGGGGTCTTTGTTTGACATTTTTTATATACATGATTGTAGCCAAAAGGCTGAGAAGTATTTCTCCACTGCTAAATGTCATTTAAAATATTTGTAGGATTTTTCAAATAGGGTGGTTGTTATAGAGCCTAATGCCATTGTAAAAAATTGTATCAGGGGTTTATCAAATAGCACAACTGTAACAAAGCCTACCAAGATAAATTTCCTTCAGAAAGTGTAAGATACTACTGTTACTGGTTTTGTGGTTATATAATTCTGTATTTCTTTATAATTTAGATTACAATCTTTGCTTCTTCACACCTTTTTTTTTTTCCTTTCTCTACAGTTCTGGGAATTAAACCCAGACTCTCACACATGCTAGTCAAGGGCTCTGTGTTGAACTTTGCCCTCAGCCCTAATTGTAATTTCTTAATATTAAATAGATTCCTTAGAATAAAGTACATACAAACAATTTTCCCTTATTAGCTGAGAAATAGGACCCCTCTGTGGAAATGTTGTACAGCATGTCAAAAATCTTTGGTTTACTAATGAAACTAATAAGTATAAATTATTTTCCTGTTTGTACTGGCTGCAAAATTTTCTTCAAACAAATCATCAAATTTAACTTCAGTAATTTGGTTCTTTCTATAGGTATAATAAAAAATGGTGGTGTGAAGCCCAATATCATCCCCTCTTACTCTGAATTAGTCTATTACTTCCGTGCACCCTCAATGAAAGAGCTTAAAGTTTTGACCAAAAAGGCGGAAGATTCCTTCAGAGCTGCAGCTTTGGCTACGGGCTGCAAAGTAAGAGTTATTTATGATGGGTTACATGTGGCTGTGGCTGTTTGTGTTGCTGCATTAAAGCTTACCTTGGTTTTTTTTTCTTTTTTTTTTTTTCATGTGGTAATTTTTGTTTGTGCCGGTTGTGGTGCTGATGTCTTGAATCTGTGAATTGAGTTGGCTAAACTTTTAATGTGAATCCTTTAATGAACATTTAGTATTTAATTAATCTTTTAATTGCTATTTAATTCTTATACATTTTCTTCAGTGCCTGCAATAGAAAGTAGTACAGGTCACCCCACTTAGACAGTAGCTAGAGTACTTAGCATATCCCTGTGCTAGAATCCCTGTCTTTTTACATCACATTGTGTAATTCCCATAAAGGGCATTTTTATGACAATATTTATATATCTCTTTGGCAAAGATGTGATACGAATGTGTGTTTGGCTTGCTGGAATGGAAATTAAGAGACTCAGAACAAAGGAGACTTTGTGGTCTGGAACTGTGAAGTCAGAAACTTTCCACAATCCGCCATGTGTGCTGCAACATGAAGTTCAAATATTGCAGTCAGGTTGGAGAGACAAGACCCGTGTGTATAAGCATAGTATCTCTCTCAAAAGTAAGGGTAAAATGGAGACAAATGAAATAACATCTGTGAAGAGGTCACAGCCTAGCCTTCCTTTTGTTTTGTTCCTTCTAGCAGTGCATGGTTTGTTCGCATGGTGGTAGTGTCTTAGCAGTATCCCTCGTAGTGTGTACTTCTTGCCTTAAGAATGGACAGTGTTGGGAGGAACAGAGCAGTTAAGAAAGTATCAGGTCAGCCTGACAAACACAAGACCCTGGGTTCAGTTCAGTTCCCAGGTGGTGGGATGGGAAGAGAGGGTTTCATGGAAGACTGCAGACCTAGTTGAGCTATGCAGGATAATCACACTTCAGATATATGAACAACAGAGAGAGCTCAGGCAGGGAGTGTATTTGGAAGGATAATAATGTATAAACACAACTTTTTTTTGTGAACAGATAAATGCATACATAAGTGTAGAAGTAAGGACTTGTCCTCTTAGGCCACTTGCAAAAAGAGATTTAGCGTATAACTGTAAAGCTCCCACAACCCAGGAAAACAAAACACTTATTCCCTTATAATTATAAGTAATTTAAATACTTTTAAGTTAGACACGTGAACTATCATTAGTTAATATCAGGGTATTCTCTAAGCTAGTGCTTAGGGGCTGGAGAGATGGCTCAGTCAGCAAGACACTTGCTTTGCAAGGTGGAGACCTGGGTTTGATCTTCAAACCCCACTTTAAAAAGGCAGGTGTGGTGTAGTACACTTGTGACCCCAACTCTGAGGAGGCAGAATTCTGTTCCTCACTAGCCAGCCAGCGGAGCTTGCTTGGTGAGCCTGTTGTTTTGTCTTGCACATGAACATGCATGCACACAAACAAAAATAAGGTTCATTGTTGGATTTAAATTTATTTTAAGTAGCCTTTTACTAATTTCTATTTTGGCTGATTTATAAGAATGTACTGGATTGCCATTATTCCTGACTTAGAGTTTCCAAGAATAGTAAAAACTTGATCTCTGCTGTTTGATAATTAGCTTTTGCTTATTGAAAACAAAAACTGTTAAGTGCACTTATACAGACACATAGAAACTGCTTCTGTATCTTCACATGTCGCATCCACAAGCCAGTCACATCTACAAGCCAGGCCCATCGTGAGCCTGCCTCACTAAAGTGCCTATATTGTCTGAGGGTGATATCAGGGACGGTTGTGGCTTAAGTGTGCAGACTTGCCTAGATAGCTGCTCAGCTTTTTCCTTTTGGAGACTGAAGTATAAGCAGTGTCCACCAAAGTGGTTTGGACTGCCTGCATCAGAATTGCCAGGAGGTTCAGGTTTTTAAATGCACGTTTCTGGGCACTCACTATATCCTTTTAGGTGACTGAAGTTGATTCTTGCTGGCCAGGGTGGAGTTTACTGACAGTCTATGGTGTGGTACTTGTGTGACAGAGCGAATGGTGAATTAGGAATTCTAACTTTATAGTGCACTGTTTTTTAAAGGTAAGAGATTTGTGAGGGTTTATATCTGGGTTAGAAGTGCCCATCCTGAGACTTTTCCTGTTAGAAACCACCACTGTTTTGGGCATAGTGAATCTGAGTTTTTAATTTGAGCTTTGTTTTGTCATTTTTTTGATAGGTGGAAATTAAAAGTGGAGCACACGATTATTACAATGTTCTTCCCAATAAGACACTGTGTAATGCATATATGGAGAATGGGAAGAAGCTGGGAATAGAATTCATCTCAGAAGATGTAATATTGAATGGGCCTTCAGGTAACTAAGCTGCCATAGTGACATGTTTGAGCAAAAGAAATGCCAAATTTGGTTAAACAGTCTTGAGAGATAAGGAAGAACTGCTGATGAGTCTGTTTCAAGCCGGATCTTGTGTAGCCCAGGCTGGCCTCAAACTCCATATGTAGCTGACATTGACCTTGAGCTTGATCCTTCTGCCTCTGCTTCCCAAATGCAGGAATTATAAACCCATGCTACCTCATCTGGGGTTTATTAGATGCTGAGGATTGAACCCAGCTTCCTGCATGTTAAGCAAGCATGCTGCCAACCCTGATAGTGTTTTGAAAAATGCCTGCCTATGTATATGCATACCATTGGCTTACCTGGCCCCCTTGAAGGCCAGCAGAGGGCACTGTATTCTCTGGAACTGGAACATGGCAGTTAGGGGCTGCCATGTGGGTGTTGAAAACCACACCTGGGTACTCTGCCAAAGTAGCAAATGTTCTTAACTGCTGGGCCATCTTTCCATCTCCCTGATGATATTTTTAATGATATTCCTTCACACTTAGATTGAAAAGAAACTAATGAACTCTTCAGTGAGTGCAGAGTGTCGTAATGACATCATTGTTTTTGAAAATGGTCAGTCTGCTAGAAGTATTCTTATAGTTGGTGTTTGCTTTTTGGGCTGCCAACCAACTTTCAAGTAAAGAAAGTTGGAGAGTTACTATTAATTATAAATACTTGGCCTTAGCTTAGTTTATCCCACCAGCTCTCTTAATTAAACTTCTCTCTTTTCATCTGTGTTTTGCCTGGGGCTTTTAAACCTTTTCTTCATTCTGTATGTCCTACTTTCCTGCTTCCCCCATATCTGGCTGGCTGGCCCCTGGTGTTTCTTTTTCTTTTTTTCCCAGAGCCTAAATTTCTCTTCCTACTTACTCTCTCTGCCTGGAAGTCTCACCTATACCTCCTCCCTCACTATTGGCCATTTCAGCTTTTTATTAGACCAATTAGGTAACTTAGGCACACAAGGTAAATAGCAACACACTTTAGATAGTATTAAATATTAATATTAAATTAATAATATTAAATTAATAATATTAAAAAATATCCTGCAACATATCTTTACATAGTTAATCAAATATTCTGCAACATATTCTAAATATTTCTTGTGTTTAAATGTTAAACAAATATTCTACAACATATTGTAAATATTTCTTGTGTTTAAATTTAATTCTGCATTTTTTTTTCTTGTGATACTAGGGATCAAACCCAAAGCTTTAAGTATGCTAGGCAAGTGCCCTCCCAATGAGATATGTCTCCAGCTTTTACTTCTAATATTTAAATAAGCTACTAAATGGGCAACAGAACTTTATTTCATTTCAGTTTATCACAGTAAGCAGGCTTTTAAGTATTTAGTGATCTAGTGCATTTTCTGATTCTACAAGTTATTTATATTTGATGTTCATTTATTAATTGAGACTAGGTATCTTAGTTAAGGTTTCTATTGCTACAGTGAAGCACCGTGACCCAAAAGCAAGCCAAGGCAGAAACAGTTGTCTTAGGGTTTTTATTGCTGTGTAAAGACACCAACTTTTATAAGGGAAACATTTAATTGAGGGGGCTTGCTTTCACCTTCAGAGGTTCAGTCCATTATCATCATGGTGGGGATGATGGCCCTGTACAGCCAGACATGGTGCAGAGCAGCTGAGAGTTCTTCATCTTGCAGGCAACAGGAAGTCAGCTAACTGTCAAACTAAGGGAAGCTTGAGCAAAAGAGACCTCAAAGACCATCCCACAGTGACACACTTCCTCCAACAAGGCCACAGCTCCTAATAGCCACTCCCTTTGGGGGGCATTTTAAACCACAAGGGTTTATTTAGTTTATACTTCCACATCGCTGTTCATCATGAGGAAGTCAGGACAGGTACTCAAACAGCAGGAACCTGGAGGCAGGAGCTGATGCAGAAGCCATGGAGGGATGCTGCTTACTGACTTGTTTCACATGGCTTGCTCAGCCTGCTTTCTAACAGACCCCAAGACCACCAGCCCAGGGATGGCCCCACCCATAGTGGGCTGGGCTCTCCCCCATTGGTCATTCATTGAGAAAATGACTTACATTTGGATCTCATGGAGGCATTTCCTCAGCTGAAGCTCCTTCCTCTGTGGAGACTCAGGTTGACACATAAAACCATGTCTTTGTTTAGGCTGGCCTTTGCCTTGTCCTCCGGCTTGAGGCTTTTGATTTCTGGGATTACAGGTGTGTGCCACCACACCTAGCTTGTTAGAGCGTTGTGTGTGTGAATCATGTATGTGCACTATGTGCATATAGGAGCCCTGGGAGGTCAGAAGAGGTCATCAGGTCCCCTGGAACTAAAGTTACAGGTAATTGTGAGCTGCTGTGTGGGTGCTGGGAATTAAATCCCAGGTCTTCTGCAAGAGCAGTAAGCAATCTTATGCACTTAGCCATCTCTCTGTCCCCTATTTTTAAAGTTTTATTGTGTGTATGTGAGTGCATGACGCATGTGTGTGATTGTGCATGCCACAGCATGTGTGTGTAGGTCTGTGGATAACTTTGTAGGGTATCCTTCCTTTCATGTTCCATATGGGTTCCAAGGATCAAAGTCAGCTCGGCTCACCAGGCTTGTGCAGCAAGGGCTGTTATCTCTTGAGTTATCCTGCTGGCTCTTAGTTGGTGTTATTTTAGGTTCTTTCCTCTTTTAAGCACACTACTAATAACATTTGAAAGATGAGCTGTATCTCCTGAATATAATGAGATGTTGATGGTGTAGAACCATGAAGACTTGGTGATAAAAATGAGTGTCATTGTCATTCACTAACGAGCACTTCTGGAATTATATGGGCTATAGTAAATTATTAGGGTGTAAAATTGAACTACTTGTAGGATTTTGATGTGGAACTGTTCAGTAATCTGAATTTGAGTTTATAGCCCTCCCCTAAAATGTCTAGGCTGGAGGTTTAGGGTATGCTGATGTGTGGGAGGTGAATGAAAAAGTCACAGATGGTAATACAGTTATCCAAATACATAGAGAAGACAGAGATTAAACACTGAAACCAACATTTGGGGGGAGATAGGCAAAGCAAGGAGACAGTATAATCAGGGGGTAGATGGGGAAGTCATGGAAGTGAAGACAGCAGGGAATTATGTCAGATGCTATAGAAGTAGAGCAAGTATTGTTCTGTGTTCATTGAGCCATCAATAGAAATGTGTTGTTGGTCTGGAAATTAACAGGTGAAGGCTAGTGAACCAGATGTGGGCTCTTATGGCTCTACCCACTATTCTGGTGAGACAGAACAAATAGCCAATAAATAAATAAATAAATAAAATTAATTTTTATTAAAGTTAGTTTAAGCAGCTGAGCATAGTAGCTCATGCCTTTAATTCCGGCACTTGGCAGGCAGAGGTGGGCGGGTTTCTGTGAATGCAAGGCCAGCCTAGCCTACATAGTGAGTTTCAGGACAGCTAGATCGACATAGTGAGACCCTGTCTTGGAAAAAAAGGAGGAGGAAGAGGAGAAGAGGAAGAAGAAAGTTAACTTTAATTGAAAACAAAGAGTGGATGCAAACAGGAAAGAAAAGATTTTTATAAGAAAACTCCAGATAAGTAGATGCAGCAAGCTTCAGAAAAGACAGTAAGAGTTCATAGCCCTCCCCCCCCCCACTATAGGAAATGGTTGGCACAAGGATTGTGGTGGAAAGCTAGAGGGGTAAAGAATTGAGTGCTGGCTTCTGCAGCACACAGACTAAAAATGTAAAAGACATTAGCCAAATAACCCAATAAGTAGTAAACTAAAACTGAAAAGTGGTATTGTTATTATTGTACATACTGTAAAACCCTCCAGTAGAGAAATTGACCTTACCAAGGAAGTGGAAAAGGCTGGCTTAGGGAATGATAGATGATAGGGTAATATCAGAACTGGGAATGCAGCTGATTTGGTAGAGTGCTTGCCTAGCGTGCATGAAGTCCTGGGTTCTACCCTGGAATTGTATAAACCAAGTATAGTGGCATCTGGTGTAATTCGATGTTTGGGAGAGAGAGGCAGCAGGATCAGAGGCTCAAGGTCATCCTTAGCTACATACTGCGTTTGAGGCCGTCCACGACCACATGATGCCTTGTCCCGAAAAAGAAATAGAAATTTAAAAGCACATGAAGAGTACATGCAGAAATCCTGTGGTCAGTAGAGCATGGTGGCTGTTCAGAGCAGCTGTAGAGGCTTGGTGGGACTGTTGGCATGAGATCAGCTTAGAAAGGTGAGTGGTGTCAGCTATGTTAAGGTCACAAAATATGATAGATGGAATAGATTCTGCTGGAGACTGGCTCAGGCAGGAGCAGGTGTTGGTGATGGAACCTTTTGGGAGGTGGTTTTAGTAGGTTACATGTAACAGGACATGATGATAATGAATCTGACTCTAGCTATGTTGAGCATGATCTACTGTAAGACACCCATGAAGAACTATCAGGTGGACAATAAGATATGTAAGTAAGAGGGTTGGAGGAGAACTGAGAATGCATTCTGAGTTACTCATTTGAAGCAGTAAATAGGGAAAAGTCTGAGAATATGGTGTGAGAAGAGGAAAGGACTGCCACCAAGTCTCAAGGAACCAATCTTTCAGACAGAAGAGGCTCTGTATCCTCAGGCAGGAGGAGTCATCAGAGTTCACAGTGGGGCACTAGTGGGGCAGGCGTTGTGGCTGGGCAAGGACCCGTGTGAAGATCCCTTTGTGAGAACAGCTTGGCCATGGTGGAGATGGGAGTGAGTGTGAGAGCCAGCAGACAGCTCTCCCCATCTTAACAGGCCTAAGAGCCATGACCCGGTGCAGGACTCTGCTTATAACATCATCATTCAGAATGTTTAACCACACATGCTTTTCTTCCTTCTTTGTGTCAAGGATCTACTGATTTTGGAAATGTCAGTTTTGTGGTTCCTGGGATTCACCCGTATTTTTACATTGGGACTGATGCCTTGAATCACACGGAACAGTACACAGAAGCTGCAGGTAAGCATGCGGTGTGGGCACTCAGGGTTCTCTCCTGCTGCCTACTAGGTGCTGCTCTTCAGCCTGTTATTCTCCAGCGCTGCTTTAGGAAATACTGTCTTGTACTCAGAAGTAGGAGAGGCAGTTTAGAGAGGTTTTTAATACATATAGAGGTATTTTAATTTGTTTTCTTTTTCTTTCAGGATCACAAGAAGCTCAGTTGTACACCTTGCGTACAGCCAAAGCTCTGGCAATGACTGCACTGGATGTCATCTTTAAGCCAGAGTTGCTGGAAGGAATCAGAGAGGAGTTTAAATTGAAGCTTCAAGAAGAACAGCTTTTAAATACACCAGCATAGAAGGAGGACTTAGGGACTGCTCAGGAAGTACTAAGTTTTGATGTTTGTTTTTCCCTCTACCTGTTTCAATGCAACAGTGTATAGGGAAACACTAATGGAGTTTCAGACATTGATGTGTGATGACATTTCTTAAGCTAGATGGTATGTGATTCTCTACCGTGGTAAGGTAATGTTTTCTAAGTGTGTCTTTTGTATAGTTTTACAAGTCCCACAGGTTTCAAAATTTAACACTCATGGACTCTGTGTTCAGAGTAGTGGGTGTCTTCTCAGCAGTTTAAAGTGTGGGGTTAAGTCTAACTGCATCTGTTTTGGTCTAGAGAAAAACAACCATAGGCTTTGTAGGACACACCTAGAATACCCGGTACAAAGAATTGGCTTTACTTTTTAACACACACACACACACACACACACACACACACACACACACACACACACACACACAAAGGAATGGTCTTTATTTGCATGTGATTATTCCAAGAAGTGGTATAGCAGCAGTATAACAGTCAATAACAGAAAAAAAAATGACAAAAAGGCAGGGTTGGGCTTTTCCAGTAGGGTAGGCTGTTGAGTTACAAGATGTTATAAGAGCTGGGAGAGGAATACAGGCTGGGTGTGCCCTGTTCTTCATTGTCCTGCACTGGGTCCCACCACCCAGCAGCCTGCTGCCCTGCAGAAGCCTTCCTAAGCCCCTGCTGGCCCAGTAGTGAAAGAACTTGGAAAGGTGGCCTCTGTGTCCTCATGCTGTGGCTTAATTAAGTTTCTAGCCTTTTCTCTGAACCTTCTCAATGCACTTTCTGCCTTTGTGTCACCAGAGCATTTGTAGAACTACAAAAAAGAGTTCTTATTATATTAAAAAAAAAAAAAAAGCCAGGATTTTACCTAGGAATTTGAAACATTTCAGTGGTTGTCAATTAAATCACTGTCAACAATAATCCTGGAAAAGTTGGGGAGAGAGTCACATAAAATCAACATTTTTTCATGATTCTTACTTGTGAGTTTCTTTTTGTTAGGACTGAGTCTCAGACAAGTTTTCCTTTTGCTCCCCCATCTTCCCTTTCTAGCTTCAGTCCCAGTGCTGCTGCCTCTCAAGTGCTGGGGTTGTAGGCATGAGCATGGCACACCGCCTTTTAGTGTGAACCTTTTGCACATGATAAAAGAGTGTGAAAAATCTGGCAAGACAGACTCTTAGGCACTAGTGTACTTTATTGTAAATCCAGTCCTCAGATCTGAGGAGGCTCTCTAGAAATGGAAGTGGAAGGAGGCAGCTCCCTGAGCACTTTCACTTAGCAGGTTAATCTCCTGCAGTGCTTCCTGCCTCTACTTCCTGCTTGATGTGTACTTTGAGGGTTAGTGCCTGGGAAGTGTTTTCTGCTATACCCTGACTTGATCTGGAGCTAATGTTTGCTTGCTTACTTGCTTTTGGGCAGCCAGTATTTTAAGAATAATTTTTTCATTTTTAAAGTTAAAAGAAACCCACTACCACAAAACATAAAGTATTTGCTGTCTGGCCCTCCACAAAACAAACTTGGCAGCCATTGGACTCCATTGGACTGTTTCTTATTTCCATCCTCTCAGATGTTCTAAGTAAAACTTCAAGCCTTGTATTGAAAACACTTGAGAGTGTAGATGGGACTCCCTGAAGTAGTGATCTGGATTGTTCTACTCTCAGCTTTGTCCTTCTAAACAGAAGCCCAGTACTGCTCCCCTCATTTTGTCCCAGAAAGTCCTCAGACTCTACTCTGCCCACCACCAGCCTCTCATCTGCTCAGAGCGGCATTGAGAACTCACTCCTTCATGACACCCTTTGTCTGGATATTCACAACTGAGTTAATCATGTTTGGTATCATTTCATATAAAGAGGAGTTACCATGAAAGCTGCAGGCAAAGAATAAGATGTGGTTTATATGATGGAGTTTATTTCCTCCAAAACAGGTTTACAAGTACCTCACATCCTAAGGAACAGGTTTTCTTCTAGTTGGTTTGATTTTGGTTATTGCAGTGCTGGATACTGAGACCTGGGCTTTGCTCATGCAAGACAGGAGCTGATCTGCATATCCACCCAGCCCAGGACAGGGCATTGGTCTCACACCCTAAGACCTTGACAAAATTAGAGAACACCAATTGCCACTAATATACCCATCCTCTGCAGATTGTCACAGCTGTGTGTTCTGTATTTGATTTACCTTTTTAAAAGTAAGGTTGAATTTTACTCATGTATAAACAATGTCACTTTTAGCTAAGGAAGGGAAGACCCTGGTTTTGCTTTCTATTTGTTTCTTGGAGAGGTTGCTGTTGTTTAACATAGGGCCTTGCTTGATACTTTGACCAGACTGGCCTCAAACTCTCTAGCCCAGCCTGAGCAGCTGGACAGAGGGGTGTGCCTGTTCACAGCTTAAGCTCTTTGTTCTCCAGAGATGAATGCTTGATTTTAGAAAGTTGATGACACTTAAATGTGGAGTGTTGGGTTTTTGTTTTTCTTTTAAGAATGCAATCTTTCTCCCGGTGTTAATTTGATGATACTTAATCATTTAGTAGAGACTATAATTAATGTTTTTTATACTAGATTCTATATTTGAAGTCAGTGTCTGTGAGGTGTTTGAAACTTTTCATAACTAGCATAGCTGCTAATTTTTGGATCGAGGAATCACCTAGGGTCAGCCAGCTTTCTTTAGGCCTCTGCAGTCTAATGACACAGTTTAGGATATCATGTTTGGGTGTGTGAGAGGTTAGTATTTTCAGGTAAGCAGTCTCTGCTATCATGATTGTAATAATTTTTATAATGTTTTAATAGATGCATATTAAAGTTTAAGGAAAAATAGAAAATATCTGTTTTTAATAGCAGTTATTTTTAATGACATACATGTATCAAAATAGAGATTTCTTAAAAATAAAGCATAAACACCCAAATACAAGGTTGTGTACTATTTTCTTATTCATAGGATTGTGGAGTTGGTTTCTTTCTTATCTATGTAAATATTGTATTTATATAATATGAATTTTAAGGCTAAGTCCTTTGTTTAGAAATGAGTGTTTAGACTGGACTAAGTAGTCATGCCTTTAATCCCAACAATGAGGAGGCAGAGGCAGGGGGTTCTGTAAACTTGAGACCAGCCTGACCTACATAGTGAATTCCTGGTCAGCCAGGGCTACAAAGTGAGATCCTGTCCTGAAAAACACAAAAACAAAATAATAAACCAAACTAAAGTTGGAATGGATGTTTTACTTCTCTCTAAAAAGTAGCCACCTCTGTGGTAATAGTTAGGTACATATTACAGCATCACACTTGAGTTTCCATTTTTCAAAAAGCTCCACCTTCAATAGGCAGTAGCTCAGAACAGATTTCAGTTCTTACCAAAGCTTAAAGGTCTCCTGTGAGACAACCACAGGCCTTTGTGTGAACTGCTGGCCTGTAAGGCAGAGCTGTCTTAAGGTTTCTGTTGTGATAAATATCCTGACCAAAAGCAACTTGGAGAGGAGACAGTTTATTTCAGCATACAGTCGCTACCTAGGGGTATCAGGGTCGGACACAGGGCAGGAACGTAGAAACGGGAGCCGATGCAGAGACCATGCAGGAGCGCTACTTACTGGCTTATTCAGCCCTCTTTCTTATCCTGTCTGGGACCACCAGCCCAGGGGTGGCATCTCCTATATCAGTCAAGAAAATGTAACGAGCTAATCTGGGGGCATTTTCACAGTCAAGACTCCCTCTTCCCAAATAACTCTAATGCATCAAAATGACATAAAACTACCCAGCATAAATAAGCACTCCAGAATTTTCAAATTAAATTTTGTCTTTTTAAGACTGAGCCGAATTGTGTAGCCCAGGCTGACCTTAAACTCACTATCCTTCCTCAGCCTCCCAAAGACTAGGTTTATAGGCAAGTGTCACCAAGTCCCATCCTATCCCCATTACTTCCTTATGTTTGGTTCAGCGTGACTTACTTTATTTCATTGACCCAGAATTGAACGTAAAAGAATGTAGGTGATGTAGTATTTTTTTTAATGACAAAAAAGAAGATAATTAACAGGGTTGACAAGATGGCATTAGGCAAAGCACTCACCATTCAAGCCTGTCCCCAGACTGACTCTACCAAGTTGTTCTGAGACCTCCACACATGTGTCCACATCACACATCACATACAATAATAACAAGACTTTAAACAAGAAGGGAAATTCCAAAGCTGGCTTCAGTTGATTATGTAGCTGAGCCAGGCCTTGACAGATCCACCCGCCTTCACCTAGGATTCCAGATGTACACCACCATAGCTAGAATGCAAAGCACAGGTTCCTTTATTTTCTTTCTTTTTCATTAACACAATATATTTTGATCATAGTTTCCCCTCCCAGATCCTCCCCACATCCCCACCCATCCAACTCCATGCCTTCTTTCTCTCTTTAGAAAACAAATAGGCAAATAAGTAAATACACAAGAACCCCCCACAAAACCCGTAAAAGCAAAATCACAAGCCATAATAAACAAACAAAAAGCCAGTAAGATAAAAATGCCCAAACAAATCAATATCAAGCAAAAAACATTCGGAAACACCGTTGATTTCATCTTGTGTTCGCCATCTTCTGCTAGGTGTGGGGCCTACCCTCTGGTGTGGTTTATATACCCAGTGAGACTTCACTGGTGAAAACTGATTTTTCCTTTGCAAGTGGTTGTCAGTTAGAGAAAGCTTCTTCGTTATGATGGGAGCTTGTGTTTACCTCCTCTCTTGGAACTAGGACCCTGTTTGGCTTGAACTTCTGCAAACCTTGTATGCACCTCCGCATTCTCTGAGTTTATGTGTGTGTTGGTCCTTTCCTGTCTGGAAGACACTTTGCTTACAGCCATCCATCACCTCTGGCTCTTACAATCTTTTCTTCTTCTCTTTTCACGTAGATCCCTGAGCCCTGAGGGGAGAGGTTTGACGAAGACATCCCATTTAGGACTGATCTTACTCTGCACATTGTCCATTTATGGTTTCTTTATTAGTTCTTATCCACCACAAAAGGAAACTTGTCTGATGATTGAGTGAGACAGTGGTGTATGGGTATAGAAGGATGTCATGAATTATTTTATCACTGTGTTCCTCAACAGAACAATAGTATTTGATTTCCTCCTAGGCCTATGGCTTATCTGATCCTAGGCTCTTGACTAGAACAGTATCAGGTTCCATCTTCTGGAGTGGCCTTGAATCCAGTCAGAAACTGGTTGGTTTTTCCCACAACACTTGGGTGACTAGTGCATCGGTGTATCACACTGGCAGGCCAGTGTAGACGGAAGGTTTCGTCACAGGGTTGGTGGCTAACTTTCGTGTCTGGTAGTATGCATGCAGAGTACTCCTTGGTCAGTAGGGGTGTAGTCTCCAGTTAAGCACCACTTGGCTTTCTGTGTTCAATGAGACATGTAAGCAAAGCACAGATGACAGTAAAGGTATTATAACTTAAAGGGCTTATTAGAGTTCATGTCTGGTGTGTCCTCCAAAGGCAATATGTTGAGAGCCTAGACTGGGGTGAGGTGGTGAAATATCACTTTCCACCTATGAAGCTTGACAAAGAATTGAAGTTGAGCTCAAGATTCAGCAAAATCAAGGGACTTAAGTCTACTAAAGGCATTCTGTGGATTTTTTTCTTTTTTTTTTCTTTTTTTTCTTTTTTTTTTGGATAGTTCAAAGCTCGAAGCAGAAACTGTGAAAACGTACAGGCTTTCTCAACACTATCCCCAGATGTGCTCAGGAGACAAGTGATGGGAGATGTCCTGTATGCTGTGAATATATATTTCTTTGACTGGCCTATGAATAAATGCTGATTGGACATTAGCCAGGCAGGAAGTATAGTTGGGACTACCAGACTAGGAGAATTCTGGATGGAGGAAGGCAGAGAGTAGCTGCCAGAGAGATTCCAGGAAGATAGGATGCCAGGTATTCTCCGATAAGGCCATGTAGAAATACATAGATTAATAGTAATGGGTTAATAAGAGAGAGCTTGCCAGTAAGAAGCCTGAATCATTGGCCAAACAGTTTATAATTAATATAAGCCTCTGTTTCTTTATTTGGGAATCAGGAGCTGTAGGACCAGGTGGGACAGAAACTCTATCTACAGACAAGATCTCAGGGCTGAATGGAGGCTGCTTGCATAATGCCCTAGAACATGTAAGAAGCAGGCAGCACAGCTGAGGGGCAGGAGGAAACGTCTTGCCTGACACATTCCTTGGGCAGGTGGAGGCAATTCTCCCAGGGGAGTATAGAAAATCCTGTGGTAACAGAGTTAACACAGCAGGGCATGAAGGAACGTCTATTTTATATAGGCCACAGTGGATTCTTTATTATGTAAGGCCCAAGTGGAGTAAATTAGGTTATGTACTTGAAGGGACCTTGGAATCTTAGCCTTTCTTCTGCTCGTCTCTGCTTCCCAGATGCCATGAGTACACAGGAACTATGTGCTTGTCATGAAAGGCCATGCTGCTACAGTCCTAAAGAGAAAAGGACAAACCACTGTGCCTGAAACTGTGGACCAAAATAAGTGTTCTCTTATCGATTATCCTCAGATATTTTACCAAGGTGACAGCATATTTTTAAAAGGAGTGATACTAAACCATAAAGGGTGAAATGTCTCTCTCACTCTTTCTGTCTGTCTCTCCCTCACTCCCGTGTGCATATGTGTGTGTATGTGTGTGTGTGTGTGTGTGTGTGTAGGTCTGTGTGTGTTGTTTTTGCCTGTGTTTGTGTACTCGTGTGTTATGCCTGTGTGTGTGTGTAGGTCTGTATGTATTTGTGTGTGTGTGTGTGTGTGTGTGTGTGTGTGTGTAGGTCTGTGTGTGTTTGTGTATGTGTATGCCTGTGTGTGTGTGTGTGTGTGTGTAGGTCTGTGTGTGTTTATGTGTGTGTTTGCCTGTGTGTGTGTGTAGGTCTGTATGTATTTGTGTGTGTGTGTGTGTGTGTGTGTGTGTGTGTGTTAGGTCTGTGTGTGTTTGTGTGTGTGTATGCCTGTGTGTGTGTGTGTGTGTAGGTCTGTATGTGTGTGTGTGTGTGTGTGTGTGTGTGTGTGTGTGTGTGTGTAGGTCTGTGTGTGTTTGTGTATGTGTATGCCTGTGTGTGTGTGTGTGTTTAGATCTGTGTGTGTGCAGATGTGTGTGTGTGTGTGTAGGGCTGTGTGTGTGTGCATGTGTATGTGTAGGTCTGTGTATGTGTATATGTGTGTGTGTAGGTCTCTGTGTGTGTGTGTGTAGGTCTGTGTGTGTGTGTGTGTGTGTGTGTGTGTGTGTGTGTGTGTGTGTAGGTCTGTGTGTGTGTGTGTGTGTGTGTGTGTGTGTGTGTGTGTGTGTGTGTGTGTAGGTCTGTGTCCATGCACATCTGTGGCTGTCAGCAGAGGGTGTCAGGCAGCCTGTTTTATCAGCTTCATCCCCTTGAGACAGGGTCTTTCACTGAACTCAGAGCAAGGTTGGTGGTCAGCAAGCACCAGTGACCTCCCGTTCCTGCTCCCACAGTGCTGGAGTTACAGGTGTAGGCATGTGACCATACCTGGCCCTTTATGTGGGTGCTGGGGATATGAACTCTGATCTATACATTTATATAGCAAGTTCTTTTACCTACTGGTACATTCCCCAGTCCTCTGAATTTTTTATGTTTGAAGTATCCACCATCAGCCCCAGCTTTGAAATTCTGAGGTATGTTAAATCTGGAGTTCAGTGTCACATGTAAGTAAAGAAGGACTATCTTACTAGCACAAGAAGTAAAGGAAGGCACTGTAATGGTTAATCTTGTCACTTTGCCAAGATCTAGAATCCACAAAGACATGTATTTGGTTGGTCTTTGAGAGCATTTCCAGAGTAATCTACTGAGGAAGAAGACCCTTCCCCAGAGAGGGTGGAGTCTTCTAGGTGCAGCCTAGATGTAAAAAGAACCAAGCAAAAGGATACCTTGCCTGCCTGCCTAGGTTCTTGATGAGTGGATGTATTGCATATACCACTGTTGTTACTGCTGCTATTCTCAGAGGCCACCAGCACTCATCAGGAGTCTCTCAGGCCTTCAGCACTAGATGGGACTGCAGAGGCATCCTGAGCAGCTACAGGTTCTTAGCCTCTCCAGCTTAGAGGTGACCATTGATGGGCTTGCTCAACTTCTGCTGCATAAGCCACCCCAGCGATCCCATTTTATTATGCATATTCTGTTCCATTACTCTAGAGTACCCTGCCTAATACCAGCACTATGATGTCTAGAGAGCAGAGGAGAAAGCTTTTATCCCCTTTATTTAACACCAAAGAGCCTCTGCTTTCTATTAATTGCTTAAGTATTTTGAGGGACTCCTGCCAGGGAACCAGGTAGGTGGACTACAGATCTTCATCTTCATCTGTTCCTCCAGACCCAACCCCTCAATTTCACCCCAGCTCTGTCCCACACACACCACAGTGCTAGTGTTGCAGACATGCACATGACCACACACAGCTTTCTGGTGATTTCAACCTGGTTCCTTAAATTTGAGCATTAGTGCTCTCACCCATTGAACCATCTCTCCAGTCCACAGATTTTTTTTGTTACTCCCTAAATGATATAGTTATTTATAAAGTATTAGGTGTATTATGTTGCAAATGGATTTCCATGGGCATGATGGTGTTGGGTGGCACTGTTCCTATGCGTATGTGAGCAAACATGTACCACACTAGATAGGAAATCAATGACAGACCAAATTAAGGACACCACCAAAATCCAACTTGGTGAAGCAATGAGATTTATTGGGGTTACTTCGAGGTCTGCTATCATGACAAATTCCTGCAACACCTCATCTAATGCTGTGTATACAACTGATGCTTAACACATGCAAAAAAAAGGTGTCTGTTAGTGCAGCATTGGGCAGCTAAAGAAAGGACAGTGAAAACCCAGGTGGGCACTGGGGTGGTTTTCAACAATTTTTTATCATTTTACAACAGTTTCTGTGGTGTATAGAAACCATGAAGAAGGTGAGAGTTACAGAATTCTAAGAGAAAATTGACCAGTATATCAGATTGAATAAGATGTAAGCGGCTGGGAAAATGATCCTGGAGTACTTATCAATGGCATGGGTGTTGATCCTCATGCTCACATAGCTGCCTCTCTGGCTTTTCCTCTCGGAGGCCAGGGTCAGCTGCACCATCATCCTGTCGGGCTTCTCTCCATTCTCGGGCATGTAGCCACCCAGGTCATTCACTTCCCCGTCACTGTAGCTGCCATCCAGCATCACTCCTCGGGGCTGGGGCGGCCCGCAGGTGCAGGAGATCTGCAAACACACAGAGCTGAGCACTGTCCCTCAGACGCCTGAGAAAGCACTGTGCCTCTTTTAGTCTCAGTTTGGGGGGAGATATAAGAAAAATGATGATGGTGGTCACCGTGAGCATCCTAAGACAGCTGTGAGCTGGGCTTACCAACAGCCTCGAGAGGGTTGAAGCATCAGCATGGTGCTGAGAACGGGGTCATGAACTAACATCTATGCATTAACTTGTAGGAAAGAGCACACCTCTGCACCAGAAGCCAACAAGACCAGCACTGGTTTGCCCTGTTCTCCATGAAGTCATAATCCCTGAGCTCATACCATGACCCCTTTGGGGACAGTGGGGACAAACCCAGGGCCTTGTATATGTTAGACAAGGGTACTGTACTGAGCTACACCCTTTTTAATTTTTCATTTGAGACAGTCTTGCTAAGTTACCCAGACTGGCCAACTTGTGACTCTCCTCCTGAGTAACTGGATTACAGATTGGTGACACCACACCTGCACCAAATCCTTCATAAAAGGTTTACAGATGATGCTATTTGGCTGGGATTGAAAGACGGCACTTTGGGAATAGTATATGGTAAGGCATTGCTATAAGAGAGGGCCTCTAAGTTGTAGGCTTGGAAGGACAAGAAAGGGCAGGAGGAAAGATAACAAGAAATGATGGGAGATATGAGGTCATATAAGAAGGAAAGTTTCTTAGGATACAGGACGGTTGCTCCTGGAGGGGCCTTTTAAACCACCTCCATATTTGTTAACAGTATGTTCCACAGTGTTAAATGATCATTAATGTACCTCCTGGAATTCTCTCACTAAACTGAACACAACCACAATTAAGTGGGCCATGTCTTAATTTGGTTTAGTAGCTGCTGGCATGCACACGCTGAATGGATGCCTTTATTGAACGCAAGATGTAAATGTCAACCATTAATGGCCATGGCTGGGAGTAAGCTGAGATGAGGAGAACATCATAGCCTCTTTTTAAAATCTGCCCACAATCCCAGAGGTAGCCCAGTCTATGTCATGGTAAAGTCACCTTCTCCCGGAGCTTCCGTTCCTTCCGCTCCTGCACTGTGGTCAGGTAGTTGACGGCTGCGTACTCCAGCACTGAGAGGAACACGAACACGAAGCTGACCCAGAGGTAGATGTCCACGGCTTTGATGTAGGACACTCGGGGCATGGAGGCGTTCACACCCGTGATGATGGTGGACATGGTCAGCACCGTGGTGATGCCTGCCATGAACAGTGAGAAATAAGCACATGCTTGCTTTTGCCAGACACTGTTCCTTGTTCCTCCGTGGCTCTGCCTTTTGTTCTGCCTTGGCTTGGATGGCAGTGCCTGCTCCCTTCTGGTGAGTACCCTCCTGTCTTTGACAGCTAGCTATCACAAGTCTCTCCCTGCTCCTCTGCCCCTCGTCCCTCTTTACGCTGACATATCCATTACAGCACCAATCACATCCTCTCTGCAGAATGCCCAGGAAACTTCGGCATAAAGGAATTTCCTTCCACTGATTCAAGAAAGGAGATATAGATATAAGCAATCAAGTGGTAAAGGAAGGCTTAGGGTTTATTTCAACACCATGTCCTTGGTGTCATAAATGTTCTATAATTCTGGGCCTGTCTCTTCAGATGACAGCCACCCAATACTGGACCTGTGTGCCCCTCCAGCAGGACTACCCTAAGCTCCTTGGCATATGTTTCACCAGGGTTGTTTTATTTACAGGAGGCAGATGTTATGAGAGCACACAGGCACCCGGCACAGTAGCCGTTGGAATGACAGCTAACGGCTGGAGAAAAGGGCATTGTCTATGGAAATTGCCCAGGACTCCCAATAAAGCTCAGAACATTTGCTTGGAAAACATTAAATCACTGAGGACTGGAGTCATCCTAAGGGCCAGCTCCAAACCATTTCACCGAAGCCTGGTGGGTCACTGTGTCACTTGCAGCCTGAGCTGTCTGAGCTGTAGCGGTGGCTGTGACTAAGTGGGCTCAATGTCTAAGATGAGAACATTTAATGGGGGACTGAGAAAGGAAATGAGAAAGTGTGTGAAAACTCGGGGATTCTGGCTGAAGATACCATGGGGCCCAAGCCTTTTCATTTTTAATAATTTCCTTGAGAAACATTGTTACAGAATACATTCTACAGACCAGTGGAGAAAGAACCCAAAGACCAGGAGCCCCCGCCCAGGACCACAGTGAGCTGCTTGGAGGGACAGCCATAGAGGCCTAGACAGATTTCCACGTGGCACTTAGATTGTGTGGTGCTACTTGAATCCATGCCTTGAAGTATTTCTGAGTCATGCTGTAAAGAAAAGTACAGGGCCCGCTTGAGAAGCCTGAAAGAAATGCCTTGATGTGTAATACAGACTTGAAACAGTCCTTACCTAAGGGGACTCGGGCAGGCACAGCTCTGCGGTCGATCCAGAAGGACACCCAGGACAGCATGACCATGAGGGTGGCAGGGAAGTAGGTTTGGAGCAAGAAGAAGAAGATGTGACGACGTAAAGTGAAGTTGATGTATAGACGGTTGTACCAGCCTGGGGACACAGGAAGAAGACAGAGCATGCCACATAGCTGTGTGGCTCCTTCAGTAAACAGTTTTATTTGTAGAATCATAAGTATCTTAGGCCTCACACTGGAACCACACCTCAAACAGTGGCAATGACATGTGGTAACCCTCACCACCTGTGTGAACCCACTATAAGAAATCTCTGTCCCCTTCACAAACACAAAAGGAACCCCTTGAGAATGTCATTTAAAGTCTTGTTGCCCAAAATATGGCCCAAGGCCCATCAGCCTCACGGTCACATGGGAGCTTCTTAGAGGTTCAGGCATTTTCAGGACTTAGAAAGTTCAAGACTTTCGGAAGGCTGAGACCTAAACAACCAAGCTCAAGCGTGAGAGAGGCAGCGTTTGAGTTGGGCTAGCACAACTCAATTGGGTATCAGGGCTCTCTAATGGATCAGGATGAGCTTACAAGGTGAAGGGCCAGCAAGAGAAACTGTAGAACCTTCTGAGAAGCAAGGATAGACCCTTGCTGTCTACCGGCACAAGCCAGCAGCTGGGAAAGTCTACAGAGCACAGCCTCAGGCAATAGGAGGTGAAGAGGCCTTTTCAGACCTTTGACTCATGTAGTCACAGCCTGATCCACATGATGACCAGGGGGTATGGATAGTAGTGGTGCACCCTGGGAGACAGAGAACAGCAGTCTGAATTGAAACTTGTTCTTGTCATTGAGGAGAGACTCTGATGAGTATTTAAGGGATACATTGCCAACTTAACAAGGCAATCATCTCAAATAAACCCACTCACATGGCTTCCCTTGGAGCCTTGACTAACATTTCCTAGGGAATTATCTTTGATACATTGGTGGCTCAAAAATTACCTACAAGCTGGGCAGTGGTGGCCCACACCTTTAATCCCAGCATTTAGGGGGCAGAGATGGATGGGTCTCTGTGAGTTTGAGGCCAGCTTGGTCTACAGAGTGAGTTCCAGGACAGGTTCCAAAGCTACAGAGAAACCCTGTCTCAAAAAACAAATAAACAAACAAACAAAAAAATTACCTTCAAATCTAGTTGCCTTAGAGCATACCTATAACCCCAGCATTGGTTATACTGAGCCAGAGGCATGACCTGGACACATAGTATATGAAGAGTTCAGCAGCTGGGTGTGTAATAAATTCAACATCCTGGATAATAGTGTATAATGAGTTCACCAGCCTAGATACATAGCATACAATAATGAGTTCACAAGCCTGGCTACGTAGTGTGTAATCAGTTCAGGGTAGCATGGACAATGGCCTGAGACCCTGTCTCAAAGGAGAACCGCCCACTAGACTTCTGGCCTTCTGTTTCTAAGTTCTGTGTACTTGATGTGACAACCAAATCACATGCTTTCTTAACAGAGCCTGAACCACCTGGCCAACACGATGCCTCCCCGGCACTCACCGCTTGCTCTGGGCTCACCTGTACTGCTGTAGAAGGCTAGTTTTGTGGTGGTGTGAAATTCCTGAATGAGAAACTGAGAGAGGGAGATCCTCTCATCTGTCTTCAAGGAGTCGTTGCCTTTTTTCCAGTATAGCATGAGGTCATCTTCTGTGTAGGCATCTGGGAAGATGAGAGCTGTGGTCAGGCAGGGGGCGACAGGCAAGCCAGGGCCATCTGCGGGGCCATGTGACACTGTGTCCTAAGCCACACAGACTACTTGGCTTGGGGTAAGATAGCAAACTGCAATCTAAACAGTACAGACAGACAACTCCAGTTTATCCTAGCTTCTCAAAAGTTATCAGATCAAGGCTTCTGAGTTAAAGGGCTCAGGGTCCCAACAGAAGCCTGACCCTAAATCCAGCTGCAATCGCTGTAAATGACAGTGCTGTTTGTGTGATGGAGACAGTTTGATGCTGGCAAGATTTCTTGCACAGGGTTCATCACTTGCAGGCTAGGTCATGACTCACTCTCAGGCAGCTCAAGTGAAGAAGGGGTTTATCCTCAGGCCAGCTGTGTCCATTTCCTCAAAATCTGGCAGACATAGCCATGGTCTCACCCTCTCGGGGCTGCCATGTGCCAGCACACAGCGTTCAGGTGAGGCCACTGGGCCCAACAGCACAAGCACATTCGCTGCTGAACGTAACTGAGGCGAAACCTCTTGGGGCAGCATCTGCCCATGTGTGATCTCTTCTTCAAGGCCCGCTAAGCCTTGACTGTGTGACAGGAGGCCTCACGGGTCAACTGGCTGGGTTTGGTACACATGTATTGAACCAGACACTAACCCATGAAGGAGTTTTCTAGAAGTGACCAGCATTTCGGTCAGCAGGCTTTGGGTAAAGGAGATTATCCCAGGTCACCCTGGAGGGCCTGATGCCAGGGGTGAAAGGCAGGACGGGGAGAGCAGAGTTCCTGGGAGACTGTCACCTGCCACCGGGAGAAGCATTTAGAAGCACTGGCTGCACCTACTCACAGCTTTCAATTTCCAGGGAGCAGGTCTGCGTGTCCAGGGGAAACCTGCTGAAATCCATGTTGCACATCGCCGTCACTGTAACTCTAGAAACAAAAGACACAACACAGCGTTTCAGCACCTGTTGGGGACAGATGGGAAATGATGAAGCAGACAGAAAAGGCCCCGCTTCCTGGCTCCAGTTCCTAAGGAGCACGCTGACATCAGGAAAGATCCCTGGGTGTGACATGCTCTTCAGAGTTCTCTCTAGTATTTGTGTTTAACATTAGGTGTGCAAGGAAAATGAAGACCTCTGCTAACACCAGCACATTCCAAGGATCTGGAGATGTAATGCTGTCATCAGTATAGCAATGTAAAACACACACACACACACACACACACACACACACACACACACACACACACACACTCAAACACTTTTAACTTATTTAAATGGTTGTTGAAAGAAATGAGTATTCCCCAAATATAAGTGTCCAGATATTTGCTTCACTAGTAACTAGTCAAAGTTCACTGCTTGTTAATGATATCAGCAAACTTCACGGTTTGCTCTGCTCCTGTGGTTGATGGCGTCTACTGTTCTGTGAGGTTAGAACACTGTGGAGCAGTGGACCCATGCCTGACACTGGTCAGTGGTGGAAAGCCTGAGACCAGAGAGGCCACAGGCCCAGGGGAAAACTTACTGTTACTATTATGCTAAAGGAACACAGCAATAAAATGGCAGCTGAGGACATTCTGCCATGCATGTCCTCACTGGAGAAGCTGGCAGTGATATAGGTTGACAGAGTCCCACAAGAGAGTGGGAGACTTTGGAGCACCCATCCCTAAAAGGAATGTGTGCTGGTATATTATTTATGATTTAATAAAGCTTGCTTGAAGGATCAGAATGCAAAGCTAGCCACAGTCATAGAAGCTGGGTGGTGGTGGTGGCACACACCTTTAGTCCTGGGACTCAGGAGACAGAGGCAGATGGATCTCTGTGAGCTACATGAGAGGGAATCAGTCTAAAAGAGAAACAGAGCTCATGGCTTCAATCCCAGCACTAGAGAGGTATATAAGGAAGAAGCAAAGGGTCTCATGTGAGACTCAGTTTCCAGTCACAAGGAAGAAAGGATCAGCGGAACCCCAATATCTGTATCAGGGTTTCTATTATTTGTGCTACAGGAATGTCTTTATCAAACACCCCTACCTCCCCACTCCCTACTCCATTCCCCACCCCTGCATTCAAGGCTCCTCAGGTATTTTTACAGAAGAGACTATAAGAGGCAGAGTGGTGGGTGACTCCAAAGAAATAGTGTTTTCTACACATAATAAAGCAGTTCCACATATAAATTCACAGAGACCACGGCAGCACTCTCAAGTTCAAACCAGATAAAACCCCAGCACTGAGAGGGAAGAGGGCACAATAGCCCACCCTTAACCAAGGAGCTGATACCTGCTAGGAAACTCACAACTGATGTCTGCTAGGAAAGGGAAAATCAGTTTTCTCCAATGGAGTGTCACCAAGGACATCACCACACTTCAGGGCAGGCCCCTTACCCAGGAGTAGCTGGCCAACACAAAACGGACTCTCTGTATTTTTGTGTGCTTTTTGTTTCATTTTGGTAGTTTCTGTCTTATTGGATTTTGTTTTGATTTTATGGTTATTGTTTTGTTTATAGAAAGAAAGAACATGGCGTTGGGTGGGTCGGGAGGTGGGGAAGATCTAAGAGGAGATAGGGCAGGGAAAGAATATGACCAAAATATATTGTATGGAAAAATTGGTTTTTAAAAAAATAAAAACAAGTAAGCAGGGGCTGGAGAGATGGCTCAGCAGTTAAGAGCACTGACTGCTCTTCCACAGGACCCAGGTTCAATTCCTGGCATCCACATGGCAGCCCACAGCTGTCTGTAACTCCTGGACACCCTCACCCAGACATACATGCAGGCAAAACACCAATGCACATAATAATAAAATATAAAAAACCAAGTACACAAAGAGTAAAACATTTAATGCTTGTGCTTAAAGCCATTGCTTTGAGAACAATATTCAGGAATTATTCATCCAGTATTTGAGAGCTGCACCCACGTCAGCAAGTAGAGTATGCACACCTTGGACAAGTGAGTAATATCCTACATAATTATTCCTTCTCACTTTTTACTTATTAACATTAATAAAAGCATCATTCTACACTAATTTGCCATCTAAACAAGCAAAGCAGACTCTTGCTATGTTTACTGGGGTCTCATTTTGCAGAACTTTTGTTGATGGCAGAATTATAAAAACTGGAAAATGGTTTCACATAAAATAGGAAATCAGTGTTTGAGTTAAAAATACATGGAAGTTACAAGTAAAGATTACCCTGTGTTTTATTTCACTTGTGATAATACACTTCCGTCTTAGTTCTGTTTCCCATTGCTGTGGCAAAATACCTTGACAAAAACAGCTTAGGGCTAAAGGGTTTAGTTTACTTGGCTCTCAGACCTAGGTTGTCTTCAGCCCTGTGCAGAAGTCAAGGGTGGGAATGCCACTGGTCACAGTAGCCCACAGTTAGGAGCAGAGAGCAATGAACAAACGATGCACCAAAGTGCAGATAATTCTCTTTTTAGTTCAGGACCCTGATCTCCAGGAAAGGTGGTGTGTCTTCCTGTATCAGTGAACATAATTAAGATAACCCCACACACACCAGCCTGATCCAGACAAGTCCTCACTGAGGCTCCCATCCCAATGATCGTAAATTGTGTCATGTTGATGATTAAAACCATCACAGCATCCTTTATATCAGCAATATTTATAATAACTCATGTGCACATATGCATGCATGCACATGCAAGCACATACATACACACACACACACACACACACACACACACACACACACACACACACCTCCTGACAAGCAGTTGATAAACATTTACTAGTATGCCAGTGGTTATAGGTGTGATGGTCTGGTTCTCGGCAATTCTCCAGGACTGTAGGGCTGTATAGGTTTGTTGGAGAATTTTATCTTGAAATGAGGTGTCTTAAGATGCTCAGAAATGAGGATTCCAGAGAGAACCAGGCTGATATTGCTAGAGAAGGATATGATGATCCATGAGATCCCCAGGGACATCCTACAGGAGATGTACTTCCAATCAAGGGGATGAAAATCCTGTGCCTGCACTGCTTAGATCCAAGCCAGGATGAGGACAGAGACGTCATTACAGATATCCCTGGGATACTGCTTAGATCCCAGTCAGGACAAGAACTGAGGCATCGTTACAGATATCCCTGGGACATTGGGATGGAACTAGTTAATTAGTATATGGGTTTGTCTTTGCAGTTCTTCAGCATCTAAGCCCAGAACAAAGTATATCATCCCAAAACACACCATGGGTATATGGGAGCCAATCCCAGACAGTGACCACTCCCTTCTGGGAGAGTCTGAGCTTGCTCCACCCCAGGGAGGTTAGGACCTCCTTCCAAAGCTGTCCTTGTACAAAGGCCTCTGTGGAGGGCAGTGTCCACTGGCAGCTCAACACTCCCAAGGCGTCTGGGCTCCTGAGGAGAGATTTAAGAAACCCCCCTACCCCCTTCCTCCCATCCCCCTTCCTTCTTTTTCCTTTTTCTTCTTTTGGCAGTACTGGTGGGATCCAGGCCTCACACTTGCTAGGCAAGCATCCTGTCACTGAGCTGCATACCCCCAGCCTTAGATTTTATTCTTGACACTGCAAACAGGGCATTCAGAATGGCACTGTCATCAGAGTCCCATGGTGTTTCAGGACGAAATTTATGTTGGCCAGGCAAGGCAAACGGATCTATTTAAACATAAGTTCTAAAGAAGTACTCCAAACACGGGACTCAGAACATGTTTTCTTTCTTTCTTCTTTCCTTCCTTCCTTCCTTTTTTTCTTTTTATTTCCCCAACTCTTACTAGAAAAATAAACTTTTTTTAGCAGAGGACTGAATTTGATTCCCAGTACCCACATAGTGGCTCCCAACAGTCTGTAACTTCAGGCCTAGGGAATCTGACACCCTCTTCTGGCCTTTGCAGGCCACATGCAACCAAAACATCCGTATGGATAATACAAAATTCTAAAAATTCCATTGATTAAACTTTTAAAAGTTAAAATACTCAGGCAAGACTGGAGCTCTCAATGCCAGGCTGCCTTTGTCCCCACCTGAGGCTGTACAGCACCTTTCCATCCGGCTGTACCCGCAGCATGACGTTGTCTGTGGTGGTGTCATGGATGAAGGAGCGTTTGGAGTGCACAAAGAACATGTCGGGAACCCAGATCTTCTTCACAAGCCGGCCATCAAATGTCATACTGAGATTGTTAGTGCTCGGAAAAGACAGCCTCTCATCCTTCCAATAGTGCCTCAGATAGAGGGTCATGGTGAAGTCCTGTAGCGGGGAGGCAGAGCAGAAAACAGATAGCCAGACACTCGGGAGCCATCGGCAGTGGGAAGGCAACTGAAGCAGTGCCTCCCGAGAAGGCAGAGGAACCCAAGAAGGGGCTTAGAGCAGACTGCCCATGAACTCTACCCACCCACGACATCTACCATCTCCGTGGCAGCTGCCTCACTGACACCGGCCACTCAAGCTGAAAGTGCCAGGGTTAGAGCCGTGAGCACCTCAGCTGGGGAAGCCCAGTCCAGTCTCCAGGACCTGAGCTGGGGTGACCTGGGCTGTGTTCATCACTGCCTCCTGGAGAACGCTGTGGGGGGAGTGCTGTAGGAGTGGTTTGCTCCAGAACACCGTGCTTTTTGCTTGCTTCCTTGTCTCACTATCTTCTTCTGTCTTAGCATTTTCTGGGAGTAGTCCCCAAGTATACACAGGGCTAGAATACTTCTTTCTGGCTTGCTTCTTAGAGGCTCCAAGCCAAGGCAGACATTCAAACAGTCCTCCTCACCCCCACGCATACTACCTTTAAATTGTTTGAGATAGGGTTCACTGTGTAGCCCAGGCTGGTAAGGGGCTTCCTATATAGAAGACCAGGCTGATCTAAAACCCAAGATAACCCTTCTTCTATCCCTTGGGTGTTGAGTTGAAGACATGTACCACCATGCTTAGCTGGCAGCACTTTTTTAAATTGGATCCCACTGAAAAGTAAAAAGGTTTCCAGAGCAAGACACAGACTGCAGAAATATGAGGACCTACATCTCAGAGTGCCCATGTCTGAGGATACAGACCAAGTTTGTCACCTGACTCTGTCTCAAACCAGCTAGGAACAATGGACAAATGACATGATGTCTGTGAGTCCTCTGTAAAGTAAGTGTGACAGTTTCCATCTACCAAGGAGTTATGGGGGAATTTGGTGGTGTAGAGCTGCTGCCCACAGGTCCACATAAGCCCCCATCGTCTGGAGTCCTTCCTGGTCAGAGAAGCACTCACCATGTCAACTTCTGAGATGCTGTCCAAACTCTCCACTTGCACATCTACACCCACAGGAATGGCCGGGCCTGGGGACAGCATGACAGGGGTGCTCATTTACTCTCTCTGTTCTTTCTTTTTGTCCCCCTCCCTCCTCCTCCCCTCTCCCCCCTTCTTGTCTTGTTTTTCCTTTCTTATTTTTTTCTCCTCTCTGACAGAGCCTTTCTATGTAACCCAGGCCGATGTCAAACTCTCAATCCTCCTGCCTCAGCTTCCAAAGTGCTAGGGTTATAGGAGTAAGCCATCACATCCAGCTGAACACTCTTTTTGCTTGAACATCTATTATAGAAGAAACATGCAAAGGTGTGTCAGTCATGTCAGAGTCAAACATTTGAAGGCTTCATCATACTCGCCTACAGTCAAATAAGAAGTTGAAGAACAGGTTCATGGGTTGGCTCCTTGGAATATCCCCCACCCCACCTCCCAAGTAATAAAAGTGTTTTGTATTTTGTGGAATAATGAGGTTAGATTATTTTATTTTATGTGTACAAGTGTTTTGCTTACAGGTATGCCTAGTGTCCTTGGAAGGCAGAAGAGAGCATCAGATCTCCAAGGGCTAGATTTATAGACTATTATGAGCTTCCCTGTGGTTCTAGGAATCCAATCTGGGTCCCCTAGAAGAATAGCCAGTGTTCTTAACCACTGAGTCATCTTCCTAGACCAAGAATGATGAAATTAGCACAGACCATCCCTTTCTGGCTCTACGTGAAGCAGTGCTAAAGACCTAGGCTGAGTCAGGTCTGGTAAGGAACAGCCAACATGCTCCTTAGCATGAACTTTCTCCATTTGCACCCCTTTCCTTTCGGAAGCCTTTGGCACCTGTTAACCATGAGAACCACATTTCTTGACGATGGCACCAGAACTGTGTCATATTCAGATCATTTGTCCTGCCCACAGATGTGTATCTTTGTCATAACTTCCAGCAAGGATATGTTATGCCAAAATGGTCTTAAATAAAAACATTACATTTTTGTTATTTTTTCCAGGCCATTAAAACTTAGTATTGACAGAAAATAAGAGCTTGCTTGCAGGGTGTGGGTTATGTATAGGGCGTTCCAGGTACCATGACACAAAGAGGTGAGATTGGATCCAATAGCTTCCTATGACAAAGGGAATACTGTCCTTTCTAGAGCTTGGGGGCTTGGTTTGTTTCGGGGGGGGGGGTAGAGGCAAACATGACTAAAGAAAATGAAAGACATGAAAATGATTTCTGGGGGCTGGAGGGATGACTCAGTCAATAAGCACCCTGGCCTTGCCAGCATGAAGACCTGAGTTTGACTCCCGGAACCCATGTAGAGATACTAGAAGTGGTGTTATGTGCTAGGGAGGCAGAGGCAGAAGGATGCCTGGGGCCCACGAGCCGCCAGTCTAGCCTAATTTGTGTGCTCCAGCACAGTGAGAGACAGTCTAAAGGAGGTAGACAGCATTCCTGCAGATAGCACAGAAGGCGTCCTCTGATCTCTGCATGCATCCACACCCATGCCTAGTACATATGAACTATTGCATACATATGAACACATAATACAGGTATAAAATATATTTTTCTCCAGAAAGAAACCAAAGCTAGGTCAGTGAGATGGTTTAGCTGGTGGGGCTGCTCACTGCCAAACCCGAAGACCCTTGAGTTGGATTCCCAGAACCCACATGATGGAAAGAACCAACTTCCACAAGTGGTCCTTGGTCTCCACACACTTTTTGATGTACATAGCACCATCCCAAAAATACATAAATAAGTGTTAAACACACACACACACACATACACACAAACACACACACACACACAATACACACAAACACACACGCACACACACACACACACACACACACACACATGGGGGGGAGCAGAGAGAGAGAGAGAGAGAGAGAGAGAGAGAGAGAGAGAGAGAGAGAGAGAGAGAGAGAGAGAGACCCCTTTGGCAGAGAGCTGAAACCTGGCAGCTGCTAAGCCTCTGTTTCGGCTCTGCAGTAAACCCTCACTTTCTCAAGCTATTTTCATTTCATTAAACACAGCATACAGGACTCTGATGTGTAAGGAGCTCATCTGCCAACTCCCGTCGAGAACAAATGCAGCTAAGGTTATTGCATGGGATTTCAGAGCATCCTTGGGAGGCAGCCCTGGCTGCATCTGTCTTCCTGTGACAGCTTCTGTCTCACTGACCTTCTCATGAGCACTGCCCTGGGACAGCTGGCTGGCCTTTCCTTGCTACAGGAGGTACTCCGCGAATGCCCGGCAGAGCCAGGGGCGTGAAAGCCAGACACTCAGAAGGTGCTCGGCCCACCAAGCTCAGCCAAGGCAGATACAATAAGGGGATGTGGGTGCAGACAATAAGCCCCAGTAAAGAAGAGGAGCCCCCTCCCGTCCCATCCGTCTCATTACCTCCGAAGCCAGGCCTCATGCTGAAGTCATGGTCATCTATCCTGAGCAGCTGCTCTGACTTGGTGAGAGGCGATTTGGTTATGTCGGAGCTTCGTTTCAGAATTGGGCTGCCACAGAAGGAAAAGCAGGTTGATCAATCGTGCTAACCAAGCCTGGTCAGAGCTGTAGCTGTTTGTTCTTCTTGCTCTTGGCAGGGTTCGTAGGATGTGCTTTCTCTTCTAAGAGCTGCCCAGCTAGACTGCAGCCCCCAGCCACACGCGGAGGGGCTTCTCAAGCAGCAGTGCCAGACCCTCCCTTCCTCTGACACCCTGATCAGCATTTGGAAGCTGGTATTTTTTAATTTAAGGGGCTGGAAACTGGTATTTTTAAAAGTTTTCCAAGGCTGGGGTGTAGCTCGGTGGTGGAATGTTTGCAAACATAGGCACAGCTCTGGGTTCCATTGCTAGAACTGGAGGGAAAAGGAACTCGGTGACTTCATGAATAACCAAAGTGGACACCTGCCAGAATGTCTGAATTCCTTCAAAATGCTTGAGACACTGAGATAAGGCCGACTGAGGAAAAGCAAGTGTGTATAGCTGAGCCTCACAGCCATGACTTTCTGTGGAGGGTGAACACCCTCACATTGTGTTTCCTGGGAAAGTGCTTCTGGATTCTCTCTCTCTCTCTCTCTCTCTCTCTCTCTCTCTCTCTCTCTCTCTCTCTCTCTCTCTCTCTCTCTCTCTCTCTCTCTCTCTCTCTCTCTCTCTCTCTCTCTCTCTCTCATACAGATAGGGGCTGGAGAGATGGCTCAGCTGCTCTTCCACAGGACCCAGGTTCTATTCCCAGCACCCACATGACGGCTCATAAACCTCTAGTCCAGAGGATCTGACTCCCTCTTCTGACCTCCACAGGCATTACATGCACATGGTGCAAAAACATGAATTGAGACAAAGCACCCAATCACATAAAATATTTTTTAAAAATTAAACATGCAGATAATTCTACTGACCTACCCCTCACCCACAGAAACGTGTCTTACTGCTTGCTTGGCTAGGCAGTCTGTTACAGAAATATGGAAGTACTAATATATAGTATTATTTTCTGTCCTTATACAGTTAATGTTATATGAATGCTTCTTTATCTTGCTTCTTCCTCCCCATGGCTGTCACATGTGCCACCCTCCTGTCTGCTGCCTTCCAGGGGCTTGCTCTGCCCAGCTCTCGGTGCTCACTATCTTCTTACTTGAAAGAACGCTAGTGTTCAAAAGAAACCACGAGGCCAGGGTCAGGAGACCAGGGCTCTTTCCCCCCTTCAGAACCTGGCTGATTTAGACTATTAAGCAACCAGGTTATTCTCTGACAGTAATTTTCCTGATGGGAGGAAGGCTTTGAGTGGACCGTGGGGTGTGTAGGTTGAACGGGACACATAGGAAACTAGCACACTTGCTGAGCAGAGGAAGGAGCTGGGCATGGACGGGAAAGCCAGCTCTTCCTGGTCCTGTCAGTGAGGGCTGAAAATTGCTGTATTGGTGTGCTGGCTGTTACCATGGGCCATACCTGCCTTGCTTGTGGGCATTGTCGTGTGCTCCTCGTCTCTGTCTCTGAGGTCTGCTGTGGAAACAAAAAATAAACATGTTCCAGAGACTGTCCTGTGACTCAGATCATCAAAGCACCCTGGCCTCTGTGCACACTTCAAATCTAGCCAGAATCAAATGGGGGTGGGGAGGGAAGAAGGCTCACCGCATTAATCTGGTCTGATGAGCATTTTCCAAGTACTCACAGCAACAGGGAATGAGGATTAATTATTTAGAAGGCCTGATTTGCAGAGATCTGACTTAACCACACCCCCACCGAATACATGTGCATATACACACATACACATCCATGCACACTCACACAGTATTATGCACACTCATGCACACATATACACACTCATACACACATGCACACTCATGGGCATTCATGCACTCACACACTTACACATTCACATTCATCTACACACATACTCATACACAGTCTCATGCACACTCACACACACATTCATGCACACTCATGTACGTACACACATGTATTCACACAGATGCGTGCATACACATACACATATTTGTGTATGTACACATACTCACACACACTCATACATGCACTCATGTGCCCCAGGCTTGAAATTGAGCCTGAAGAGTTAGTTGCACACTGACTTGGATCCACTATGAAACTGTGGCAAACAACGCTGCCAATGAGTTATGCCCTCCTGAGTGTACTGGATGGAGATTCGGCAGAGTGGGTACAGCAGGGAGTGATGCAGAGAGCAAGGCTGGAGCATCTATTGCTCATTTGTTCCTTCTTCAGAGCTGGTAACTAGCTATGCCCTGTGCTTCTGCCTCGGGCAGACAGGCATCCTGCTGTTCCTCATTCTAGGTGACATCAACATGCCTGCTTTCGTGCCTTGAAACTGTCTGTGAGGAGTGCTTGTTTTTGATTGGTTAAGTCCTCCGCATGTAATGCTATTTCCTGAGAGAACTGCACTGGTGATGGTGAAGGGATAGGGATTATGTCGTCTGTAGTACAGTGAAGCAGGCCAGGCATGAGCTTGCCAGGAGAGGGCTGAGAATTGGGAAAGGCAGGTGGGGGATCACCAAGGGCAGAGTCCTGTGCAAGTCCAGCACGGGGCAGGACTGGATGCAGGGGACTTTTAGCACAGGGTAGCTGGATGAGAAGGGACTAAGTGCCCTGTACATGAAAAAGAGCACATGAGAGAGACAAAAGAGACTGAGCAAGGGGGTTGGAATAGAAAACCAGTTGTCCTGTTTGGACTTTACCCCCAGGCCAGCCTGCAATACAACCATTCACCAACCAACAGGACTGTCAAGCTCTGCAAGTTATTTCTGCAAAGGTCAGACTCTAGCCTAGAGGGCACAGAGAAAGGTCCCTGATGTCTTCCCCATTATCCTTAATACTTTAAAGCAAAAGTTCTTGTTAATATACCGCATACAAGCTGGAAAGTAGAGCAAACATAAAGCATTCTTAACATTCTTAACAGAGCCCAAGGAAAGCGAGTAGATGGCTACTTGCTTGGGTTATGGTATAACTAGCATGGAATGTTTTCAGCACCTTTTTTACCAGCTACTGACATGATGGCTGTTAAAATTAAGCACAACATAAAACAAGTACTATGAACAACTGGCACAGCTTGAGTAATCACCGTTGGAGGGGCACTGTTCATACTCGTTTTATGATTAACTCGTCACTTCTCACAGAGCTTGTCGGCAGACCTCCCCATTAGCTCCAATTCACATGTGAGAAGACCAAGACAAATACTGTGAGTTCAAGCAGCTTTTAAAGCCACAGAGCTAGGCACTGGACTGGTGATCTGGATTTGGGGCTTGGATGAAGTGCTGGCCACATCATCGTGCTGGATGATCTCCCTCTCTCTGCTGGACTTCGGGTTGGTCTCCACATTTATTTATTTACTGTTTGAGCCACGGACTCTCACCGAACCTCATGGATTTGGCTGCCATGTCCAGCCTTTTATGTGGGGGCTGGAAGTCTCTAACTGAGCCTCCTCCTAGGCTCAGGAATTAGGAGTGGGAGATGTGTGTCGTTTCTTTCCTGACTAAGTTAGCAGGGGCCTTGTGAAAACTTGGAGCTCAGTAAGTGTTGACTAAATGGCCCCCCCCTACCCCTGAAGGATATGAAGAAAGTGTAGACATCCCCAAGATGATGCTGGGCTGACAACTGAGGTGTATTTGGACAGAGCAGGGCACGCTGCTTTTTTGTTTTCATTTTGATGGAGAGAATTTCTAGCCAGTGGGACTGCTTGTTGTTATTCTTTAGCAGTTTGTGTGGAGGGTTTTCCTTCAACAGCTCTCTGATTCCCTTACAGGGGTGGGGCCTGTGAAGACAGAGGGCTGCTTGCTAGAAGGTTCATTCAGTCAACAGCCCTGCACTTGTAGAATCTGGTTCACTTTGCTGGCCATATTGCCTCAGAGAGTAGAGCCAGCTTCATTTTGACAAGGTAACAAGGACTGGCCACGAAAGCAATTTAGCCAAGGAAAGGAACCTTTTATGTAGCCCAAAACCCTCCAATGCTCCCTGCCACTCTCCCTTCCCTTCCTGCTCTCACCAGTATGTCTAACACTAACTACCTTGTTAGAAGCGTGTTTACTCAAAAGGGAGCATAAGGCCCAGAATAGGACAACCAGGGTCACAGCTCCCGGCTAGATCTGGCTGAACCTCTACCTTAAAATCCTGTCCCCTGTTCTGCTCTCCATTCCCACAACCTTACGAACTGACTCACGTGGTTCTTGACAAGGGCCAGCACACTGTCCTTCCTGTGCCTTGCCTTTCTGCTCTAGCCATCGCACCAACACTGTGGAGTGAAAACCAGACATGCAGTTTCCCACTGAAAACCGTTCTTTCACCTTCCATATCTAATTCCAGTCAGACTTCTTTGTCGGGACCATCGGCTCCCGAGTAATGACACCAAGACTTATTACTAATTTTGAAAGCTTGGCTGGTGGCTTAGGCTTGTTTCTAACTAGCTCTTAGAACCTAAATTAACACATTTCTTTTAATCTACACTCTTTTACGTGGGTTGGTTACTTTACTCTGTAAAGCCCATGCTGCTTGGCTCTGCTTCCTGGCATCTCCTCCTTCTTCTTCCCTGTGTCCTCTGTGCCTAGAAATCCTGCCTAGCTATTGGCCATTCAGCTTTTAAATTAAACCAACCAGAGTGACACATCTTCACGGTGTACAAAAAGATTATTCCCCAATATCAAATCCATAGAAGTTGGGCAATAGGCTCATCGTAACCTACTGCCCATTGCCAGCTCACTGGATTTCATAATAGTTGAAGTACATATGCATTGGTCCACACAATCCTGCCAACAGCCAGGAAGTGACTGTGCTGGTTGGTGTTTTGAAAAATCGATTCAAACCTAAAGTCATCTGGGAAGAGGAAGCTCAACTGAGAAATGACTCCATCAGACTGTCTGAAGGAAATCTGTCAGGCATTTTGTAGGTCAATGATTGATATTGGAGGGCCCAGCTCAATGTGGGCGATGTCACCTCTTGGCAGGCTATATAAGGGAGCAAGTTCAGGGACTGGAGGGTAGCTCCGCTTGTTACTCTTCTAGAGGACCCAGGCTCAATTCCCAGCACCTACATGGTAGCTCACAAGCATCTGGATCCTCTGACCTCGGCAAGCCTCAGGCACACATGTGGTCCTCATACATGCATGCAGGCAAAACATACACACAAAATAATAAAACAAACTTTACATTTTTTAAAACAAAATCTGAGCAAGCTATGAGGAAAAGCCAGAGAGCAGCATCCTCCATGGTCTCTGCTTCGTTCCTGCCTGGATGTCCCTACATAATGGACTGTAAAAGGAAAAGAACATTTCTCCAAGTTTCTGTTGGTCATGGTCTTTATCACCGCAATAGAAAGCAAAGCAAGACAGTGACAGATGATCCATTCTGCTGTACAGAAGAAAGAGACTGGAAGCTGCCAAACGACTCTTCCAGGGTCTTGGGTAAGTTTGTAGCTGTGCCAAGCCTCAAATTCAGCCCTTCTTATGGTTTGGAGACGCTCTCCCTACCACTGCCCCATCCATTTGGAGGTCGAGATTGATTCCTATTGCCTACGATGGTTACACCTGCATCATGTTACACAGGGGCTCGTCAAGGACAGCCAAGGCTCTATCATGCCTTGCATGTGGACTCTGGCCAAGACAATAAACGCGTTCTGAAAGAGGGTGCAGGTGCTGAGACAGTTGTTTCATGCATGTGGGTAGAGAAGCTTCTGTGAAAAGGTGACAGTTACAGGGGCATAACATTGATGAAAGGACATGGTGCTCAGGCAGAGGCACAGAGTGGACAAAGGCCACGAGGTGGGTGGGACTCACTATTCTCAAGGAACGGCCAGTGGGCCAGCCTGATCATACTGGGGCAGAACACAGAGCAGGGGCCAAACATCAGGGTGTGCTCTGTGACTCCCTCATGTCAACCAAGCCCCTGACCTGGCCCCTAGTTTGGGGTGTCTGGCTACTAGGGTAGCAACTGAGCATTGTTCTTGGGTGCAGTTTCTGGAAGCAGTGAGCTGGGGCAACAGGAACCAGACCTTGAACCCCGGTTTTCTGACCTGGCAAGTGTCTACTTAGCTGTGAAGGGACTGGAGACATGCACAGATGTGGAATCTGTAATCCCAATACTCAGGGGGTCAAGGCAGGAGGGTTGGTGTGAACTCAGCCTGAACTGCATAATGAGATCTTGTCTCATCCCCTCCCCCACACACAAATAAAAGGAAGAATGAATTGGGATGTAGGATGTCACTGAGGGTATTGGCATCTGTTGTAGGAGCATCACTGGAGGTGAGAGGTGCTTGAAGGTCTCTGTCTGCTGCCTGAGGCTACTTTGGAAGGGTCAGTCACCTGCCAGAGCCCCCAGAAACTGCCAGCTGCCCCATGTACTCCATTCATATACTGTGAGGATGCTCATGGGAGGTGGTGTGTCCTGGAGCTTATGCATGTTCCACATGTTGAGTGTTCTGTGTTTCCCCTCATGTCTAAATAGTTTGTCTCCTTTGATTACTTACTAAGTGACTTTGATTACTAATAATCTGCTTCTTGAGTTACTTATTGCCTTAGTCACTGTTCTATTGCTGAAGAGACATGATAACCAAGGCATCTCTTATAAAGAAAGCGTTTGAGTGGGGTCTTTCTTATCATTTCAGAGGCCTAATCCATTATCATCATGGCAAAGAGCATGATGGCAGACAGGTATGGTGCTGAAGAAGTAGCTGAGAGCCACATGCTGATCTACATGCAGAGAGAGAGAGAGAGAGAGAGAGAGAGAGAGAGAGAGAGAGAGAGAGAGAGAGAGATAGGGCCTGGCATAGGCTTTAGAAACTTCAAAGCCCAGTGTGAGTGACACACTTCCTCCAACCAAGCCATACTTCCTAATCCTTCTAATCCTTTCAAATAGTGCCAATCCCTGATGACTAAGCATTCAAATATATGAGTTTATGGGGCCATTTTTTAGACCATCACATTCCAATCCCTGGTCCCCCTAGGCTGGTGGCCATATCATATTGCAAAATACAAACAGTCCAGTTTCAAAAGTGCCCATAGTCTACCACAGACTTTAAAAGTCCAGAGTTCAAAGTTTCTTCTGAGACTCATGACAGTATCTGTGTAACCCCTGATATAATCAAAATAAAAAAGCGGAGTATATACTTCTGATATACAATAACACAGCATATGTATAACCATCAGTGGAAGGTATCTAAAACTAAAGTCTTCCAACCAAGAGGAATTCTGCTTTCAGATTCCTTTTGTAACTCAAGACTACAACTAATAATCAAATGCCACACTCAATACTAGCTTGTCTTAAAATTTCCTCTGTCAACGTCATTAATCCAAAACTCTTCAATTTAGCCCTGCAACTGCAGCAACTGCAGTTTAGGCTTGACAGCTTCATAAATTGCTTCATTCATTCATTCATTCATTCATTTGCTCATTCATTTGTTCTTTCCTTCTTTCCTCTCTCTGTTTTGTAACACTGGGTTGCCTTATTTTCTAGCCCAGACTAGCCTCAAATTCACCATGTAGTCCAGGTTGGCCTAGAACTCATAACAATCTTCCTACCACAGCTTCCAAATTGCTGGGAAACAGGTGTGTGCTACCATGCTCATCCACCACTAATTTCTGAAAGTCAACTTTTTAATTAATTTATATTTATCCCATTTTATATGTATGAGTGCTTTGCCTACCTGTACGTATCTGTATGAAGTTTGTGCCTGGTGCCTGTAGAGTTTAGAAGAGAGAGTCAAATCCCTGGAAACTGGAGTTATGGATGGTTGTGAGCCCCCATGTGGGTGCCAGAAACCAAACCTAGACAGTAAGTGCTGAGTCATCTCTCCAGCCCAAGAACTTTTAAAAATAAATTTCTCCCTTTCTCCCATGATGGGTGGATGAGTACAGTGAGAGGTCGAGATAGAATCATAGCTATACATACATGAAGGTCCATGGCTCTTTTTTTATACGTGACCACTCTGAACATTGAGGTCTGCACATGGAAGGGAGGTTTGCACTGAACCTAGACTAAAAGGCAACCTGGTGTTAGCTACACTTGCCTGTTGCTCTGTCTTGTCTTGGAGTTATTGGATCCAGTCATCCTTCTGTCATTGATAACTGTTCCCAAGAATCTGGTGGGGCCCTAACACAATAACCTGACTCAATATCCTTCCATAGGAAGTATGGAATAACCTTCCATAGAAGGTTTTTGTCTGTCTGTGCCTCAGCCAGAGTCTCTACTTAGGTCATTCCTACTTTGTCAGTTCATATTTGAATATAAGTCCCCTCTCCTCCACTTCTCCATTTACAGCTTTAGTGTTTCCTCCCACCTATTCTCTTTGACAGAAGCTTCAGATTGTATTTCCCCCAGTTCCCTTGGAAAGGCCTTTCTTCTGTGCAGCTATATCTCCAATACCTATACTCTAACTTTTGTGGATAACTTTTGTTTAGTATTTTCATCTTTTAAAAACTATTTTATATGTATGAATGTCTGCACGTATGTATGTGTACCACATGCGTGCCTGGTGGCCACAGAGGTCAGAAGAGGACATCAGACCTGGAGCTGAAGTTACAGTTGGTTGTGAGCTACCATGTAGGTGCTGGGAACTAAACTTGGGTCCTCTTCAAGAGCAGGAAGTGCTCTTAGCCACTGAGCCATCTCTCCAGACCCAGCAGTTACATCTTATTCACTCTGTGTTTGTGTGACTTTGAGTAGGTGGGATCCTCATTAAATGAGTGACGTTCCCACAGCATTAGAAACATAAAACAGGAGTATGTTTGTCATGGAGAGAGCCTGCAATACAGTGCTGTCAGAGGAACTCGATGCTTTGTTCTCCACCTGGTTCTAGCCCCACCCCTGCCCCAGGGACTGAAGTGGTGAGCTATAGACTTCTCTACCTAACCACTGACATCTGCTCTTATGAAGGTATTAAAAGCAGGGCTTCCTATATCCTATATGACTTAGTCTTCTACCTGACCGATTCTAGTCCTTAGGAAACCATTGACACCTCTCTAGGATGCTTGCTAGTCTGAGGCCCCCAGAGGGCTCAGCCTCCTTAATAGTAACACAGAAGCTGGTAAACTACCACTCAGTAACTGCTATAACAAACATGAAAGCCATCAAATGGTTCTTAGTGTCCTTGACACCTCTCTACTCTCACTCTACACGCACTTCTCTGGTCCTTAGTTACACTTCCTTCACAGTCTCCTCCTCAAAACTCTTCCTTTTGTGTAAGTGTGTGGAACTGAAGGTCCGTACTGAGCAGTAACCCATACATAAGTATGCTAGGAAAGCATTTTGTCAATGAACTCTCCCCCTAGATTCCCCTCCCAGACAAGGTCTCATGAAACCCAGGCTGACCTCAAACTCATTACGAAGCTAAAGGTGGCCCCACCTCCCAAATTCTGGGATTACAGGCTTGTGCCACCACACCTGGTCCCAAACCCCTCTTTCACCAAGTTGTCCACACTGACTTTGAATTTGCTATGTGATCTTCCTGCTTCAGCCTCCCAAGTAGCTGGGACTACAAGCCTACATGCTGTGCCTACTTCCTCTGTCTTCTTAAATGTTCCTCTTCTTCCGTCTTTGTTCCTGCTCTTACTTCATGCCATTTTCTCTCTCAGGGTTCCTTGACGACTGCCATGTTTAAAAATCCCGGCTAATGGAAAGGTAACTGGAAACTCACCACTGGTGATGCAATAAACCAATAAACCAATCAGACCGAATTAATAAATCCGGGTTTAATCTGAACCCCAGGGGAACAGAAAACCAGGAACCAGAGTGAATCCAGGGGTGGGGGCTTTAATGCCCTCAGGGGCAGAGTCTGGACTGAGGTTGACTCCAGGGAAGGGCTCGCCCTTGGTACCTTGAGGTGCATGTTTGGAACTGGTTACCAAACAACTACCACTGCCCTTTGAGTATACATTTTCAGTCTGGTTCTTCCTGGGCTGCTCACCTTTCCCTGAAAAGGTCCAGGGGTCCTCCATAGCCTGAGAGTGATCCAGGACCACTGTTCTTCACTCTGCCCCTCTCGCTGCCCTCCTGTCTCTGACATGACCACTCTCCTACACAAGCAACCCAAATGCCTGCTGCACACTCACCTGAAACTGCTCTGGGCTCTATACCCCTGCACCCCAGCCCTGCTCGTCCCACTATTATCCCCGACCACTCAATATCTCTCCCCCGATACAGGTGTGACCTCTGTTTCTCTGTTTCCCTTCCTACCCATCCACCATGTTTCCTGGTGTGCAAGCAAGTCTGGTCTCTCTGGGATGGAAATCTACTGAAGCTAGCTGGGTTTCATTGCCTTTGGAGGAAGTGCAGGTTTTAGCATGGCAAGAAGATATGTAACTAGCAGGCTCTGGCTCATGCAACAGAGCCTGGGCTGGCATCCCTAGGGCCTCTATAGTAACCACATCTTCCTAGTCTTCCAGTAAAGAGAGGAAGGGCAGTAGATATCAGTCCACTCTAGAACTTTGCCTAGTACCCTACGTGATACATGAAGGTGAGTCACATTTGGATATGCCTTCAGAGAGATTTTTGGAATCTGGGTGAAAGTTTAGGCTACATAAAAACAAAACTTAACTTGAAGGATGGGATAGAAATTTGATCCACTTCCTGTTTTTAAAGAAATGTAATCAAATCTACCTAGAGTTTGTGTGTGTGTGTGTGTGTGTGTGTGTGTGTGTGTGTGTGTGTGTGTGTCTTGCACACACAATGGTGTACATGTGGAGATCAGAGGACATCGTGAAGAGGTGTTTTTCTCCATTTACTTTGCAGGACCCAGGGATGGAACTCAGCTCTTCAGGGTCAGCAGAAGGGACTACCCCACTCAAACATCTCCAGGCCCATACCTAGAGTTCTAAGTGTCTGCATGGTTGAACCTGGACACTTTTTATTTTATTTTATTTTATTTTTATTTTATTTTATTTTATTTTTTTTATTTTTGTTCTTGTTTTGAGATGGGTCTCACTGTTTGTTCTGGCTGTTCTGAAACTCACTCTGTAGTGCAGGCTGGTCTCAAACTCACAGAATTCTGCCTTTCTCTGCCACCACACCTGTCTGACTCAGGACACTTTCAAGAGTCTAGCCTAACTAAATAACCGTTATAACATGTGTAATAACAGGGTTAGAGAAATGGCTCAGTGGTTCCACTGGCTGCTCTTACAATGACTCCAGATTCAGTTTCCTAGGGTTCCCTTATGGTAACTCACAACCTTCAAGACCTTCTCTAACTCATAATCTTAATACCTTCTGTGACCTCTGAACAGTGAATTATGTGGTGCCCATACACATAAAACACTTGTACACATAAAATAAGAATCAATAAATCTTTTAAAATAGATTGGTAGTAATAAAGAGGAAGAAACTAAATGCTAATAAAGAAAAATGTGTGCATGGTGGTGTATAATTCATATTGTACATTATTATGCAACTAACCCAGTGATATTTTTATGGGCTAAAAATAAGTAGCTATGTAGGCAATATCATATTAAATATAATAAGGTAACAAAAATATATTCATAGACTAAAAAATTACCATGTATGTATTCCATGATGAAAAATGAAAAAGTTCAAAAAGTAACTTTTAAAATGAAAGTGTATTTCACTCTCTAGGAGTAAGGTAGATATGAACACTCATGGTCTCTTTTCAGCTATAGTATTACTTGTTCTTGTTAGAGAAACTGATGATTGAGGATAACATAATCCTATGGCCCCAGAGTCTACTCAAAACTATTAGGATGGATGGATAGATAGATAGGTAGGTAGGTAGGTAGGTAGGTAGGTAGATAGATTCATAAAGTAAAACTAGAGGTCACAAAAAAGCATGTTTTTATACACTAGTAATGAACTATGCAAAAGAAATGTCATCTTTCTATACTCTAGTAATAAACTATCCAAAAGAAATGTCTCTTTCTACAGAAAACAAAATACTTATGAATAGGTGACACTGAGTAACAGAGGCCCTGAGAACACACACTAGGAAAATGACAGTCTGTACCATTACAAGTTAGAATGGACTGGACTCTTATCTCATAGCCAATACAAGAATGAACTCAAAATGGGTCAAAAACTTAAATGTAAGACCCAAAACTATGAAACTACTAGTAGACAACAAGGAGAACCCTGTGCCATTGGGCTTGGTGACACACAAATGCTCATGCAGCAAAAACAAGATCATGAGTTTACCTCAAACTCACAGCTTCTGCATAGTAAAGGAAGCAATTAGTTGAATGAAGAAGCCAGTCTGGGCTACAGACCTATGGGCTGCGAGAAAATATTGGTAAGCAAGGCCTACATCTGACAAGGGTGCCACCAAAAATTCACAGGGAATTCAACTCAATAAGAAAGCAAATAAGTGGATTTAAAACAGAACAAAAACATGCCTCTGCCTGCCATTTTTTTTCTCTTTCAAAAGAAGCTGTGTAAGTGCCACTAAAAACTGGGAAAGTGTGTGTCAGTAAGGTGTGAAGAAGGTGTAACTCCTCAGCATTGCTGCTGAAGGTGCAAAGTCGTATAGCTAGTCCAGAGAAGCATGAGGCTCTTCAAATAGCAAATACAGTTATCCTGGCATCGTATTTCAGGGCTTATATTTAAAGGTTTTCAATTCAGTCTGCATTTTGAACAGATGTCTGCATTTCCACATTCACCACGGTACCGTTCACAACAGCTAAGTTACAGTATGAAGGGGATGCGGTGTATTTTTAATAGGACAGTAAGCAGCCCTTTACAAAAGGAATGTCTGCTGTTTGTGATGACATGGACAAACCTGAGATGTTATTCTAAGTCTAATAAGCCAGACTGGACAGATATCTAATGCTAATGATTCTCAATCTCCTTCATAGGCCCAAATTCTGACCCATATCTAATTCCCTATTTTGAATTGCCAGAAAGAGATCTCCATGGCATATAAAACCGATTCATTTCCCCTTTTCTCCATTTCTCCTACCTCATCCTTTCTCCCACCCTCTTTCCTCTCCTCTCTACCTCCTGCCTCTTCTTTTGCTTTGGGGAAGGGTTTCATGTAGCCCAGACTGGCCTCATAAATTTGAACTTATATATTTGAGGATGGCCTGCCTTGTCCTCTCAAGGATTGAGGTCACAGCTGTGCTCTTAAGCACAATTTCTTAAATGGAGTGCACATCTTAAATACTGCACATCTCACTTGCTGACAGAGCCTAAAACAACTGAAGTCACAGAAGCCGAGCAGGACAGTTACTCAAGCCTGGGGGTTGGAAGCTGGGCAAAGGGCAGGCAGCTTCCTGCTGAAATACTGCTCAGCAACGTGGCTGTAATTATGCTGTGCTGTAGATTTCAGAGCTGTCAGCATTAGTTTCAGGTCTCCTCACCCAAATAAAATCCTAAGAGTACTGGAGAGATGGCTCAGTGGGTAAGAGCTGCTCTTCCAGAGGACCCAAGTTCAATTCCCAGCACCTATAAGGCAACTCACAACTGTCTGTAACTCCAGTTCCAGGGGGTCCAATGCCTTCTTCTCGCCTCTGTGACACTAGACACATACAAGTGTGCAGACAAAACACCCATACACAGAAAATAAATACATAAAATTTATAAAAAAGAAACCCTAAGTATCCAAGGTGACAGATATGTTAACTAGTCTACTTTAATTATTCCGTGTTTATGCCTATATAATACTCTTTACCCTGTTAATAATCAGTTTATAATACTTTAATTTTTAAAAATTAACAAAATTTTTAATTAAAATTAATTTTCTAAAACAGTCTACTCGGTCTCTGTGACTTCTCTAAACAGGTTGCCGTTACAATTATGTCTTGAAAAAAGGCTGTGAAGCTTTTGGTAGCATCAAGGCTGGTTAATTTTAATTCCTACAAGCACATTTGGGTCAAACAATCCCTGCGTTTTAAGGCTACATCACTGCACAAATTCCATTTTCCCAAGCAAATCCTGACGCTCTGGGCACAGTGGTCCTCCTCCACACCCCAGGCTCACTGTGAACACTGGAGGTCTGAGTACCGGCTTGTGTGACATTGTAGAAGGAGGCGGAAACTAGCACGGTGAGCACATCTGCACTGTGAAGCTGGTGTGTGGAGCACTCAGACCTCAGGAAGGAGCACAAAGGAACAAGACAGGGTCCCACCCGGTGCTGACTTTTGAGTGACACACTTCCCTTCAGGTTAGCTGGTCTTTCCCTGTGGATTTACATTCAGCTTACTCAGATGCTCAGGTTGGACAGGAAATTAACGCTGATGACCAAAAGAAGAACATGGCTTCATTCACCTCCTCATCAGTAAAGAGAGAGGGCTGGGCCTGCTTGTCTCTGGGGCCCAATTTACTGACCGATGCAGGTTGGGTCACTGTGATAGATGCACACCACGCCAGTGTGGCCTTGGAGCCAGGCGAGGCCTCCAGCTGCCTAAGCTCCATCTGCTAGGTGGCTACGGCTAGGGTAGCACGTATCACCCTAGCCTTTCACAGGCAATCTACTGAAGCTTCTAGCTGCACGCCAGAAGAAAACATAAAAATAAAATAAAATAAAAAGAAATAATTTGTTACAAAAATCATTTCCCCAGATTAAAACTTTCATCAACACCTTGAGAATTTGTTCAGACATCAGTCATCCTTGGTTTTCAGAAGACGTACAATATTTTTTTTCCAGAGTCTTTTTACTCTGAGATAACTAATAACAAATTTAAGAATATATGCTAATACTGTCGAGTGTAGTATTAGCATATACTACACTCCTTTGTAGTTTCCTGAAAGGGAAAGAGCAGGACGGGGAGGGGGAGAGGCATCTGCACAGATGTGGCCACGCTGCTGCCTGAGCCTGGACCGTGCACAACCTACTTCTCATCCTTTCCCCAAGACCTTTGCCTCCATTACTCACCTGCCTTTCCTGGATGGCTCATGAATTTCTCTTCCTGGCCAGTGCACTGTGCTCTCAGCGGCCAGAATCCATCCCCACCACAAAAGGAAGATGCCAAATTTCATATTCTGGACAGCCAACATAGGTTTCCAAGTCAAAGAGTTCTCCCGAGAAGCTGTGAGAAGGAGCCGGTGAGGAGCCACTGTCGGTCCTCCCCTAAGGCATCATTGCTTTGTTTGTTATTAGAGGGATGTTTACCCCTGCAAAAATGAAGCTGCAGTCTGTAATCTGGCCAGCGGGAGAAAGCAATTTCCACTAACCCCACAAATCCTCCTGCGTCAGATGTCAGGGATTTTCTGAACTGAGCTTGAATTCCCATATCCTGTGGGACAGTTCCTGGGGCTGGTCTAAATTAGTTCATCACCAAATGTTGTGAATGTGCTGGTGAGGGTCTGGATTTTCAGGGCGGCCGAATAGAAAGAAGAAAGTAAATGTGAAAAGGCAGGAGCACTGTCTGCTTACCGTGACCCTGCCCCGATCTCGCTGAAGCGTCTAGATGCTTCTAGCTTACTGGCTTCTGTTACTTCAGAGTTGATACCAGGGCAGGCTGGGGGCAGCTATGGCTGAGGCTAAGAGGGCAAAGGGGGCAAGGCTCCGTCATGGTGTGCAATGTTCCTGTCCTCAGCCTCACGGGGCTTTTACATTCAGAAACACCTGGAAATAAATGAACTGCCATCAAGTGTTATCCTTTGATGCTTACCATAGTTCAATAGGAAATAAAAAGCTTTTCATGATATAAAAAGCCTTAAAAATTACATCCAAAAAAAAACAAACATAAAGAAAAAACAAAAAACCAATATTTTGTGAAGAGAAGAATGAGCACAGCCAAGAGACCATGAAAAGAAATACAAGCCATGATTACTAAAATATAAAATATCACTACAAACACAAACAACACCAAAACCAAAAACACGGTGACCATGATTGGCACACACATTTCAGTAATAACTTTAAATATCAATGATCTTAATTCTTTAATCAAAAGACATAGGCTGACTGCATGGATCAAGAAACAACATCTGCCTGTTGTTCACAATAAACACATTTTAGCTTTCAAGATAGAAACTGCCTTAAAGGATGGGCAAACATGCTCCAATCAGATGAGACCAGGAAGCAGTCATTGTTATCCTAAATCTGACAAAATACACTTCAAATTAAAACTAGTTAAAATAAAGAGAACATTCTTTTCATTCTCATCAAGGGAACAGTTAACCAGAAAGATATTACTACCCTAAACATATATACACCAAACTCTGACACCCAGTTTCATGAAAAAAAAAAAAAATGTACTACTGAATTTAAAGACATAGATTAAAAGGAATCCATTAGTAGTAGATGATTTCAATAGCCCAGTTTTTCCAAGAGAATTAAATCATATCATACATCAAATGAACCTAACAGATGCAGAATAGTCCTTCCAAACACCAAAGAATACACATTCTACTAGGTAACACATGAAAGCTTCTCTAAAACAGACCACATCCAGGGACACAAAACAAATCTTATACATTCAAAAGATTTAAATAACTTTATGTTTCCTATCTGACCAAAGTGCACTAAAACTTAAAATAACAGCATACAAATCTCTAGTAAATATACAAACTCATGGAAACAACTCATTACTGAATGATGAATGGGTTAAAAAAGAAAGAAAGAAAGAAAAAACATTTCTGGAACTAAATGAAAAAGAAAGCAGAACACAACAAAACCTCTAGGACACACTGAAAGTAGTCATATGAGGGAAATTTGTAGCTCTAAGTGCCTACATTAAAACATCAGAAAGCGCTCACATAAATGACTTAGTGATGCGACTAAAAATTTGGAAGAACAAGAATGAATCAAATCCAAGCCCAGTCAACAGCAAAAAATAATAAAAAACAGAGTAGAAGTCAATAAAATAGAAACAAAGAAAAATTACAAAGAACAAAAGGAATCTAAGAGCAGGTTCTTTGAGAAGACAAACAAGATCCACAGACCCTTGACCCAACTAGTCAGGGGAAAGAGAGAGAGGACCCAGATTAACAAGATCAGAAATGAACAGACACCAACAAAATTAAAAATATTATAAGGGGATGTCTTAAAAACCTGTGTCCCAATAAGTAGGGAACCCTAACAGAAATGGATACGTTTTTAGATTCAAACAAACCACTAAAATGAAACTAAGAGAAACCAACAATCTGAACAGGCCCTGTCTTGATTACTTTTCTATTACTGTGACAAAAACACTATGACCAAGGGAACTTATAAAAGGAAGCATTTAATATGGGACTCATAGTTCCAGAGAATTAGAGTCCATGGCCATCATAGTGGAGAGCATAGCTGCAGGCAAGTGGTCATGGCCACTGAAGCAGTAGCTGAAAGCTTCCATCTTATCCATAAGTCTAAGAAAGACTGAGGTGGGGGGAAGAGGGAATGGTGTGGACTTTTGAAATCTCAAAGCCCATCCCCCAAACCACATGCTCTCCAACAAGGCCATACCCTCCTACTACTTCCCAAATAGTTCTACCAACTGGAGACCATGCAAATCAAACAAAGGAGCCTATGAGGAACATTCTCATTCAAATCATCACAGACACATAACAAATGAGGAGATTGAAACAGTAATTAAAAAGTCTTCCAGAAAGTTGCTTACAATGCACTTCCAGTTTACTTAGGCAATATTATATGCTTCTGGGGTCTTTGATGGGGACATATAGTTGTAGTTATGGTTTTCCTTAGTTATGATAAAAGATAAATTACATATAAAACTTTAGACTCACAAAGATAGACTATATAATAGAGCATTTTCTTTAATTTTGCCAGATGCAAATGGACTAAATACTGTAACTATAATTCTTGCTTGATAACTGTTTTGTTATATGTAGTTTTACTATGTTAAAGTTAAATACTTCCTTTTCAATTAGAAAGAAAAGGGGAGATAGTATGGAATGTCCTTCTGTATGCTGTAAATATGTGTTGCTTTTATTGGTTGATAAATAAAGCTGATTTTGTCACTGGCAAAAAAAAGTCTGAAAAACAAAAACACAAGTTCAGGGGTCAGATAGATTCACAGTAGAATTCTACAAGACATTCAAGGAACATTTAGAGCCAATCCTTTCTTTCGTTCTTTCTCTCTTTCTTTCTTTCTTTCTTTCTTCTTTCTTTTTTTATTTAAATTTGAAGCAAGGTTGTTTTACATGTCAATCCCAGTTCCCTCACTCTCCCATCCTCCCCTATCACCCCCATCCTCTTTCTGCCCAGGGAGAGTGAGGCCTTCCATGGGTAGTCTTCAAAGTCTGTCATATCATTTGGAGCAGGGCCCTTCCTGATGTGTTTAGGCTGAGAAAGTATCCCTCTATGTGGGATGGGTTCCAAAAGTCTGTTTGTATACTAGGGATAAATACTGATCCACTACCAGAGGCTCCATAGCTGCCCAGTCATCCTAAATAACACCCACATTCAGGGGGTCTGGGTCCGTCCTATGCTGGTTTCCCAACTATCAGACTGGGGTGCATGAACTTCCCCTTGTTCAGGTCAGCTGATTCTGTGGGTTTCTCCAGCATGGTCTTGGCCTCTTTGCTCATCACTCCTCCCTCTCTATAACTGAATTCCAGGAGTTCAGCTAGTGTTTAGCTTGGGTGTCTGCTTCTGCTTCCATCAGTTGCTATATGAAGGCTCTAGGGTGGCATATAAGGTAGCCATCAATCTCATTATTGTGGAAGGGCATTAAAGGTAGCCTCTCTGCTATTGCTTAGATTGTTAGTTGGGATCATCCTTGTAGATCTCTGGACATTTCCCTAGTGCTAGATTTCACCTTAAATCTATAATAGCCCCCTCTATTATAGTATCTCTTTTCTTGTTCCCCTCTATTATGGTATCTCTTTTCTTGTTCTCTATTCTTTCCTTGTCTCAATCTTTCTGTTCCTTCATGCCTTCCTCTCCCCTCCTCTTCTTCCCTTTTCTTTCTCCTAACTCCCTCTCCCCCCCCCCACACTCCCAATTTGCTCAGGAGATCTTGCCCCTTTCCCCTTCTCCATGGAACCATGAATGTCTCTCTGAGGGTCCTACTTGTTTCCTGGCTTTTCTGGTGGTGTGAATTGTAGGCTGGTAATCCTTTGCTGTATGTCTAAAATCCATATATGAATGAGTACATATTGTGTTTGTCTTTTTGTGACTGAGTTACCTCAATGAGGATGGTTTCTTCTAGTTCCATCCTTTTGCCTGTGAATTTCATTATTTCATTTTTTTTTAGTACTCCCTTGTGTAAATGTACCACATTTTCTCCATCCATTCTTTAGTTGAGGGACATCTAGGTTGCTTCCAGGTTATGGTTATTAGCTTCTATGAACATAGTTGAACAGATGTCCTTGTATGAATGTGCATCTTTAACCCACCTAAGAGTGGAATTACTGGATCTTGAGGTAGACTAATTCCCATTTTCCTGAGGAAATGCCATACTGATTTCCAAAGTGGCTGTACAAGTTTGCACTCCCATCAGCAGTGGAGGAGTGTTCCCCTTTCTCCACATCCTCTCCAACATAAACTATCTTTGGCATTTTTGATTTTAGTCATTCTGACAGGAGTAAGATGGTATTTCAGAGTTGTTTTGATTTCCATTTCCCTGATGGCTGAATATGTTGAGCACTTTCTTAAGTGTCTTTCAGCCATTTTAGATTCCTCCATTGAGAATTCTCTAGTTCTATACTCCACTTTTTAATTGGATTATTTGGTGTTTTGGTAACTAGCTTATTGAGTTCTTTGTATATTTTGGAGATCAGTTCTCTGTCAAATGTGGGGTTGGTGGATATCTTTTCCCATTGTGTGGGCTGCTGTTTTGTCTTATTGACTGTGGCCTTTGCCTTACAGAAGCTTCTCAGTTTCAGCAGGTCCCATTTATTCATTGTCAATTTCAGTGTCAGTGCTACTGGTCTTATGTTCAGGAAGTGGTCTCCTGTGTGAATGTGTTAAAGAGTACTTCCCACTTTCTCTTCTAAGAAGTCAGTGTGGCTGGATTTATGTTGAGGTCTTTGATCCATTTAGACTTTCTTTGTCAAAAACCAGATGTTCATAGGTGTGTGGGCTAATATCAGGGTTTTCTATTTGATTCCATTGGTCTAACTCTCTGTTTTTGTGCCAATACCAAGCTGTTTTCCGGACTATAGCTCTATAGTAGAGCTTAAAGTAAGGGATGGTGATGCCCAGGGAAATTCCTTTATTGTACAGGGTTGTTTTGGCTACCCTTAGTCTTTTGTTTTTCCATATAAAGTTGAGGATTGTTCTTTCAAGGTCTGTGAAGAATTGTGCCAGGATTTTGAGGGGGATTGCATTGAATCTATAGATTGCTTTTGGCAAGATAGCAATTTTTATTATGTTGATCCTACCTATCCAAGAACATAGGCGATCTTTCCATTTTCTGGTATCTTCTTTAATTCCTTTCTTTAAAGACTCAAAGTTCTTATTATATAGGTCTTTCACTTGTTTGGTAAGTATTACCCCAAGATATTTTATGTTGCTTGTGGCTATCGTAAAGGGTGATGTTTCTCTGATTTCTTTCTCAGTCCCTTTATCGTCTGTATATATTAGGGCTACTGATTTTTTGAATGAATCTTGTATCCTGCCACTTTGCTGAAGATGTTTATCAGCTGTAGGAGTTCATTGGTAGAATTTCAGGTCACTTTCTGGATAAATAGTACTTACCAAAATTAAATCAAGACCAAAACTAAGAAATTTAAATAGACCTATAACCCCTAATGAAATTAAAACAGTCATCAAAAGTCTCCCAATCAAAAAAATCCCAGGGCCAGATGGTTTCAGAAATTCAAAGAGAAGCTAATACCTATACTCCTCAAAGTGTTCCATACAATAGAAGCAGAAGAATCATTGCTAAACTCTTTTTACCAGGCTATAATTACCCTGGTACACAAGCCACACAAAGATACAACTAAGAAAAAGAACTACAGAACAATATCCCTCATGAACATTGATGCAAAAATATTCAATAAAATACTGGAAATCCATGAACACATCAGAGAAATCATCCACCATGACCAAGTAGGCTTCCTTCCAGGAATGCAGAGATGGTTCAACATATGAATATCCATCAGTGTAATCCACCATATAAACAAACTAAAAAAGAAAAACCACATGATTATCTCACTAGATGCTGATAAAGCCTTTGACAAAATCCAACACCCCTTCATGATTAAGGTCTCAGAGAGGTCAGAGATAACAGGAACATACCTAAACATAGTAAATACAATATACAGCAAACCAACAGCCAACATCAAACTAAATGGAGAGAAACTCAATGTTATTCCTCTAAACCCAGGAACAAGACAAGGCTGCCCACTCTCTCCATATATCTACAATATTGAACTTAAAGTACTAGCTAGAGCAATAAGACAACAAAAGGAGATCAAGGGGATATAAATTGGAAAGAGAGAAGTCAAACTTCACTATTTGTAGCCAATCCTTAAACACTTAAAAACAGAAATAGGAGAAGCACTCCCAAGCTTCTTCTTAAAAGTCAGTATCAGTGTAATATCCAATCCAGGTAAAGGCACAACAAGAAAAGAAAACTACAAGTCAGTATTCTTAAATGAACATAGCCTCAGAATGCTTAGTAAAATACTTCCAAATTGAATACAGATGCACACCAAAAAGAGTATTCACCAAGTTGGCTTTATCTCTGAAATGCAGGAATGACAAAGTCATCAAATGTAATAAACCACATAAATAGACTTAAAGGCAAAAATCATGTGGTCATTTCTATAGATGCAGAAAAAGTCTTTGACAAAAACCCAACATGTCTTAGTGATAAAAGTCCAGAGAATGTGAGCCCACCTCAACATAATAAAAGCTATATGTGGGAAACCAATAGCCAACATCATTGTAAGAGGAAAAAAGCTTGAAGTTATCCTGCTGAAGTCATGACAGTCAAGGCTACATACTATTCTCACTTCTTGTCAATATTGTGCTTGAAGTACTAGCTAGAGCAATAAGTCAAGAGAAAGAAATTAAAGGGATACAAATACAGAAGGAAGCCAACCGTTCATATTTGTAGATGACATGATATTATACATTAGAGATCCTACCAGAAAAAAATTCTACCAGAAAACTACAAATGATAAACTTAGCAGTGTGGCCAGATACAGAATCAACTTACACAAATCAGTAGCTTTTCTATACACCAACAACAAACATACAGAGAAGATCATAAACATACTTCCATTCACAAAAGCCTCAGAGAAAATAAAATATCTAGGAATAAACCTAGCCAAGAAAGTGGAGAGAGACTCTACTGTTGTGCCCAAATTTTGAACCCCCAAATAACCAAGAGACCCATTCCAATGCATAAGCAAAGAATATTTTATTGTTTAATGAGTTAACTTGATTCCTCTGTCCATCTGACACAGCAGATGGGGCAAGAAGGACCCAGAGGGACTGAGAGGCAGGGAATTTATTGGGGTGAGCAAAGGGAGTGTCTAGGGGTCCACAACAGTCTCAGGATTGGTGTACTGTTGAGTGTGGACAACCTGTACTGTGTTGATTGGTCAACTGGTTGCTATGGCCTATAGGCCCTCCCAGGGTGGTTGCTATGCTCTGCATTCCACTGTTATCATAAAGCACATCCAGAGCCCACCAGCCAGCTTTTGGTTGGTTCCTTGCCACATGGAGGATATCTGGCTTCCTAGTGACTAGGAGGCCAGGCAAGGGAGGGAACTCAGCACTTGTTGCTGAGTCAGGGGCCTTTGTCTTTTCTGCAGCCTGTTATGGCTGCCAAAGCAGGCAGGGGGCCAGGTGAGGGTCTGGTCCCTTCACTACAATGAAAACTTTAAACCTCTGAAGACAGAGATAGAGAAAGACACCAAAAAATGGAAAGGCATCCCATGTTCATGGGTTGGTAGAATGAATATTGTGAAAATGACCGTTTTACCAAAAGGGATATACAGATTCAATCCAATTCCAGTCAAAATCCCTATCTCATTCTTCACAAAAACAGAAAAAAAATATTCCAAAATTCATATGGAATCACAAAAGACCATGAATAGACCAAACAGTCCTGATTGAAAAGAAGAATACAGATGGTGGGGGGGTTACCATTCCAGATCACACACCCCCTTTACACACACCACACACATACACACCACACATACCACACACACACCACACACATGCACACACACACACACACACCACATATCACACACACACACCATGCCACACACTACACACACACATATGCACATACCACACATCACACACACACATACCACACACACACCACACATACCACATACACACACATACACACCACACATACCACACATACACACACACAATCACACACACCACACACAGACACACCACACATACACACACACACCACACATCACACCCCCACACTCACACCACATACCACACACACCCTAAACATACACACACACATCACACACAGACCATATATATACCACACACACACCACACACATGCACACACACACCACATATCACACACACGCCATGCCACACATACCACATATACACACACACATACACACCACACATATCACACATACACACATACCACACACACATCACCCCCCCACACACACCACATATACACACACACACATATCACACACAGACCATATATATACCACACACCACACACACACACATTCTCCACACACACACACCACACACACACACACACACACACACACACACACACACACACACACACATTACTCAGCCATAAAAAAGAATGAAACCATGTTGTTTCAGGAAAATGGGTGGCACTGGAGATTATCATGTTGAGGAAAATGAGACAAACTCAGAAAGACAATTGCCACATGACATAGACCCTAATTTTTAGAAGAAAACATGAAAGTATGAGGGGGATTGTTTGAGAAGAGGAAGAGAGCTGGGGATGAGGGAGGAGGCATAGGAAAGGGAATATGATAAAGTTTGTCAGGCACATGTAGAAAATGTCACAATGAAACCATTATTTTACGTGATTAATATGTACTAATAGAAATACTGAATTTAGCCTCGTCTTCCTAGCACATTCCCCATGTGTTACACGTTGCTGTGTCCTGTAGGCTCCTGCTGTGCAGAGCACTGTCACATTGTGCGAGCAGAAGGCCGAATTGCAAGGCTGCATCTTAAGTTTCTATTGTTATTCTTATTATGACTATACAGGCTGGAGGGTTAAATGCGCCTACCTTTCCAACTGAATTTAGGTTTCAGTTCTCTGAGAGGGACAGATAGGTTTCTCTCCCAACAAAGGGCCATTTATCAACAAATTACCTTCAGGGATGAGAGGAAAAACAGGAAGAAGGCTTGAGTCAGCCCCACATTGTCTCAAGGACAAGCTGTACAGCCCCCGTCTGGGACATGTCTGAACTTGCCCAGGAGTGTACAAATACGCCCAAAGATAAAACTTCAGTCAATCAAATGTATACTAATGTAACTGATGCTTGCTAACCAATACTTTGAGGAGACCTAACTATCCTTGAAAAGCCCATTAACTGTGTTTAAAAGGAGCCTGCATACTCCACTCAGCATGGTCATTTTGTGCAAGCGAACGACCCCACACATACTGGTATAGTAAATCAATGCTCTTTGCTCTTACATACTAATTGAGGACCCTACAATGTAAAGAAATGTATTAAGTTATTTTGTTTATAAAAATGAATGTTCTTGTATGCATTTATAAGAGGGAAAGGAAGGGGAGAAAAAGAGACAGAGGCAGAAAAACATGCTAATTTGGTTGCTTCTCTGTTGGTATTTTTATTTTGTTTTGGTGTGTGTGTTGTTGTTGTTTTGATACAGCTGCTGTGATGCAGCTGCTATGGCCTAAGAAACACAAACACGAGATTGAGCGCCCACGTGGAGTTTATTGAGAGAGGGGAGAGGAAAGCGGGGAGAGAGAGAGATAAAGGGGGCCCCAGAGAGAGCGAGAGAGGGAAGCAAGAGAGAGGGAGATGAGAGGGACAAGAGAGAGCAAGAGAAGCAAGAGAGAGCAGGAGAGAGCAAGAGAGAGAGGTGCACTTGGCGCCCTTGCTTTAAAAGGGGGAGCTTGCGCATGCGTAACCCAGTCTCTGCAGCCAGGTAGCTTGGGCAGCGGGGCTGCGTAACCCAGTCTCCGCCCAGCCAGGTAAGGCCTGACATAGTGATTACACGTCCCGCCCATCAGAGGCGGGGCCCACAGACTGCCAAGCCTCAACATGTGTTGTGCTTACTATGGTCAGATAGTAGATGTTTTATACATCCTGGGAGTGATTATGCAGTGACTGAGTGGTCCATTAGACACTGGACCTCCTTCTCTGGAAGATGAGTACTTTCACTTTTCTTCCCATGAGGCATGACTTATGTCTTACTTTCCTACCAGCAGCCAAAGGGCTCTGTAAAATGTGGTCTCTGATGAGAATTAATCAAAGATTACAAACACAAACAAGCCATGGGGAGACAGCAAGAGAAACCATATATTCACCTCAGCCCTGAGAAAGACAGAGAGGAAAGATAGCATGTAAGTTCTACTTATTAATCCATCCATGGCTTGCTATTTTGAATGACTTCAATCCTGCCCCACCCCACCCCTTAAATTTGGTTTATAAAATATGAACCATTTCTAGCATGCCACAGGTTTGACCTGTTTTGAAGTGCTGTACTGTCATTTCTTCACTTGGAGATAAGTCCCTCTGTGGTAGTGTTAGGATGGAAAAATTTAGCCTAATTCCCCAGAAAACCCAGGAAGCTGGGAGTCTTAAATCCCAAGCTGATGGTCACCTACTTTAATGTTTACAGTAGTGAATGAACACCCAGAAGCCTGTGTGAAAGCAGACTTCCTGGGCTAAGGGGGGGGGGGGTTGGATACTTTAAAGTAATTGGTCTGCACTGGATGCTACAAGGTGATTGGTTCACGATGTGCGGGCTTTGCTGTAACCCTATAAAAGCTGTCTCAATTCTGTGCTATGGGTCGCTAAGCCCTCTACCATGGCTGATGACCCCAGTATACTGGACTATAAAGGACCTTATGCATTTGCACCAAGACTGCTTCTCGTGAGTGATTTGGGGGGGGGTGCCTTTCCTGAGTGGGAGCACGAGGGACCACGTTCTCGCAGGTCTTACAGTAGTTTGTGTAGAATGGCTCCCATAGACTCATATGTTTGAATGTCCCCAGTTGGTGGAACTGCTTGGAAAGGATTAGGAGGTGTGGCCTTGTGAAGGAGGTGGGCTTAGAGGATTCAAAAGCCCACACCATTCCCAGTTTGTTCTCTCTCTCTGTCTCTCTCTCTCTGTGTGTGTCTGTTTGTCTGTCTGTCTCTGTCTGTCTGTCTGTCTGTTCTCTCTCTCTCTCTCTCTCTCTGTCTCTCTATCTCTGCCAGTTGATAGGATGTAAAGTTCTCAGGTGCTACTCCAGTGCCATGCCTGTCTGCTCCTCACCATGATGGTCATAGACTAACCCTCTGAAACTATAAATTAAATGCTTCCTTTTACAATAGCTCTCCTGGTTGTGGTTTCTTGTACCATGAATAATAGAAACCCAGAGAGACAACTACTGGGTTCAAGATTAAGATCAAAAAAGCAAAGCACCTAAGCCACAAGAGAGCTCTTACCTCTACCAAGGTTGGGCAATCATGTCCTTGTCGTGACTGCCAATGAGACAGAACAATATAAAGAAGTCACAGGAATGATGTGAACTAAGCTGCTGTTTCAACAGGTGACCCGAGAGAATAGACAGCTTGAAGGATGGAGCAGCCACAGTTTCAATACAGCCCACTGTGGGCTGAAGATCATGATCAACTCTGAGGAAACTGAAAGAAAATCATCACCTGTGAGCTAAGAAATTTTTATTTGCAGCATCTGTGATGAGAACTCATTCAGTCAATACCATTTGAGGTACCGGCTTCTCTGGGCAGGGTCTCAGGAGCTAAGCAAGCTGGCTCTCAAGGTTTTGCAGCTCCCAGCGTCTCTGGGCAGAAGACCATGGAGATTCTCTACTTTATCTGTCATTTGTGAGTGACTCCCCAATAAATATCCGACTTCCTTTTATTATGGGCTCTCGTGGACTCTATTACAACCATCCATTACAAACATCTAGAGGCGTAACTCAAAGAAACCTGCTTAAAATGGCCTTCCACCAAAAAAAAAAAAAAAAAAAAAAAAAAAAAGTGTTTTCTCATAAAACAAGAAAAACAAGAATTCTAGGCTATTGATGGCCTGTTTTCAGGATCAGTGGTACAATAAATATCTGGGTTTCTTCCTTCCATCCTTCATGTCTTTTTTTACTTTTACTTTTTTTACAACCATTTTACTCTTGGTTGCAATATAGATGCCAGCAGCAACAAATTTCCTCATTCAGATCTAGTAGAAAAGACTCCAGTGTATGGAAGATGATCCCTTCCTTGTCCTGACCAATTAGTTCTTCCAGGAGATAAATGCGCTCTAATTGCCCTGGGCTAACCAGAATCTCTCTGGGACCCAGAATAGGACACATATGAAACCAATTCTGTTTCCATCATGATGGAGGCAATCAGGGCGGAACAGAGGCCATCACTACTGGCCCCATTTCAGGCACAAAGCTTTGTCCATTGCCTGAAAATGTAGCTGAATTTGTAGCAGCCATGGGCCACAAGATGCTAAAATGATGGCTACATCATACAATAGAGAGGGGAGGGCTAAGGGAAGGAAAGAGGGCAAGCTGGCTCTTTGGAAAGTAGGCTTCTCTGCTGGATTGCTCAGCCCTGTCTACCCCTGCTGGAATCACAAAGCACCCCAGGCCTTTCAAATTCACCCATGGGTTCAAGTGTAATTTCACCCAAAGCCTCCAGCTTCTTGGTGATGGGACTTATGTTTAGTTGGACTCACTCCAAATGCCCAGGACCATGAGGGGTCTGTGGGGAGCACTGTGCAGAAGAGACGTATGATGAAGAGTTGTCCAAGGACCAGATACAAAGAGACTTCTTCCTTTGTGCTCCACAACAGTCAGCAGGCTGGTTCTCAACAAGGATAGCTTGCAGCTCAGAGGTTCTTGGCATTTACTTAACAGTTTCACATCCTAGCCTTAGAACAGGTGCAAGGGGCCCCAGCATGCAAAGCTGTATGGCCAGACCACATAGCTCAACTCCATCCCAATGGGAAATGGTGATCTGTAAGCAGTCTAGTCATGTTGCCATTGCCCCCTAAAAGCTTACAATTGATCTGGGGCCTTCTCCAAAAAAGCTCACCTGGCTTCTCCACCCTTTGTCCCAATCTTCTCACTGTGGCCATCTGTTATTTTCCCATGTGCAGTGAGCCCAGAGGCCAGAAGAGGGCGCTGACTTATTCTCCTAACAAAGGCCCTCCTTCCTGTAAAAGCTGCTGTCATGTTTGCCTCTATTGTTCTCTCTCCCATCTTGAGGCCTGATCATGGTCTCAAGGCCACTTCTAACAAACCAAATTTTCTAAAGGGAATGGATTATGCATCAGCTTTCCTATCCTGACCTAGGCTGTTCTTTCCTCTATTTTAAAGAGAGACCAGAGGCCTGCTGGCCCTCCTCCAGGTGAGGCTACAGTGTGCTCATTGTCCTAGCCAGGTGGGATCCATCAGCCCCAGAGGTGGGACTTCCAACATTCAGACTCCAGATGCCAATGCTTGTGTGTGAAGATGCCAAGCTGTGGGATGTCCTGACAACACTTGCTGCAGTTGATCTAGGGAAACCACCAGTGTGTGATTTCATCACAGACACCACCCACCACCTAGCACCGTGGTTTCAGGCTGACATGATTCTGTACACATTGTTTCTTTCGGGGAGCCCCGACTCCGAGCTCTAATGGAAAGGTCTGTGAACGGTATCCTCTATTACTAAATGGAGAAATAACCACCCACGAGGAATAGTTGTCTCCTCACTTGTGAATTGCACCTCAAACCATGCCTGATTTCTTTATTTGATTGCAACTGATTTTTACCAACTGTTAAAAATTGTTGGGGGAGGTATTATTTTGTGCTTTATACTAACCAATTATTTTGCCTTGTTTGGCTCAAGCCTGTATCTAGCCCAGGAAAGCTCAAATTGTGCATGTGTTGTAGAGGACAAGAGGTCCTGGTATACACAAATAAGCACTGTGGAAACCAGAAAAATTAAACACGCAGGTTTGTCTCTTCAAAGGAAGAAGACATTCACCTGCCTTCCCTCTGGGAATGCTGGGAAAGGATGTAGTTACAGCCTGGTGACCCTTTGCTATCTGTAGGGCCAGGCTTCACCCCAATCCTCCAGAATATTATGTTTGTTCATCCCAGAGATTCTCCCCTAGATATTGAGTATTGCTTCTCAGTCCATAAAACCCACCACCCTTTGGAGAGATGTCACCTGCACTTTACAACAGCCTAAATAACTTCTGTGTTATCCAATCCTGACTCACACAGACATGTTTGCCTCAGTCATTCTCCCTAGACCTTTATCTTGAGCATTGTTTCTAAATCAACAGAATCCATCCTTATGAAAGAAGCCAAATGTACTTTGTAAAGAACTCCAATGTCAATGTCTTAAGCTTTATTATACATACGGGACTGACTGAGGCAACTGTCATGAAAGAACTTTTTTCCAAAATTGCCCTGTGCTTAAATATGGATAGAATAAACTGTCTGAGCCAAGTATGGTGACTCATGCCTTTAATCATAACATTTGGGAGGCAGAGGCAGGGGGATCTGTGGGAATTCAAGGATAGCCTGTCTATCAATTGAGTTCTAGGATAGCCAAGACATAGAAACTCTGTCTTGGAAAACAAACAAACAAAAAAATCTGAGATCAGACTCTAAAAGTTTGAACCAGCACTGGCTAAGCCATGATGAACTGAGTTTCATTCTTTCAGTTTTTCGTTTGTTTTTGTTTTGTTTGTTTGCTTTGTTTTGTTTTGTTTTGTTTGTTTGTTTGTTTTGAGGTTTCTTCTTCTTCATCTTTTTTTTTTTTTTTTTTTTTGAGACAGAGCTTCTCTGTGTAGCCCTGGCTGTCCTGTAACTCATTCTATAGACCAGGCCAGCCTTGAGATCCACCTACCTCTGCCTCCTGAGTGCTGGGATTAAAGGTGTGTGACACCACTGCCCTGCCAGTTTAATTCTTGACTCTATGTGGATTGCATCACTGTTACTCCCCACACACATACAATGTATCACCTCTGGGTCTTCACCAAGAGCATCTATCTTCTGTGACCCTGTTTCTGTGCCAAGATATACAAGTCACACACCCCTGCCACTTTCTTAGAAAGTTAAATGCATGTCTGACCTAAATATAACCTCATAAGCACAATCAACCAAACAAAAACAGGTAAAATGGACTTCATCAAAATGAAAATGATTGTGTTTCAGCAGTCATCATAATAAACTTAGAGAATCAGTTGTCTGGAAAAAAGTATTTGCAAAGTATAGAATTTGTATATAGAATATATAAGTCAAGTCACCCTTGAAACTCAGTAACAAAGAGCCAACCAGCTTTTAAATGGGAAAGCAATCTGAATAGGCATTTGCCAAAAGAAAAAAAAAAGATACATGGAGAGCCAATAAGATATGGTAAAACTCAGCACCCTTGTCAACAAGGAAACGCAAAACCAGGTCACAAAGAAACTGCTTCATACCTACTATGGAAGCTGCCTTTGAAAAGGAGACAATAAGAAGTATTGGTAAAGATTTAGAAATCTTTTTTTAAAACCTCATGTGTTGCTGCTAGGAACATAAAATGTTGCCTGCGCTTTGGAAAACAGTTTAACAGTTTCTTGAAGAGTTAAGTACAAAGTTATCATATGACAAAAATTCTGCTCTTAAGATATTGTACCCAGAAGAAATTTTTAGATGTCTATGTAAAAACTTCTGCATGCATGTTCATAGCAATATGATTAATAATAGCCAAAGTTGAAAGAAACCAAGTGCCTATCAATGATGGATGAGTAAATAGAACAGAGCATATCCACATAATAACTATTATTCACAGATACATGCTGCAACATGGGTTAATGTTGAAAACATTGGCTAAAATGAGACTGGAGATATAGTGGGTTATAACTTAATTGTAAAACTCTTGTCTGGCTTGTGCACAGCCCTGAGTTCAGACACAGAGTGCAGAACCAGCCACGCTGATTGGCAATAGAGGCCAGGCAGTAATGGCACACACCTTTAATCTCAGCAATCAGAAGACAGAGGCAGACCGATCTCTGTTAGTTCAAGGGCCACCCTGAGCTACATAAAATTGATCTAGACTAAAAGAGAAACAGAGCTCACACAAAGGTGGTCCTAGCACTTGGGCTCATATGCCTTTAATCCCAGCGCTAGGGAGGTAGAGACAGGAGTGATATGGCTGGGCAGAGAGAGGAATATAAGATGGGAGGAAACATGAGCTCAGTGCAGACTGAAGCAGTCTGACAAGCACTTAGTCTGAGCAGAGGTAAGAACTAGTAACTGGCCACTCTGCTTCTCTGATCTTTCAGCTTTTGACCCTGATACCTGACTCTGGGATTTTATTATTAAGACCAATTAGATTCGTGCTACACTCCAGCACTGGAAGAAAGACAGGGACAAAGGGAAGAACAATGAAGGGAGAAAAAAAGATGACACACCCATCTCCACGCTCCATGTATATATATAATACATGTTCATTATAGGGCAACAGAAAGGCGACTTTGAAGGGAGGAATGGGAAAGCCAAAGATGAAAAGACAAGAAGTTTCTTTTGAGGGTAAGGAAATGTTCAAAACTTGGTTGTTGTGGCGGTTGCATGAATCAGAGTCTACAAGCCAATGCATTGCACATTTCGGTAGACAAATTGTATGCTGCTGGATCACATCAATACAATGATTTCAGAACTGCACTCTGACCCAGCACCCAGTTTTCACTCACTCTCCCCTGTAAACACAGGAGGCGTAATAACACGCTCATAGTTTTGTGCTAATGTTCCTACATGCAGTTGTAGTTAATTTGTATTATTGCAGCTTAGTAGAAGCAGCTAGACTTGTCCAACAACAGGAGAAATCACCATTATTCACACAGTGGGACACTGTCTAGCAAAAATAAATAAATAAATAAATAAATAAATAAATAAATAAATAATAAAAAATTCATGACTGCAGTGTTTACATGCAGGAACAGATCTGTCCTGCTGAGAGGACAAAACCAGGCATGAAGGACTACATGCCTTATGCTTTTGTGCATCAGTTTAGAGATGAAAAATATGGACAACTGAGGACAATACTGAGTTAAGAGGGGTGACTGAGAGCTGACTGAGCCATGAGACTTAAAGAACGAACAGATGTGAGTCACCTAAACACACACCTAAACTGTTCGTGTTACTGCATAGTAAGCATACCTCAGTGTAGATATTAATACTAGAGCATTGAAGGTAGCCTTCCCAGGAAGAGACATGATTGCACACTCCAACCATTTAGAGGACCGTCTTCTTAACAAGGTGTCTGAGAGGAGGGACCAGCAAGGGAGAGTGGATAGCTAGCATCCTGTCCCTTGGGCCTACACTCAGCAGGTACCATCAAAACATCTAGCTATGATCTGCACTTTCCTCCCCTCCTGCTTCCTCTTTCTTCTGGGATTCCCTGTTTTCACATAAATATGCACATGCCAAGATTAAAAATTTTGCAGAATTTGTTTTTCATCTGGATGTTATATGTAGGAAGTGGGTTGTTGGTTGTTTTTACTCTTTGCTCTTTGGGGGAGGTCACCACCCAGCTCCCAGATAAATCATACAGGAGATTTTTTTTTCTTACTTATAAATGCCTGGCTGTAGCTTGGTTTATTTCTAGCCAGTTTTTATAACTTTAATTGTTCCACCTCCCTTTTGCTCTGTGCTTTCACCTTTCTCTCACTTCTGTATATCTTACTTTCACTCTTACTCCGTGGCCAGCTCTAGCACCCTCCTCTCCTTTTTCTTGCTCCTCCCAGATTTCTCCTCCTATTTATACTCTCTGCCTGCCAGCCACACCTCACCTTTCTCCTGCCTTGCTCTTTATTAGACCAATCAGGTGCTTCAGACACAGAGCTAAACAAATGCAACATAAAAGAATGCAACACACCTTTGCATCATTAAAACAAATGTTCCACAGCATAAATAAACATAACACATCTTAAAATACTATTCCACCACAGTGGGTGGCAGCTTTCTGGAAACTTCCTTTGACTGTGTTTTCTTAGGAAATATTTTCACATACTTCAAGATCGTTACTTTTGTAACGAGTCTTTCTCTGCCCTGCCAGCCAAGTCTCAAACAATGGCATGGAGACTTCTTGTTAATTATGAAAGCTTGGCTTTAGCTTAGGCTTGTCCCACTAGCTCTTATAACTTAAATTAGCCCATTTATGCTAACCTATGTTCTACTACGTGGTTTTTACCTCTCTCCCATTCTGTGTGTCCAACTCCATGGAGTCTCCTCCGTGCCTTGATTACCTCCTCGTACTTCCTCTCTCTGCCTGGAAGTCCTGCCTATACCTGCTACCTCTGCTATCATAAAAAACACAAAGGCAGACATTCAAGTAACCTTGTATAAAGGGCCAAGTATTGGGCACATTCCCTGTCCTCAGTGCTGTAGTTTGTGCTCTTCCCTTGTGTCCCCTGAGCTGTGCTCAGCTCTGGAGGAACATGAATGAATCACCCAGGGAAACTTTTTGGAAAGCATTGATGGGCTCACTACATCTGCAGCCTCAGTGTGTACTGTATCTATGCAATTTTCATCAAAAGGACAGACCCTGGCTACTTTAGGGAGCTTATCCCATTTTTCAGATGAGAAAATGGATGCAGAGGGACTCCATAGCTTGCTTAATACTGGCTAGTGTATAGAGAAAAGGGCTTTCTTACTTACTCTTTGTTAGTTATGGAGCTCAGGCTACTTCACAGCAGACAAATCCTTGAAGTTGGTGACAGCAGAGGGCTTCACAATCCGGACATAGATTTCATTCCTCAGCCTTCTGCCCTTTTGGATGTCTGTGATAGCTCTCTGAAGTTAGAAGAAAAGCTGAGGCAGGGTCTACCCACCTCCTTGCTCAGTCATGTTTTGTGATGGCGTGACAGTACTGAAGGCCCTCCAGTATTGCTGCTGAGGCCATTCTGGATTTAACTAGAATTTGAGCGCCTTGAGGGAGAATCCTGTGGAAATTACCCAGCCCTATTATAGAACCTGAGACTGTGATGCCCTGCTAACTTATCCTGGCTTCTGCTAAACTATCTGCTTGTGCAAACCTCCTCTGCTACTATGGAGCCAGACACCAGGAGAGGCTTTTGGCTTTAAAAACCCCTTATTCTAAACACTGGGTGATGCGCTGGGCTCCTGCCGGAGTGAAGTCCCAGGTAACTGGAATAACTTTCAGTTGGCTATGAACTGTGTCTGAGTGGTCATCTCTGGTGGGCTCTCTGTTAATGTTTTCCATTGAATTTCCTAGATTATATTTCTGATCTCAGAAAAACCGTTAAAAAATCATGTGATTGGGGCTGGAGAGATAAGAACACTGGCTACTCTTCCAAAGGACCTGGGTTAAATCCCCAGTACCCACAGGACAGCTCACAACTATCTATAACTTCCATCTCTGGGGACATACATGCACATAAAATAAAAATAAACGTTTAAAGAATGTTGCCTGATGTCATTGAATTCCACCAGATTTATGTACTTTCTTTCAGCAACCTATAGGATGTCAACGGGTGGAAAGTTTGCCATGTATAAGGTCCTGGGTAGGATGCCTGGCAGACCTCACCATGAGTTTAAACAAGACAGAAACACAAGAGTGGGCACCTAAGGATGTGCACTGTGTTCCAGAAAGTTCTCAACTGTTCCTAGCTCACCGCTCACTGCTCTAAAGGTGGAGTGGCCCTTGATTTAATGAATGGCACAAGAGGGTGACAGAAGCTCTCACCACTATTTCTGTATTTGAGGAAACTAAGTGGTTAAAGGGACAAAAGCTGAGGCAGGGTCTACCCAACGTGTAGGGGACAGAGGCTAGCACAAATACTCCCAAGGCCTACAAAGGGCTCTGATAGCCCAGTTAAAAGTACTGTTCCTGTACCACTGCCCTCCATCCCAGCATTATTTATATTTATTTATTTATGTTGTTGTATTTTTTATAGTTAGGGGAACCACCATTGAGAAGACTGCTTGCATTCAGAACAAGTATTCCACTATGTCATTTTTTTTTTTATTATTCTCCAAGAGTAAGAATCAAATACAGCCCTCCCATGAGTAGCATTACCCTCTGAGCATGTCTGCCGTGAGGGCAAGGGGAGGGTCTTCACTAAGGACTGGCACCTGCACTGAGCTCCTGCCCACACCTTGCCCTCCGAGCAGCCATCACCCTTTGGGTACGGCTGGCACCTTTCCCAGTGTGTACGGTTGTTGCTTCAGCCTGTCTCTGCTCCCTCCCAGCTGTGACAGCAGTCTTCTGTTGGCCGATGCTCCTTCACACATGAACTCTTTGCTTTACACCTTCACAGCCCCTACTTAGTCTAGTTATCTTTTTCTTGCTGTTGGTTTTTTGTTTTGGTTTGTTTTGGTTTTGGTTTTATTCGAGACAGGGTTTCTCTGTGTAACAGCTGTGGCTGTCCCAGTACTCAGTCTATAGCCCAGGATGGCCTATGTACTCACAGAGATGCCCCTGCCCCTGCCCCTGCCCCTGCCCCTGCCTCTAAGTGCTGGGATTAAAGGTGTGTGCCATCACCACCTGGCTAGTCTAGTAGTCCTAACTCTTTTTCTATCACTGTGCTCCAGGCCAGCACTTAAGGCTTTTTCATTTGTCACCTCCATTTTCCTGTCACAGTCCCCCCCCCCCCCCCCCGCCCCATCCTCCATGCAAAACAGTTCTTTTGGGCTGTGATTTACACACAGCTGAACTCAGCATGAACTTTCCCTATTATTATGATTTTTTTTTTCTTCAATGGTCCCCTCACTTTTAGAATTCAAGGTCTTCTTTCCACAGATGTCCATAGAAAGGTTGATCCCAATAAACGTAATTTTGAAGGGTTCTAACTCCTGCACATCAACAGACATGAGCTCTGACCATCTTCCACAGACCCGGCCCAGGCAAGACTTGTGAAATTCCTTTCCTGGTTTAATCTGAGTAGAGGGACCCTTCCCACCAGCAGTGTGAAACTAGAAGTTGTGTTCACAGATGTTCACAGTCACCTCCCTCTCTCCGCCTGCCCACACCCAGCAGAAGAGAAAGCCCATGAGAAGGTGAGAATAGAGACAGGCACCAAGATGATTGTGGGGGACGTAGTGTGCCCTGCCTCCACCCTGTAAGTTCCCAGCCAGGTGTGTCCGCTTTCATTCTATGAAGCCTTTTCCTGTTTTATTTGCACCATTTTTGCCACTAACACCTAACCAGGATTGAAATACAAATTTATATTATTTTTTGTTTACGTTTGTTTATTTGTTTGTTTGTTTTGAGACAGGGTTTCTCTGTATTGCTTTGGAGCCTGTCCTGGAACTTGCTCTGTAGACCAGGCTGGCCTCAAACTCACAGAGATCCACCTGCCTCTGCCTCCCAAGTGCTGGGATTAAAGGCGTGCACCACCAATGCCCAGCTACAAGTTTATATTCTATTGGCAAATAAATTACCCAAAGTATTTTTCCCTATTCAGAACCCTTCTTGGTCCAAACTAGTTTTCAAATCTAATCTCTTTTGCATATTTTAAAGGGCATCTATTTACTGTTCTCCTGAACATATGTGCACTTTCCTTCTGCCGTGTTATCTCCGCCCTGTCATAAAACCGTGCCTAATTTACCACCTGGTTCAATCCCAGAGTCCAGCACTCTCTCCTTCCAGCCCACTCTCTGTAGTATACACTCTTTAGGGACTGGGGTGTTTTCCACTGACTTACCCCCATCTCATTTCCAACATGAACCCTTGAACATGGTACAGAACTCTTTGGTGTCTGTTAAAATGTACTCAACCATCCATTTTTTGAATAACATCTATTTTTTATTATTCTAATATGAATTTTCACAACTTAATATTAATCACTGGCATGCCACATACAATTAGCAGCATTATTTTCTTTCTTAATGGTACAAAAAAAACAAAGTGCATATCATATCTGATTATATCTTAGATTCCGTGAAATAAAGCACCATCAAATGCCCCATAACCAAGCTCATTCCTCTGTCTTCTCGGTATTTCCTTGACGACGTCTTCTGTTCCCACAACTGTTCCCAGTTCACCTCCTTTCATTTTCTCAAGTAGAGTCATGAAACACAAGTGTGTTGCTGTATCATGATCCCACACAATGTTATCACTTAGAATTCTAAAGTTTGCTGTAAACGTCATCTCGGTTACTGTACCGTGCCCAACCTCAACCAGCAAGGAAGATGTGACTCCGGGAAGATCTTCTTCATGCAGTTTTAATCAGGATCCTTGAACATGTTTCTTCTGACCCCGGGGAAAAGCCTGCACAGGCTTAAATCCTCTTGTGCTGACCAACCCCAGTGAGCCACGTGGACCCTGCAGATAGGCTACTCTAAAGGCTGAACAGACTTAACCAAATAAGGACTTGTTTACGCCAGAGAGCACTCACCATCAGGGAGGGGAAGGCGGAAGCTAGCCCCATCTTTAAGGCGAGGCACTTCACAGCTCTCTACAGGTTACCAGTAAAAATATTCTTCATTTGTTCTATGAGCAGGCAGCTTGGTTGTAAGCCACAGTTTATGAGGACAATGTAGTCAGAAGCAGAGCAATGTCAGTGACTTTCAACCAAAGCAAAACATCTACTCATCATATCCAGAGATTTAAAGGTTTCAAGACAAACCCAGAAGCCTTATGCCATGAAGTTATCCTTGGAAAAGCCAGTGGTCTTGGCCAGGCAGGCCCACGGAGGGGGAGTTGTCCTCACTGCTGTGGTGGAGACCTACCATGAGACCTAGCACCCTGGAACATCTGGGCTCTTGCCTGCCCCTCCCGCAGCCTGGGAACCGGCTGAAATGACCTGCCCAAATGTCCTTTTCTCTGCTCTTCTAAGCTTTCCTTCCTCCTCCCATCTGTTTACACATGAATGGAGGCCGATCCCTTCAATCAAGGCAGGGTTCTTAGCCTGTGGGCCGTGACCCCTTTGGCAAACCTCTATCTCCAAAAAATTTACATTATGATTCATAACAGTAGCAAAGTTACAGTTATAAAGTAGCAACAAAAATAGTTTTATGATTGGAGGTCACCACAACATAGGAATTGTATTAAAGGGTCACAGCACTAGGAAGGTTGAGAACCACTGATCTGAGGAACTTGTAAGAAAACCACAGGAATTTGTGGCTATTGAGCAGAGTGCCTGACCATATCAGAGAGCACGTGAATGAAAGAACACCACAACCAAAAGCCAAGGCCCTGATGTTGGAGGCCAGGTCCAGCGGGGTTCAGGTCCCCAAGAGGAGGAGAGAAGTCAGCAAAGGGAAGGAGGAGACTGACAGGATCTGGGGGTGAATGGGGATGGCTGCGCGTTTATACATTTTCATCCTTGAAAGCCTTCACAAAATTTACCAAAGGAAAAGGAATAAGGAAATTCCCATAACACATAGTGAAAATCATTAAAAATCAAAGCAAAAGGGGGCCGGGGAATTGTGATCTACAAAGTCAAAATGCCAGAACTTTGCCAAGCAACAAAGGTAGCCATGTGGTCCATGCCACCCTAACCTGTACTCAGTGTTCCAGGAAGCAGCTATTTGAAGATTTCCGAAGAAAAGCAGCTGACCCAGACCCCAGACACCCAGTGGTTACAAAAGGAGGCAACAGACTGTGAAGTCTCAAAAACAGCTTGTCTAAAGAGCACATCAGTGTCCCCAATCTGCCCTTTACAAAGCTCTCTTCCCCCTTCCCTACCCTTAGCAACAAAAACCCCAGACTATGGCTTGTCATCTGCATTCTTCTGAGTGACTGGGTCCTATGACCTGATCATGGTGTGGCCAGAACTACTGATGTCACCTCTGGCCTTAAATCAAAACTTTCTAGCTGTAGGTAATATCAGTCATGTGGGCAATCAGCTATGCCAAGCTCTCCTAAACCTTTGTGCACCTTGATGAGTTGGCTGAGTTTACATGGACTTTTCACACATTGTTGCTGGGGAAACAAACACAATCTGTATAGGTCCAAGAGGAGAGAACCCTCTCGAGTTCTGCACCTGTCCTCCCAGCCCCTCCCCTGTACACCTCTTCCTTTGCTGATTCTCACTTTAGCTTATAGTATAATACATCATAACCATGGATATAATGGCTCTTCTGAGGTCCATGAGTCCTTCTAAAGGATTCTTAAGTCTAGGGTAACCTTGGAAGCTTACTGAGCTTCTACCTAAGGTAATGTATATCACAGTGGAATGTGAACCATCCTGGTTCTGAGTAGTCCTGAGACTACTCTATGAATCCCACTCTATCACACAGCCTCTTAACCTGTGGGCTAGAAGTTATAGCTGAAGTCAGGGTTAGTGGCTAGAGATGATTAATCTTTAGCATGGGCAAGGGACCACTGAAATGAGTAACCAGAACCAGCTGACACAAGATGAACATAAGGGTGTAAAGGATGAGAGGTGGGGAGTGATGCTAGAGAAGGATTAGAGATGTGAGAGCCAACCACATTGAGAGAGAGAGAGCATCAGGCAGCTGCAGCAGGCCCCTCCCTGGCTTGGAATTCACAGAGGTTCTGGTATTTATGTGTGCTGGTCCTCAGCACTTCTTGTCCTGGAGTTGTGTGTGGTGGAGAAGACTCTGCAAGCCCGGAACTTACCTAATCTGAAGCAAGATCCCCTTTGGCTCCTCAAAAACAACCTTCTGACCCCAGATGCTCTAACTTAAAGAACTTCTTAACAAAATGATATCCTTTGTGCCACCCAAAATTCTGGTAGAGATTGCCTTAAATTTTCTAGCAATCTTCTACAACCATTTAGCTAGTGTCAGCTAAATGGTCAGATTACCTTCTTAGCGCTCAATCAGTGGCAGTGGAAGAGCCACTTGTAGAAGCAAAGGGAAAGTCACTCTACAGTATAGGACCCTTCTGGTTGGAGAAGGTGGGATCTCTAGGGTGGAGACCAGATTTAGACACAGGGATAATGATAATGATGATGGTTAGGATGATGTTTTGCTGATGCAGAAGGGGAGGAACCTGAAACAGGAAATGGGGGTATCTGACTAGATTTCCACTGCAGATGCAGGTCCCCTTCTCTCCAGTATCACACTGTGGTTCATTCCATAAGGATGCCTCAGGGAGAAGCACTGAGCTGGCTCACAAGAACCTGGGAAGGCTTTTCTAGACAGACCTAGAGTAAAAACAGTAGGAAACAGCATGGGTCTGCAGGTGAGTGAGGCAGAGGGGGGACTGGAAGCAGAAGTACACTGTGTATGTAAATGAGTATAGCTTAGAGAAGCTCAACCAAGGAGAAGACTACTTATTCATTTCCACAGTTAATGAATGATTGAATGACTAAGGAAATGAGTAATTTCTCTAGCATTTATAAAACCATGTCAGTCACCACTTTTGTTTAGGCCAAATCATGTACTGTCTCTCCATTCTAAGAGTTTTTTCCTTCCAATGTAGGCACTTACTCCAACTGTATAAGATCACAGATTTTCACACCCAGTTTCTTACCCAGAGTGCCTCCTCAGTTTGTCCTTCATTTTTTTTCTTCCCATCTGGGAGGCATTTGAATCTTTTATTAAGTAGGTGTGGGGGGAGTTCTTGTGAACAAGTTCATATACAACAAAGGACAGCTCTGTTGGGAGAGGTGGGAAGTGAGATGTGGAACATAGCTTGAACTAGGAAGAGACCCATGGAGATGGGGTGAGGGCAGCTGGAGGTCCCTGAGCTCCTCCAAGCCAGGAGCAGCTGCTTGACCCGGTGAAGGATGTGTGTTCATTAGGTCCATGTGTCCACCAAGGTTTGTCCACACCTTTCCTAGACACAGCCTTGGAATGCCTAGGAAAACACTGACCAATAAATTAGGTTGAAAAATATATAGAAGGCTGGAAATATCAGCCTGGAGTATTTGTCAATGGCGTGGGTGTTCTGGAAGATGTAGAGCCCCATTTGGCCTTTGAGGAGGCCTTTCTTTCTGGAGGATGTCAGTTCGGTATTGAGGGCCAGATGGACCACTATTTTGTCTTGCCTTTCTTCTTCTGGCAGAATATGGCTTCTTGGGTAGCCAGCCAGGCTGTTGGCCTCAGATTCACTGTAGCTTCCATCCAGCATCATAGTTCTTGAGTGAAGCATTCCACACATGCATGGAAACTGCAGGCAGCAAACAAAAGGGCTCAGTTAGATCTTGACGATGGGAAGAGAAGCCGGCCTGGTTACAGAGTGACCACCCATTGCTTCTCTGGGATGCAGGGAGACATAAGGACATCCTAGGAGTGGAATAATTCTCTATATTGGTTGCATGTTAGTATCTCCAGTACCACTTGCATACCTATTCTACGCTGGCTTAAAACTTGAAAAGGTCCTGCTATTGTGTAGCAGTTTCCTCACAACTGAAACATCCCATAGTTCAGGGAGGCTCATTAGACAGTGTGGTGGCCTCTGAAGGGAGTACCACTATTACGAGGTGTGGCTTTGTTGGAGAAGGTGTGTCCTTGTTGGTGGAAGTGTATCACTGTGGGGATGGGCTTTGAGGTCTTCTATGCTCAAGCTATGATCAGTGTGACCCATAGATGCTTCTGCTGCCTGCAGATCAAGATGTAGAACTCTCAGCTCCTTCTCGACAGCACCGTGTCTGCCTGCGTGCCACCACGCCACCTTCATGACAATAATGAATTAAACCTCTGAACTGTAAGCTAACCTCAATAAAATGTTTTCCTTTATAAGAGTTGCCTTGACCATGGTGTCTCTTCACAGCAATAGAAATCCTAAGCAAGACAAACAGAAAGTAAACAATTCAAAATGGCTTCAGGAAGTTCCTGAAATTGAGCAGATTCATCAGGTCCCCTTCCTCCCCAAGAATGTATGAGCAGTGAAGATGGCTGACAAGACAAGCTGCAAAGAAGACTCTGAGACAAGTCCAGCCACAGGCAAGAAACAGAGACCTAAGGAAGTGCCTGGAAAAAAAAAACAAACAAACCCCACCAAGCTCCCTGGAAGAGGCTCAGACTAACCAGGCCACCTGGAAAGGGCACTCTCCAACCTGCTGAGCTTCCTGCAGGCTGAGCAGTGTGCTCCAGGTTCCCAAATTTGTGTGCTGTCATCCTTAGGTAGGCTTTAGTGATGCAGGTATCTCTGAGTCATTTTTGTTCCTGTGAGTAACCCCTCACCCATATTCCTGTAAGTAATCCCGATAAATCAGCTCACCAAGTTGGACTTGGCAGTATCCATATTTTGGTCTTTTGTGGTCTACGTACCTGGGGTGAGCAGGTGTGCACATGCGAACTATGCATCTGCTCAGGAAATGTCTGTTATACAACAGCTGTGCAGCCAAAACTGAGAACCACTGATCCAGCCCAATTAATTTCAGAGATGAGAATGAAGATTTGAGTGTTGCACAGTTCTCCTTAAGCTGGGTAGCAGATATGAGATCCAGAGCTTTGTTTTATTCATTTTGTTTGACATAGTTTGATCTCAATGAAACTTGCCTAAGACTCTCCAGTTTCCTCTTTCTCATCCATGAGTGCTTAAACCAGGAGCTGAAATCTATGCATTCTGTTACTAGTGCAGGGATCTACCTTTGTTTTCATGAGTAAAGAAAGAGAGGCTGGGAAAGTCACTCGGAAGTACAGCGCTTACCTGGCATGTGTAAGGCCCTTAGTTCTGTCCCCAACATGAAAAAATCCTTAAAGTAGGGTGCCCTTGCCGCAAAGCTGCATTTAAGCAAGAGTTAAGGGTCATACATGGACATAGAAGCACATGCATGGAATCCCAGCATTCCAGACACTGAGGCAGAAAGATCACAAGTTTGAGCCAGCCTGGGCTACTTGTGAGAGACCCTGTCTCTTAACAAATATATAAACAGTAAAAGAATTCAAGTTTATGGTGCCTACACAGCATTGTAAGATAACTAAATAATTTGTATGTGGTGGGTGCAAGCTCATGAACGCATATTCAGAGGTCAGATGAGGACACTGAGTATCCTCCTGTGTTATTCTCCACCCTATTCATTCATTCATTCATTCGTTCGTTTTGATACAAGGCTCACTATGTAACATCGGCTGGCCTAGAACTCACTATGTGGATCAGGGTGGCCTACAACACACAGAGATCCACCTACCTCTGCCTCCCGGGTGCTGAGTTTAAAGGTGTGGGCTATCGCAGCCAGCTCTTTATCATCATCATCATTATTATAATTATATATTATAACGTACTATAATTACATAGCAGTAATTTGTATTTTTGTGTCTTGTGGGGGCATGTTCATGTGAGCAGGTGCCCATTGAGGGCAGGGGGTTGGCTCCTCTGGAGCAGGAGTTAGCTAACATGGGCACTGAACTCCAGTACACATTCTTAACTTCAGAGCTGGCTCTCACTTTGAAGCAGGGTCTCTCACTGAACCTGAAGTTCGCCATTTCAGCTGGGCTGGTGACCAGCAAACTACCTCGGTTCACCTGCCTTCTTCCTGCAGCGCTGGAGTTGCAGGCATGTGTGGTCCTTTTCCTGTCACAATCCCTTCTCTACCTGCCACCTCCATAACCCTAATGGTGCATTTTTAGACAGCTCAACTGCACCAACCAAAGTCGGAAAAGCTCAGTTCATTGCTGCAGGGCAGGTGATGGGAAGACAAATACCTCTCCTCTTGTTCCACCCAGAAAACACTGCTGATTGTTAAACTGTTCCCAGTGTGGTAGCTGAGCAGAATTAGGTGAAGGCTTGGCTAGTTTTTAAAACTGAAAAGTGAAAGATTATCAAACAAAAGTATTTAAATAGGGTCTGAGTGTTTAAGAGCCCTTGTAGCTTTTGCAGAGAACCCATGTTCAATTCCCAGCATCCACATGGTGGCTCACAATAGTAGATAGGTCCATAATTCCAGTTCCAGGGCATCTAATACCTTTTCTGACCTCCTCAGGTACCAGGCATACACGTGGTATATAGACATACATACAAGTGAAACACTCAAACATATAAAGCAAAATAAGTAAATCTGAAAAAGAAAAACAATGTAAAAAGCATTTAAGTTAGGGTGGAGTGGTAGGTTAGTGGTTAAGAGCAACCTCATGCATCTGGAGACAGTGTGGGAACACTTGAAAGGTGTAATTCAGATATGATGCTGAAAGCCCATCTTTATAAAGGGAACATGTTCCTTTCCTAAAATTTAAATGCCCTTCTGGTAAGGGGTCAATGGTTATCTGGGTGAATACAGATGTGGAACTTTCTTTTCTTTCTTTCTTTTTCTTTCCTATACCTTCTAAGTGACTGCCATGTGGATTGATATAATTGTCAACCTTGTGTTGGTGGTGATTACACAGGACAAACTGGGAGAAATAAGTTGATGCTAGAACTAAACTTGCTTAGGAAATAACAAGTAGAATATAAAGTAGAATTTGGCTGAAGGAACATGCCTGGTTATCTTATCAGAAGATATGATTCTGCCAGACAGACAGGGCGGCCCTGGCTGACAGCTGCCTGGGAATACAACCCTGATCTGTCCATTGTAAATTACATTGTAAATACTTCCATTTGTCCAAACAACCAAGCCTTGGAATTTCTGTCTCTATGAAACATGGTTAATTGTTCAATCCATAACTGGACCTGGGGCTTAAAAGGGCTCTGCAGCTGACATCACATATACGTACAATAACCCAAACCTAGATAAGCCCCAGATGATTTCTATATAAAGTTGGTTCCCTTTGGACACTAGCCAAAACTGGACACACACTGTTATTAGGGAGCTTTTCCTGAATGCTGAATGTGAAGGGAGTTCTCACTGGGTACTTACTTCTCTGATACAATAAGCCAGAGAGAGAGAGAGAGAGACAAGGAGAGAGAGAGAGAGAGAGAGAGAGAGAGAGAGAGAGAGAGAGAGAGAGAGAGAGAGAGAGAGAGAGAAAGGTGTTGCCAGGGAGCAGAACTCAGGGCTTTGTACTGTGATTAATACAGTATTCCTGTATGAAACATCTTATTGCATTGCATGTTACAATACACCATACTGATAAAATGCAGTATTGGAAGTAGAGCATTTCTGGGGAATTCAAAGGGTAAATACTATTGGTGTCCATAAAGATGGCTACATTCCATCTTGGCACAAGGACAGAGAATTCAAAACTGTCCTCAGAAAGTCATGAAACCTAAAGAGCTGTCTTGTTCTAAATAACAACAGACCTGAATCTGAGGTGTGGCTACTCCTGACCTCAAGGCTAGGGAACAAGAAGTTGGAGCTAAGGTGTGGTTACTGAACCCTTAGAAGAAATAAGGAAGAAAAGTCTATTTGTTCCGTACACATAATACCATGTTCTCCTTTTTGGTTAAAGTGTGGTGAAAAATAAACTCGTGGCATTTCGGTATTGACTGATCTGTTCTCCTGACCTTTATTCTGTCTCTCTTCTTTTCTTTATTATCTATAGCTAGCCTTTCCCTCACCTACACTCCCCCACTCAGGTATGAACTTAGGGCCGCTCGGCTGGTTCTGAATGCAGCCCCACAGACAGCTTCCAACAAAATACTTAGCCTTAACTCATACTTGGCTAATATTTACAGAGCATCAATCATTAGGGGAGCTTTGGGAAGCCTGGGGGTGTAGTTCATTGGATAATTACTTACCTAGTACAAGTAAGGCCCCATACCAAACACAAAACATAATAAACAAATCAATAAATAAAGGAACTTCTTATTTCAGAACACAACTTCTATCTCTTCTGTTCATAGAACAGGAAGCCTCTGCCTTGGGTGTGTTAACTAATAATATATATTGTGTGTCTAGAACTCTTTAGTTTCAAAACAGCTTTCCTATGCATGACCTCTTGTGACCTTTACAGTGATTCTAGGAGGAAGGGGAACAGGGGCTCTACAACCCATGAGGAAACTGAGGCAGAATTCAGATGGTAGGGTTGGATCTAAACTCAACTTTTCCTGTTCTTAGTCTTTGTCCAAACACTTTAAGCTTTCTATGATGTGTGGCAAAAGCTAGAACATATTCTCAAAAGGGATCAGCCTCCTTTGAAGGAAGAGGAAGGCTACTTCTGAGGGGACCCGGCAAGCATTAAAGACTGCTAGAAATCACTACTGATGGTGATGATGTGTTCTTCCTCCTTCTGTGTCCATTTTTCCTGTAAATAAGAAAGGGTGGGGAACAGGAGTTTAATTGGTTTGATACCCTGGCTGCCTTAAGCAAAAGCATCACCAGTCTGATGGCCAGACGGTACCCTTATGCCCGCACCAGCTATGATGAGTACTCTATATGGCTGTCATAGGGAAACAACATGGTGGCTGCTGCTGCTTGTTCTGGCTCCTGAAGTGCAGCCACAACCTGGAATATTTCAAAGTTTGTACCTTTTCTCTATCACGAGTCTTGGTGATATCTTGGTGAAACCATTTCCACAAGGCCAGAGGGGCAGTTCTTCCCCTGGTGACCTAGCAGAGTGACCTCTGAGATTAGTGCAGAGGGACAGTGCCATGACTAGTACAAATAAAGCCTTCATTTGCATTCAGGGTTTGCTGTAATTGCATGAACACCCCTTCTCCGGCTGTATAAGCAGGTTGCTCAGCTCAATTTGGTGAGATAACTGGGAGATGCCTTTCCGTGTTGGCAGCACTGGTGTTGCAATAGTGCGCATCCCCAGCTTCTTTTGAGCGTTCATTTGTTCTAAGATTGATTTATTTATCATGTATACAGTGTTCTGCCTGCATGTCTGCCTGCAAGCCAGAAGAGGGCACTAGATCTCACTACAGATGGCTGTGAGCCACAACGTGGTTGCCGGGAATTGAACTTAGGACCTCTCACGGAGCCTGTGCTCTTAACCTCTCAGCCATCTCTCCAGCTTCATTTTTTAAATTAATTAATTAATTAATAGATAGATAGATTAATTAATTAATTTTGAGTAGTCTTATGAAAATGGAAGTTGCAGAGACGGAGAACAAAGGTGGTGGCCGATGAGTGGCAGCAACAGCAGAGCAGCCAACACGTGGGGCTGCAGAGACATCTGGCTGACAGCTGGAGGAGACTGGAGCCATGAGGCTGGCAGAGTGCAGGGAGCACACAGCAGCAAAGATGAAGCGGCAGCAGCCACGTCCTAAACAGTGACCTAAGAAGCAAGAGGCCTGGCACAGCTGGAGAGGGCAGGAGCAAGGGAGCAGTGAAAGTAGAGAGGGCAGAGAGTGGAACCTGGTGCAGGGTCTACGGCTGTAACGAGAAGAGGAATTGCTGAAGATTTTTCAGACAGCTGCCAGTCCTTTAGGGCCGGGGACCCAGGAGCTGTGCCGGTGGCTGCTTGTCAAGGGCTAAGAAATCCTCCTAGACTTCCTAGGCCTCTGTGAGAGCTGTTAACAGTTTAAGATCTTACTCCCTGGGCACTCTGCCTCAAGCTTGGTGCAGACCCAGCTTAGCTCTTTCCTGAGGACCCTCACAGGCTACATTTCTAGTTCATTCCCATCCTTTGTGTCGGTCACCAATCCCAGTGGCCACACTGGGTTGAAACTGAGGCGGTGGCTATCATTGTCTTTCCTGCCCTCTGTAATACTCTCTCCAGGCTTGCTTCTTACCCTATGGTAAGCTGCACACAGCAGGCTCTCCTCTACCCCAACCCCGTTTGATAGGGCCTCTATCTCTTGGTGCAGACCCAGGGTTCCCCTCGTCCTTCCATCCCTGACTAGAGAGAAGCACTTTTTGTTCCCACAGCAGCTTGCTTGCTGGAGCCCGCCCTTCCACACCTCTAGGCCTGGTCCTCCTGGTGGGGACCAGATCTCCCCCACGCCCCCCACCCCCACACACACACCACCACCACCACCACACAGCTTTTCCCACAGCCCTTTTCAGTCTTTCCTCCTAGCCCATCTCCATTCCTTTCTGCTGCCCACCAACCTGAAAAAGCTGTCTCTACCAGGGACCCCACAGCCACCACACTTGCCTAAGATCCAGAGATGGCAACAGCAACCAAAGAAGAAAGCACCCAACAAAGACCAGATGTCAACACTGAGAATCACTCCAGACACCTAGATTCTAGTACACACACATGAATAGGTAAGAGAATATGCCACCACTGAAATCCAATAACCCTGTTACAATAGTCCTCAGAAATGCAATATACAGAAAGCATATGACAAGGTCTTGAAAACAGCAACTATGAATATGTTCGAGGATCTTAAAGAATATATAAATAAATCCCTTAATGAATGTACTGCGCCTGCCCTCACCAGCAAGGAAGATGTGACTCCGGGAAGATCTTCTTCATGCAGTTTTAATCAGGATCCTTGAAGCATGTTCTTCTGACCCGCGGGAGCCTGGGGGACCCCTGCACAGGCTTAAATCTCCCCTTGCGCTAACCAACCCCAGTGAGCTACGTGGACCCTGCAGATAGGCAGATAGGAAGCAGACAGGCTGAACAGACTTAACCAAATAAGGGCTTGTTTACTCCAGAGAGCGCTCACCCTTGGGGAGGTGGAAGGCGGAAGCCAGCACCATCTTTAAGGCGCAGCACTTCGCGGCTCTCTACAAAGGAAGTCTGTGAAATACCAATAGTTGAGTGAAATAATGACATCAATTCAAGATGTGAAAATAGAATTTAACAAAGAAATAGACTCATTGAAGGAAAACAAAACTGGAAATAAAAGTTCGAGATTTCAAACAAACACTCAGAGGTAAGCATCACCAACATATTACAAGAAATGGAAGAGAGACACTTAGTTGTTGGAGACAAGGCAGAAGAAATGGATAGCTCAGTCAACGTAAATGTTAAGTCTAAAAATACCCAAACACAAAACATTTAGGGAATCAAGGATGCCATGAAAAAGAAAAAGTCAACCTTGTGAACAATAAGGATAGAGGAAAGAGAAGAAGTTCAGGTCAAATGCCCAGAAACTATTGTTAAACAAAAATCATGGAAGGAAATGTCTCCCAAGTTTAAAAAAGGAGGTGCCTATCAAGGTACAAAAAGCATTCAGAATACAAAATAGTCAAGACCAGAAAGAAACTCTCCTCTGCACATAATATTTAAAAAAAAAAAAAACTAAACTAAATATACAGAATAAATAAAGGATATTACAAGCTCCAAGGCAAAAAAGATGAAGTAACATATAAAAGTAGACCCGTTAGAACAGCACCTGACTTCTTAATGAAGACTCTAAAAACTAGAAGGACTTGGACAGATGTTCTACAAACCCAGAGAGACCACAGATGCTAACCCAGACTACTGTTCCCAGCAAAACTTTCAATCACAATAAACAGAAAAAAAGAAGCACTGCATGATAAAACCAAATTTAAGCTATTTCTGTCTACCAATCCCGCTCTGCAGACACATTAGAAGAAAAAACAAAATCTGTCTAAAGACGTTAACGTTAACCAGGAAGACACAAGGAATAAATAATCCCAGAATAATAAATTAAAGGGGGCACATCATAACAACAAAGTAACAGGAATCAATAAGCATTGCTTACTGATAATTTTCAATACTAAAGCTCTGATTTCCCCAAACAGGGCCCACACTGCTGCTGTATCCAAGAAACACCCCTCACCATGAAGCATTGACATCACCTCAGGTGAAAAGAATGAGCAAATGGATTCAAGAAGCAGGCAGGTGTATCCATTTTAATGTCTGATAAAACAGACTTCAAGCCAAAACTAATCAGAAGAGATGGGGAAGGACACTACATTCTCATCAAAGGAAAATTCCACCAAAAGGATGTTTCCATTTTAAACACCAAACACAAGGATAGGAGTTCATAAAAGAAAGAAACACTACAGCTTAAATCATATATTGACCCTCACACACTGGCAGTGAGTAACTTCAATACCCCTCCCACTCTCACCAATGAACAGGTCATCAGGACAAAGCATAAATTAAAAAATGCTGATGTTAAATAATGTCAGGAGTCAAAGGGAACTAACACCTTCAGAACATTTCATCCAAACGCAAAAGAAAAATTTTCTTCTCAGTGGCTCATGAAACTTCCTCCAGATTGATGACATACTTGGACACAAATCAAGTCTCAACAGATATAAGAAAATTAAAATAGAACCCTGCATCTTATCTGATCACCATGATTAAAGCTGGCTGTCAACAACAACAGAAAGCATGCAAACATGGAAACCAACAACTCACTGATGAGTGACAGTTGGGTCAAGACATAAATCAAAAAAGAAAATTAAAAACTCTTCAGAATTGAATGAAAATGAATACACAGCATACCCAAATTTATGGGGCACAATAAAAGCAGTTCTAAGGGACAAGTTCAGAGCAATGAGTGCCTACATAAAATAATTGTAGAGATCTCATATTTGTAACTCAACAGCACATCTGAAAGCTTTAGAACAATAAGAAATGCCAAAAAAGGAAGAGACTGCAAGAAACAATCAAACCAAGGGATGAAAACAGTAAAAAAAAACAAAACAAATAACACAAGGAATCAATGAAACAAAAAGTTGATACTCTGACTTTGAAAAAAAATCAATAATGTCTGATCTCAGAGGCTAAGCAGGGTCAAACCTGGTTAGTACTTGGATGGGAGAAAAATCAATAAGACTGACAAAACCTATCTAAATTAATTAAAAGGCAGAGGGAGAAGCTCCAAATTAATAAAATTAGAGATGAAAAGGAGGACATTATAACAGATACTGAGGAAATCCAGCGAATCATGATGTACTTTAAAAATCTGTATTCCACCAAATTGGAAAACCTAAAAGAAATGGATTAATTTCTTGATATATAAAACATACAGAAGTTAAATCAAGACCAATTAAGCAACTTAAACAGATCCATATCCCTAGTTAAATAGAAGCAGGAACTAAAAGTGTCCCAACCAAAAGAATCCCAGGACCAGATGGATTCAGTGCATATATAATTCTACAAGATTTTCAAAGAAAAACTAATGTAATACTTATCAAATTATTTTTCAAAGTAGAAATTGAAGGAACACTTACTAATTCTTTTTATGAAGTCACTATTACCCTGACACCAAAACCACACAAAGACCCAGTCAAAAATTATATACTAATATTCCTTATGAACATAGATGCAAAAGTTCTCAATAAATATTTTCAGATTGAATCTAAGAACACATCAAAAAGATTATCCACCAAAATCAAGTAGGCTTCATCCCAGAGATATAGGGATGATTCAATATATGTAAATCAATAAATGTAATCCATCACATATACAGACTGAAAGACAAAAACCATATGATCATTAAAAAAAAAACACAAAAACAAAAACAAAAAAACCTTTGTCAAAATCCAACATCCCTTTATGATTAAAGTCCTATGGAGATTACGGATAATGGTCAGGCCTCAACATAATAAAGGCAATTTACAGCAAACTCACAGCTAGCATCAACCTAAACTGAGAAATTCAAAACAATCCCACTTTTAGTCTTAGCTAGAACAATAAGACAACTGAAGTTTCCAGGTGGTTATGTTGCATGCCTTTAATCCCAGCCCTTAGGAGGCAGGGGGCAGGTGGATCTCTGTGAGTTTAAGGCCAGTCTGGTCTATAGAGTGAGTTCCAGGACAGTCAAGGTTACACAGAGAAACTCTGTCTCAAAAAACAAAATGCAAAAATGACAACTGAAGTTGGTCAAGGGGATACAAATAGGAAAGGGAGAAGTCAACGGTGGAAAGATCTCCCATACTCATGAATTGGTAGGATTAATATGGTGAAAATAGCTGTCCTATGAAAAGTAATTTACAGATTCCACACAAACTCCATCAAAATTCCATAGATATTGAAGGACAAAAAAAAATCCAGCTTCATATAAATAATAAAAGAACTGCTGGAGGTATCACCATCCCAGATTTCAAACATATACTTTTGATACCTAATCTTTAACAAAGAAGTCAAAAGTACATACTGGAGAAAAAGAAGATAGCATTTTTGCAAATGATGCTGGCCAAACTTCATGGCCACATATAGAAAAATGCAACCCATACCTATCACCCTGCACAAAACTCAAGTCCAAATGGATCAAGTTCTTAACATAAGACCTGATACTCTGAATGTGACAGAAGAGAAAGTGGGGAACAGACATGAACTCACTGGCATGGGAAAGGACTTCTGAACAGGACGCCAATGCAACAGGCAGTAAGGACAGCTAATAAATAGGATCTCATGAAACTGAAAAGCTCTGTATGGCAAAGGACACTGTCTTTTGGACAGAGTAGTAGGTTATGAAAAGAGCTTTACCAATTACACATCTGATAGAAGGTTATTATCTAAAATATATAAAAACTAAAAAAAACCATGAACATCAAGGAAACAAATAACACAATTTTTAAAAAGGTGGACCACTTAAAGAGATATTGGACATACTTAGCCATCAGAGAAATGCAAATTAAAAGTACTTTGAGATGTCATCTTACCTCAGTCAGATTGGCTAAGATCAATTAAACAAATCATAGGAGCTGAAAGGATGTCTTCAGTGGTTGAGAGTATTGGCTGTTTTTCTAGAGGAACAGGGTTCAATTCCCAACACCCACATAGCAGCTCACAACTGTCTGTGCCTCTAGTTCCAGAGGATCCAACACAGACACAGACATACATTCAGACAAAACACCAATGTACATAAGATAAAAAGAAACTGAAGTAAATAGATAAATAAACTGACAGTTCTTGCTGGTGAGAATGTGGGGAATGTGGGGAATAACAGGTTATTCACTGCTAGTGGGAACGCAAGTTTAAACAGCCATATGGAAATCAGTGTGGTGGTTCCTCAGGAAGCTGGAAATAGAGCTACTTCAAGATCCAGCCATACCCCTCTTGGACATATATCCAAAAGATTCCACACCCTACTACAGAGATTAGCTGATCATCCATATCCATTGCTGCTCTTACTCATAACAGCCAGAAATTGGAAATAGCCTAGATGTTCAACTAATAGATAGATAATGAAAATGTGGTACATTTACACAATAGACTATTATTCAGCTGTTAAAAAATGAAGTTATGAAATTTGTAGGTAATTGGATGAAGCTAGAAAAATTAATTTTGACTGAGGTAACCCAGACTCAAAAAGACAAATATTGCATCCTCTTATATGATGATGTTAGCTTTTAAGCCTTCAATATACATGCAACCAAATAACCATATGGTTTAGGTAACTTGGTAAGAGACTAGTGGGGAGGAGAAGGTCTCCCAAGGAAGGGAAAATAGAACATATTTTTATGAGATACAAAGAGGAAAATTGGAATAGAATTAAATAGGGAATGGGATAGGAAAAAAGACAAAAGAAGAGAATGTAGGAATGACAACGAATACTAACTGTCATTTGAAAAATCATGTGGAAATCTACTACTGTAGAAGTTTCCTAAAATAATACACATATAAAAGGAGTATAAATGGAGTCACCAAATAATGATGGAGGCAATGTTCCAACTAGACATCTTAGGCCACCAAATAAAACCAGTACTAGGAATAGGTTACATCTTTTAGAGTCATTGCCACAGGGGCCCCATGAAAACCCCAAACATCACTGGCTATTGGTTACTCTCTACAACCGGATGGTAAGGCCCTATTGCTAAAGACAACACATATATCTCATTGAACATGGAGGAGTCTTGTTGATGCCCAACTAGAAGTTTCACCCCTACTGACTAGCATTCATGGTACTAGAAGGTATTGTGCATCTATGAGAGAAAAAAGATAGTCATCAACCTAGCTACAAATGCTGTGACCCACAAGAGTGACCCGCCTGCAAGTTACGTTGGTGTGATAATGGCACAATAGTTACAGAAGTCCCCAACAATGGACTGGATGGATTACTTGACACTGCTAAAGTGACTAAGAACCTGAAACTAGATTTGCCATCAGCCTAGGTTAAAACCCAATACTATTATCCTGCTAAAGAACATACCAATAAAATGAGTCCTAAGGAGAGTCTTCTGTATTCATAGAGCAGTGCCTCATTCAGCCATCATCAGAGAACCTTTTTCTTGCAGTAGGTGGTAATTAACACAGAGACCCACAACAGATTGAGAGAATTTGGAACACTAAGCCTTAAATAGGATGCCTTCGTCAAACCTCTCCCCTCAGGGCTCAGGGATGTTTGTGGAAGAGAGGATTGTAAGAGCCAGGGGTGATGGATGACTCTAAACAAGCAATGTCTTCCAGACAGAAAGGACCAACACACACATGAACTCACAGAGACTATGGCAGGATGCACATGGCTTGCACAGTTCTAGCTAGAACTAGAGGATAGGGGCTCCTACCCCTAACCAAGAAGCTATTTGTAATTGATACCTACTGGCAAAGAAAAATTAATTTTCACCAACGGAGTCTCACTGGATTTATTAGGCACTTATGACCAGCAGTGGATGGCCAACATAAAATAAACTCAATGGCAGTTTTGTAGATTTCTTATTTCATTTGTCTTTTTCTGGCCTTTTTTTTTTTTTTTTTTTTGTCTTAGTTGTCTTTTGTTTGTATATTATGGTGTATTTCTTGTTTTTGTTTGTTTGTTTTTTATTTTAACAGGTTGTTTGTCTGTCTGTCTGAGACAGGGTTTTTATGTGTAGCCCTGGCTGTCCTGGAACTTGCTTTGTAGACCTGCCTGTGTTTGCATCCCAAATGCTCTGATTAAAGGTGTGTGTCAATACTCCCTGGCTTTGTTTTTTAAAAGTGGGGAAGGGAATTAAGTTGGGTTGATAGGGAGGTGGGGGGATGGGGAAGGGGAATCCATGATCAAGCTATATTGTATGGAAAAGAAACAGTGGCAGATCTAAGAGTTGGAGTCCTAGATGGTGGCACCTGCTGCTTGCTGCTGACACTTGTTGCTGTCAAATGTTGAGGGATGCCAAAGCCACCACAGACCAGCACTTAAAGAGCTTCTTGCCTACCCTCAATTTCTGTCTGAGCAGGGCAAGAAGAAAACTGTTCACACTTTGGCATTAATGTCTTCCTTTCCACAGGCATTAGCCCCTCCTAATAGTTCCTACCCAATCAAAGAACTCCTTCTCATCCAAACACTAGCGCAGCTTACAGGAGAAAAGGGATGGCGTCTCCTCACCTTCTCTCGGAACTTCCGTTCCTTCTGCTCCTGCACTGTGGTCAGGTAGTTGACGGCTGCATACTCCAGCACTGAGAGGAACACGAACACAAAGCTGACCCAGAGGTAGATGTCCACTGCCCGGATGTAGGACACGCGGGGCATGGAGGCGTTCACACCCGTGATGATGGTGGACATGGTCAGCACCGTCATGATGCCTGTAAAACCACCATAGTTCAGCTGCTGACTCACCCCAGAGCCCTGCCCACATCTTACAGTCACATTTTACATTCTCTGTCTCCTGAATCAAGTGAGAGATTCCCCGGACATATTTCCACCCAATAGAGGTGTGAGGCTCTACTCCCTAAACAATCAAGCCTTCCCTGACTCGCCCGTTCCAGAATGTCCCCCAAAAACTAGTGCCTGTTTTCAGTCATGTTGGAAGTCTGAGCTTCTGTGACATGTCTGACAAGGTCATGCCTCATAAGGGGCCGCTATGGTGTGGAATTAAAAACAATGACTCGGGCACACCTCTGAAGGATTGGGCATAGTTCCCCTGTCTAAACTACATTTATTAAGCTCTGTCCAGTTCTTCTCCACTGGGGCTTTCGGTAAGATCACCCATTTGTCAGGGTCCATCCTGACTTTATCCAATCCAGGGCCTGGGAAAAGCCAGAACGGCAGCTCTGAAGAAACACAGCCCTCACCCCAGGAACCACAGGTCAGCACCTGCCTCCAGCCTTGGGCTGTATGAGCCAGCAAGGTTTTAGTGTTTACAGAACAATTTGTCAATCGTTTATTTACATTTTAGTACTGCACTACTGCACTCCTACACTGCCTTGTTCATACTCCAGATTGCCTCCACCTTTGGACTGATACAGACTGAGGGGTGCAAGGTTAGTTGTTCCAGATTTTCATGATGTGGTACCTCAGGCTTCATGTGGAAAAAGTAGGCAAGAGGCAGGAAAGTCCTCCTTTGACTCACAAGCCCACCAGTAAAGAATTCTTTACTTTTTCTTTCTTTCTTTCTTTCTTTCTTCCTTTCTTTCTTTCTTTCTTTCTTTCTCTCTCTTTCTTTTTTTTTTTTTAGTTGCTATGTGGCCCAAATTGGCTTAAACTTACAGTCCTCCAGCCCCAATCTGAGTGCTGAGATTAGATGATTGAGCCACCACGCCCAGCCCAGGACTTTAATTCTCCATTACCTATGGATCAGCTGAAAGAAAAACCAAAAGCATCCTACCACACCTTATCAAATACTTTTACCCAGTGAAACTCTGGCAGGCACAGCTCTGTGGTCTATCCAGAAGGACACCCAGGACAGCATGACCATGAGGGTGGCAGGGAAGTAGGTTTGGAGCAAGAAGAAGAAGATGTGACGATGCAAAGTGAAGTTGATGTATAGACGATTGTACCAGCCTGGGGACACAGGAAGAAGGAATGAGGTCCCAGGCAGAGCATTCCCCAGAGCTGTTTTCCCAGGTCCCACATCAACCACAGAAAGTAAGTTCAGTGGACTTGAATGCCTTCCCTCCTAACATGTGAGCCCCCTCTGCTATGACCACCTTGTCCATATCTAGTACCCTTCCCTATGGAGTCTGAGCTAACTTTTCCCAGCAATTGGGGGAAAAGGTAGGAGGAAACATACAGATTTTACTTGGTAGTTTGTTGTTTATCACTTGCAAACTATGACCATAGCTCCTGAGTGGCTGGCTGTGCAGGACCTTAAGAAGGTAGACTGGTTCCTTCTTGCTGAGGCCGGTATTGCTGAGTCAGAAGCCAGAAGATCTGGGCTCCCACACTGGTCCTGTTAATGGCTGAGTTGGCTGGCATTCACTCCATCACACCAGCACAGAAATAGGGGGTTCACATTACTCAGAAGCCTGGTGTCACTTCTATTCCTGACAGTCCATCCGCTTCCTGGGACCCTTCACCATTTGGGGGAAACCCGATGTTCTGGTGCTGACTCACCAGAACTGTGCCCTCCGAGACTCCCTGATTAACAGGTAAAAAGAGCTTGAGAGTGTGAGGTCTTGGTGACCTATAACCACTGTTACCCACAAAGGTGCCAAGGGCAGTGAGTCTAAGCTAATGCTATGTGTACACCTGCAGCCCCTGCACCTCAGCTCAGCACTGTCAGGCATCTCAAGGTATCACACGATGTCAGTGCAACAAGATGCTTTGGGTGGGGATATGAAAGCAGGGTTCCTTTTCCTCCCGTGTGTTCATTACATTGTTATATTTATCTTCTTTCATGGCAAATGACACCAGCTGTCCATCCGTTACAGGTATGCAAATTTCCCTTGCCAAATAAAGTACAAAAGGTTAACTGACTTAAAGAGAAAGGTTATGTTGCCGACTGCAAGGCAGCATATTAGGTAAGACAAAGATGGCTGGGGTGTCCTGCAAAGAACTGTGGTTGGGGCTCTCAGAATGGTATTCTTCCAGCACTAAGGAATTGAAACTCAGACTGCTCCAAGACCTGATCTAGGAGACTGGGTCACTTAGGGCTCTCAGTTAAAGGCCAGGACTTTGCTCATACAGTGGCTTTAGTTGAGCAGGTATTCAAACACTAGGGAGAGGGGGTGTCTTTAGGATTGTGTTAGAAATGTAGATCCTTACAGCCCACATGGGCTCTATGGATGAGGGACACTCCCTTACTCAAAAACAGGTGGGGGGGGTAGAGTATCCCCGAAGGACTGGTTAAACACAGCTGTTGCTATTGGCTCTGCCTGAATGCAACCTGAGAACCACAACAGCCAGAAGCAACAGCCTTTGAGTGTGCTCATGTGTACAAGAAGGTCTGTGAGAGGCTTAGCTCCTGTGTACTCCCACCCCGCTCTGACTCAGGAGGCCTGTCCCAGGGAACTCTGCTTATGAGCACCTGGCTTCAGGAGTGTGGATGCAGATGGGCCTCAGGCAGCATCCCTGAGGCTCCCCAGAAACATTGGGGAGCGGTCTGGCTAGAGCAAGAGGTAAATACAGAGCGGGAAGAGCGGTTCAGTCCAGGAGGAAAGGTCTGGCACGACAGGGTGTGTTCAGACAGGTTTGACCACTGGCTTCTGAGGTCTTCTGGGCTGTCTGAATGGGCCAGCGCTTTTCAGGAGATGGACAAACAGAAAGTAAACTTCAAGAACGGGAAGGAACAATCCCCTCACTACTTCCCGCCTCTCCCCACCTTTGCTGTCTTCCCACTCTAAATGGCATCCATGAAGGAAATCACACTACTCGAGGTTTTCACAGAATGTTCCTGGCAGCTGCCTCTGTTCCAGTAGGGGCTACTCTATCATCCTTGCCTCCACTCAAGAAAAGCAGGGACCTTGTACTGGGAACACTGGGACAGAGAAAAGAGCTATGAACATGTCCACTGTGTCTCCTGTGTGAGCCACCACCGCCACGCATGAGTGCAGTACACAGTGAAGAGTGGATACGGAAGATGCATTTGAGTCTGAGCTTTAGAAAGGCTTGAGTGAGAAAGAAAATAGACACGTGTACCAACAAAAGCCACCAACAGGAGCAAACATGGCATCCTCCTGCTCTGAAACCTGAGTCAGTGGCTTAACCTTTAAGTTTCAGTTTCCCAATCTGAAATCAAGGAATAATACTATCTACACCTTGGTTTATAGGGTAGAAATAAATTTATACAAAGCGGCACATAATAAATGGTATATATGAATTTTTTGTTTGTTTTTAGAGACGGGGTTTCTCTGTGTAGCTTTGGAGCCTGTCCTGGAACTCAACTCTATAGACCAGGCTGGCCTGAACTCATAGAGATCCACCTGCCTCTGCCTCCTGAGTGAGTTCTGGGATTAAAGGCATGTGCAACCACCACCTGGCAGTACATAAGAAATTCTTAGCAGTTCATTGATTTGGATTTGGTAAGGATAGATAAGAGGGCTGGAGAGATGGTTTATGGTTAAGATCACTTACTCCTTGTCCAGAATACCTGGGTTTGGTTCCCAGCACCCATATGGTGACTTACAACCATCCATAACTCCAGTTTCAGGGGATCTGATGCCTTCTTCTGACATTTGATGACACCAGGCACACATATGATACACATACATACATGCAGGTAAAACACTCATCTACATAAAATAAAATAAATATTTTTTAAAAAAATTTAAAAAGATAACAGCTGTAGTGAATAGCTAAGGGAGCATGAGTATATCAGAGTGAAGGGGAGGGGATGAGGATGAGCCCCTTGGGCAGACAAGCGTGTGGCTGTCCTGATGCCCACACAGCGCTAGGTGGAACTATGCTCTTCCAGGGTTCAGTTCTATGAGAAGGAATCTGGGCAGGTGACTGGCTAGGAGAGCATGCAGGATCAGGAAGGCACACAAAAGCTTTCCACAGAGGGGCTTGGGCATCTTGGCTGTGGGACAAGTGGCCATGAAATACAGTCCCGTTAGGAGCCTATACCTGCAGTTCTGTTGAATTGTACTTAAACGGAAGTCTTAACTCCCACTTATTTAGTGGGACCTTATTTAAAGACAAGGTCTTTGCAGATCTAATCAAGACAAAATAAGGTGTGCTGGATTATAATAGACCCTAACACAGTGACTGTGTCCCTACAGAAGAAGCAGGTTGGACATGGACACACAGGAAAGACACAAAGTAGGATATAAGAGAATGTCACAGGCGGCCAAAGCAGGTTGGAGGGGCACAGCTGCAGGTCAAGGTTGCAAGTTATTGCTTGCAGAGGGTTCTTCCCTCCAGCCTGCAGGCCGACCATGGCCCTCAGACCTCTGGCTTCACAAATTGTGACAGAATAAATCTCTGTTGTTTCAAACACCCAGTCTGCAGAATTTCATTATGGCAGTCCTAAAAATCTAAGCAAGGACTTTAAGGTGAGACCAGACAAAGGTTGACAAATGGATCCCCTCAAATTTTCACACATGGCCCAGGTTAAACGAAGTGCTGAACTGTGACCCTCCTGGAGCTGTCAGTGTGAGTCAGAGGTAGCACAGAGGCAGCACACAGACTGAGCATGTGTGAGGCCCTGGGTTCAGCCTCCAGCAGGAAAAATAAAACAAAATATAGTTAGGATATAGATAATAAAGAATTTTCCTTCATAGCTGTGAAGCAGGACAAGTAAGGTTGCAGAATAGCATTCCAGACACAACCCCATCCCTATGAAATCCACAGCTACAGTAGGATGCTTTGAGAGTATTTATGAACTTGTGTCACCTCTGGGGTGGGGCCTCAGAAGATGGCAGTGTTTTGACTCTATTTCCTGCTTTTTAAAAGTGCTATTTTGAAAGCCAGGTGGTTATGTCCCATGCCTTTAATACCAGCACTCAGGAGGCAGAGGTAGGTGGGTCTCTGTGAGTTCCAGGACAGCCTGCTCTACAGAGTTCCAGGACAGCCAGAGCTACCTCATGAAACCCTGTCTTGAATAATAATAATAATAATAATAATAATAATAATAATAATAATAATAATAATAATAATGTGCTGTTTGGGACTGTGCTTTATTAGAATAATAAATTATATTTGTTAGAAGTGGGAAGGGCTAAGGCTGTAGAACTCAAATGTGCTGTTCACACGCTTGAGTCTGCTGTGAGAGTAGTTAGCTACCAGTACTGCTGTAGAAGGCCAGTCTGGAAGTCGTGTGAAATTTCTGAATCAGAAACTGGGACAAGGAGATCTTGTCATCCGTTTTCAGGGACTCGTCCCCATTCTTCCAGTACAGCATCAGATCTTCATCTGTATATGCATCTTGGGGAGAGGAAAATAAGTGAGCTGACACCTCTACTATGTAAAGAACAAGGAAACCCTGTGCCAGGCAGGGCGAACAGCTCTGGGCACAGGAGGCAGCCCTCAACCTCACAGTTCTCAAGTGGCACAAAGATGGGAGAGGGAATAAGGCAAAGGTATGAAAGCCATGGATACTTACAGCTCTCTAGCTCCAAAGAGCAGGTCTGGGAGTCCAGGGGGAAGTGGCTGAAGTCCATGTTGCACATGGCAGTGACGGTAATTCTGCACAACACAGACAGGAACTGACTTGAGAGTGGACCATCAGCTCAGGCTCTGCCCACACTTAGGAAGACCCAGTACACTGCCTAGGGTGGCAGTAGCCTCGCTGGGTCACCTCCAGAAGTCAGGCATCTAAGCCATGGAAACACAATTAGAGCTATGTCTTCTGGAACCTTGGTGGGTCTTTTATCGGGCTTGCTGTCCCCTAGCAGATGGAGTGGGGAAATTGCCTGCTAACTGTCCACCTTTGCACCCTCCTGGTGTGGCACCTCAGCCAGCAGGGCTGCCTCCCTCAGAGATGCTTGGGAGATGAGGCCTGCACCATTGTCCACCCAAGATAAGGAAGGTATCTGGTACTAACATTAATTTTGTGGTGACTCACATGAACAGACCAGGAATATGGACCCTTGAATCTGCCAAGTTTGCATGAAAGCCAATCTGTAATAGTACTTAATAAACAGTAGCTACTGTTATTAATTTTAAATTGTTATTGTCAATCAACTAGAGTCATGGACTCTAAGTGATAAAAGGTCAATATTCCCATCAAGCCTGGGCCAACCTAGTCTTTTAGCTCAACTGTAAAGCAAATAAGAAGTTGCTGTCTGCAGGGGTGGCATCAGACTGACCCACATCAAAAGGCTTGTGCTGACCCATAGAGCCTACTTCAGAGACAAACTCATCAGGGCTAAAGGGTCTGGCAAGACACCCTAGAATGACACTGGGCAAAGGAATAATGGCCAAAGACTGTTACCTCATGCTGTATAGCACATGGCCATCTGGGAAAACTCTCAGCATGATGTTGTCAGTGGTGGTGTCATGAGTGAAAGACCTTTTGGAGTGAACAAAGAATACATCAGGAACCCAGATCTTCTTCACAAGCCTGCCATCGAAGGTCATGCTCTTGTTGCTGGTGCTGGGGAAGGCCAGCCTCTCATCCCTCCAGTAATGCCTCAGGTACAGGGTCATGGTGAAGTCCTGGGAGCCAGGGAGGAAGCCAGAAGTTCTTTAGATAGAGAGTCTTACATAGCATCCCTCCATGCAACTGACCCATCATCCTCTACTGCAGAATACCCATCGTCCTCTACTACAGAATACCCCCAGATTCTGCTTCCAAATTTAGAGTCATGGCTCTGTGATCCTCAGCACAATGCGCAACATGATGGCACTGTGGCAATCAGGAAGAGAGTGGCTCATGTTTGCAACTGAAAAAAAACAGCTATGGTGCCACACCCTGGCCACAACCCAGCAAGGTGTAGTGCTTCCAAAAACCATGGTCCTTTTCATGAGGTCCCTGTGAACAGGGTTTCTTACTATAATGAAATATAAGCAACAGCAGTCAGTTTGGAAAGGAAGGTGTCATAATTCCCTTTGGTGAATTTTCTCAGAAGAAAATGTCTTCAACGTCATGACTAAGGCTCAAGGTTGGAGGAAGAGTGTAAGACACAGAACAATAAATAGAGATCTAAACATGATGGGGTCTCAAAGGGAAGGGAGGGGAGGCTTGTCTTTAAAACCTGGACAGGAGCTTCATTAAGAGGATGAGAAAGGGAAAGGAGAAAGGGGATGGGGAGGTAGAGAGGGTGGGAGGGGATATGACAGGGATGGGTCAGGCAGGAGCCTTTTCAGATAGCAGCCTTCAAAGCCACCTCCCCAGAAATCTCCCTCCAAAGTCTCAAACCAACCCCCTGAATGAAGGAAAGATTTGACCTTTAGGAACCCTCGAAGGTGTGGGAAGTTTAATATCACATGATTTAGATCAGTACAGAACATCTGATAATGAGCATGAAGAGCCAAGTATCATAAATTGAGAGCTGTCAAATCACAAAGCAGACTGCTTAAGTCTCTGTCCCAAAGACAGCTCTGGGAGACGCAGCTGGTTTCAGGCATTCCGACACTACCTCAATAGGTAGGTTTCAGATGACTGGTCAGTTACAGAAACCTGGACAGTCAGGTGTCCCTATTACAAAGACTTTCTAGCTTTGGACTTTCGAGGTCCTTGAAGACAGAACTGTCTTGTTCACACACTCAGTTACTATTCACCACTGAATTTAGTGGCTAGCAGGGCTCATGGTAAGTGCTCGATACAAGTTTGCTAGATGTGGATTGGATGTATAGCCTGTGTAGAGCACTTCTCTAACTCACGAAAGCACCTAGGTTCAATCACCAGAACCATTAAAAATATCTTCTCAATGGAAAACTGGGGAGACACGTGTCTGAGGCAGCTGCACTTTCACTATGGCTTCAGCTTGGAAGCTTGTCTTGTTAAAACGTGTCTCCTGGCCTGCATACTGATGCCTCCAGGCCTTTAGACCATAAGCCAGAGCTAAGACACAAGTTACAAGTAAGGAGGAAAGTGCCCAGGAGACTTTCTTCCAGAAGCAGATCAAGAAGAGCGTGAAGGAAGAGCACACTGGGGACTGGAGGGGGAAATCCAAGAGTGGGCCTTTGTGAGTCTATTCCTAGACTACCCGGTTAACAGTGTTTCAGCACTTGCTACAAACTCCTCTTTCCAGCACAAAAGCATAGTAGCTAATGTGTGAATGGGAAGGGACCAGCTGAATGTCCCCTCTGGCCACACAGCTGGAGAGAGCATGCTTTTGTGGACATTTGGGAGTAGGATAGGAGTGCTACAATGCAGACCCTCAAATACCAGCTGTATGAGGTCAGCCTGTATGGTCTCTGTCTGCCATTTCCTTTTTGCTGGAATCCCACTTTCCCACTGGCTGTGGGTTCTCGAAGCAGGGCAAGCCATATGTCCTGGTTGGTTTTCTGTCAGCTTGACACATGCTAGAATCATCTTGGGAGAGGAACTGCAATTGGGAAAATGCCTCCATCAGATGGCCCATTGGCAAGTCTATAGTGCATTTTCTTAATTAATGATTGATATTGGGAGGGCTGATGGAAGATGTCATTCTGTAAATATGTTTCTCTTTATTGGTTAATGAATAAAGTACTGTTGGCCAATAGGAAAGCAAGATAGGCGAGACTAGGAAACAAGGAGGATTCAGGAAGAGGTAGGATTGAGTTTTAACATGTAGGACCAACAGGGTAGAACTCTGTCCCAGGGTAGAACAGTGTCCCAGTGATCCAACATTCAGAACTGCTGGGACAAGACAGCTTTACAGACCACTATAGCCAGGATTTCTGTGTCTTCTTAGGATCCCCATGACCCCGCCCCATACCAGCAGGAAGCAGTTTGAAAAGAACAATGCCCAAATTCCCAAAAATTGTCTATATTTGTTTTCATTTAAATGGGCTTGGTTAGAAATGGTTAATAATCACAACCAATCTCTTTTCAAAGGTAAAAAGGGGGATTATGGTCTAGAAATGAATATTTTGTTTTGGAATGGATTTTCATTTATTGATAAAAATTTAAGGTCAATTTTATGATATGTATATTTCTCCTCTTGTTTAGGTATTGTGTTTATATAGCCCATTTATAAATGTAATATATAATTTAGCACAGATTATAGTTACCTATGATAGTCAAAACTTAGAGTTAAGTTAGTTAGGTTTTCAAGATGTATTTGAGATGAAAAGGCATTCTTCAAACCTTTCAAAGACCTACAGAATATGGCATTTAAAATGGTTTAGGGTTTTTCTTAATAGTGAGGCACAACTGCTTCTGGCGACACCACCTGCGTCAGAAAAAAAGATGGACATCAAAGAAATGTGTTAGGATTTTGCTCCCAATATGGCAAGACTAGCCATTTGGGCAAGATACTGCTCTTGTCTGGACTGTTTGACTTTATATGTATAAACTAGACATGCAGGACCCACAGGAAAGTGACTGCTGAAACAAGATGGACATTGCTACAGGGTTCCTGCTTCATGAATGAGTCTGCCAAACAGTCTACAGGACACAGAAAAAGTGACTGACAAACTGCCAATACAGGTAGACAGTTTAAAGTTTCCTGCTTTGCTAGAACACATTATGGCCTATAGGCTGAAGATGAGACATTACAAAAGATCTTCAGGTGACTGACCAGGCAGCAAGACATTTCTGTCATTTCTAGAGTTTATATATTCTCCTTCTGTGGTCTTTGATGGAGTTGAAGACAGGTAGTTATGGTTATAGTTTGCCTTAGTTAGGATTAAAGATAAGTTACATATAGGACTTTAGACTCACAAAGATAAGATAGATGAGAAAAATTTTTCTTTAAATCTTGTTAACTGTGGTTCTTATTTGATAACTGTTTTGTTATATATTTTGATATATTAAGGTTAAACCCCTTCTTTTTATTTTAGACTGAAAAGAGGAGATAATGGGAGATGTCAATTCTGTAAATATATTCCTCTTATTGGTTAATGAATAAAACACTGTTGGCCAATAGGAAAGTAAGATAGGCGGGAGCAGGAGACAAGGAGGATTTGGGAAGAGGTAGGATTGAGTTTCAACATGTAGGACCAACAAGGTAAAAACTCAAGATCCTCTCTCTGGTAAGATAAGACCATGTGGAAATACTTAGATTGATAGAAATGGGTTAATATTTAAGACCGAGCTAGCTAATAAGAAACACTAGAAACAGACCAACAGCTTTATATCTAATACAGTGTCTCTGTGTGTTATTTGGGGCTGGCTCGGCTATGGGACCAGGCTGGCAGGAAAACCTACTTGTAACAGAGGCCCTGGCTCACTGTGGGTGGTGCCAACCTTGGGCAGGTGGTCCTAGGCTGTGTAAGAAAGCAGGATAAAGCTGGTTGTGGTGGCATATGCCTTTAACCCCAGACATAAGGAGGCAGGGGCAGGTGGATCTCTGTGAGACCAGCCTGGAACACACGGGGAGAGCCTGAGGCTGAACGAGCCAGAAAGCAATGTTCCTCCATGATTTCTGCTTCTGTTTCTGCCTGCAGGCCCCTGCCCTGCCATTCCTCAGTTACCTGGGGGTGTAAACAAACTAAACCCTTTCATTGCTGAGTTGCTCTAGGCCACCCATGGTTTATCACAGCAGTAAAAACCCTAACTAAGACCCTTCTCCCTAGGATATCAATCTGAAGCCACGCCTGAAGGAGGGCAGACGGCTGCTCCTAGCTGGGCTTAGTGTCTGACATGCTGCAGTCTAGGGAAGCCAGGCTGACCTCACACCCAGCTGAACCCAGCTGTCGGAGACAGGAAGGATCTGGTCTCCAGTATCTTGGAGACCTTCCACGCCTAGATCTACTCCTCCAGGAGCTGGAGCTGAGGAGCATACAGCATGTACTTCCTCGGCTGTGCAGCTCTGCATCAATTGGGGGAGGAGGGGACTCGGTGCTACGTGTCTGCTTCGAGGCGCAAGACCTTGGATTTTTTTTGCCACAAACACAGAACAAGGAGGAATCAGAGGAAGAGGAGAATGAAAAGAGGGAAGGGGGAGGGAGAGAGGGAGGGAGAAAAGGAAGCTCCAGAATAAATCCAATAAATCCATAGCACAACTAGAACCGATTATGTAAGTGATGAAGGAAAAACAGAGCCTGAGACCAGGAGCTTGGATGAGCCTCTGAAGGAATTTTACCTCTACAGAGACATAAAAGACAAGAAGGAAGCCTCCTGTGGGGATGAGGGGAAGGCCACACACACAGGGAGTTTGTAACCTAAAAGCAGTGCACCAAACACAGAGAGGACTGAAGGCGCGGGAAGGGTGGGGCGAGCTCCCCTTCAAGGTGACGGAGCTCCACAAGTGTCAAAGGAAGGGTGCGAACATGGAGGGTGCAGGTGGGGGAGGGGCTTCTATGAAACGGGGTGGGGATGGGGAAAGCTGTGCACACGTAAGGATAGAAAATCAGAGCATTGAATGCTTACGATCAAAACACCATCTCTATCACTCCAGCGTGATTGATTGTGCCCCTTGCATTTTATTTCCTGCAGCAGGCCTTCAGAAGGCAGACGCGGGCCTCAGTCCCCGGCTAATTTTACTGCTGGAAACAATAACCCTGCCCTAGATGTTGCAGTACACGGGCCAGCTGTCCCAAGATCCAATCTGGTCGCCTTCTGCTTTCACAGCCACAACCAGCACCCCAGAGGCCACCATGCTCTCAGCTTCTCAGCAGTGTGATCCCTCCCTGAAGCCAGCCTGGTGCAGTGCCTACCATGTCCACCTCGGAGATGCTGTCCAGACTCTCCACCTGCACGTCCACACCCACAGGGATGGCAGGGCCTGTGGGAGAGCAGAGACAGCTGAGTAAGGCACAGTCCTCTCCATTTGGGGCTGAGACAGCCCAGCACCTTCCCTGTGGAGCGAGGGCTGGCTGGGGGAGGGGGAGTGAGGCAGGACCCAGAATTCTATGTGGGGTGTTTTCTGCTCCCTCCTGGTGTATAAGGTACTTTCTGCATCCCTGAGGTCAGAGACTGGGTCTGCAGCACATGCTGTTCTCCGGCTTAAGGAAATGCTCTCTATACTTGCCGGGCGAGTTTCAAGCTGGACTACAACTGTGTCTATCCTACGCTGTGTGGCCTCAGTGGCAGAGTGGAGATCTTGGTCACTGACCCGAGGTTGGATTGCCTTCCTATAAAGAAGCGAATATACAACTGGAGCTCTGCCCTCTAGTAGCTTTCAGTCTAGCTGGAGATGAGATGGCTACCAAATTAGATCTCAGCGCGAAACACCGACCGCGTGGAAGGTAAAGGCACACTGAGTGAGTGAGAGTTTATGGCCAGATTTCTAATACTGTTCACCTAGAAGTTTATCTAAGGGCCCTGCCTTTCTCTTGAGCTGAATGATAGTTACACTGGTGAGTTTATTTAGTGAAAAGTTAGTGAGCTGAGCACACAGTGTGTGCACTTTTTAATACACTTACACTGCAGAAAAGAATTCTGAATGATTTTGCTATTAACGATGGCAGGCATAATGGTGCATGCCTACATCCCAGCTAGTCGGGTGCTAAGTCAGGAAGATTGAACTTGGAGGCCAGCCTTGGCAACTTAGCTGGACCAGGTCTCAATTTTTTAAAATAAATGATTAAAATAAAATGTTTTTAATATTAAAAATATTAAAAGGAGAAACAAATAAGAACTTGGCATCTATCTAGCATATTTAACAACTTTACACTCATAGCCTAGAAGCTACTCTAAAGAAAGAGGCAGATGAAATTGAGTCTGTAATTTAAACCTTTTCCCAGAGAAAATAACAGGTTCGGATGGCTTTACCAGCAAAGCACTGATGGCTTAGGAGGAATTAGCACCATTCTATAATGCATTCTCCTGGAAGCTTTAGAAAGAATGTTTAAGAAACCAAAAGAGACACACAAAGACACCAATTTATTTCTGAAGTGAAAACAAGGCACGAAAAGGCAAAATTACAAGCCAGCCTCACTCAGGACATGGAACCTAAACCCCTAATAAGCCAACAGCAGCATCCAGCACTAAACTTTAGCGTTTACAGAATTGAACCAAACGTCTTACACATGCTGGACGAACTCTCGACCACTGAGCTGTAAACCCAGCCCTATCGTTGAAAAGAATCAAGGGATTTTATAGCTAACAATAGGAAACTAACCAATGTTGCAGAGCAAGCCGAGGGCCTCATCTAAGGTAGCCAAGAGCTCTGCCACTGACTTATCGCCCAGTACACCCTCTTCTTTGTGAAGGTCTCTTAACAAAGTCACAGGCGTATGGGGGCATGTTAGAGGGAAACAAGGGCCAAAGAGGAGGTGCTATGGGTTTTTTTACTCTTTGTTTCTTTTGGCCCTTTCTTTTTTGGGGGGCTTACCACCCAGCTCCTAAATAGATCACATAGAGGCTTATTCTTTCTTATGAATGCCCGGCCTTAGCTTGGCTTATTTTTAAATTATCCAGTCTAGCTTTTGCCTCTGAGCTTTTATCTTTCTCTATTTTATATACCTTTCTTTACTACTTACTCTGTGGTTTGCTATGTAGCTGAGTGGCTGGTCCAGGATATCCTCCTCCTTTTCCTTTTCTTGTTCCCCAATCCTTTCTTCCCAGCTTTCTCCTACTATCTATTCTCTCTGCCTGTCAGCCCTGCCTATCCTTTCTCCTGCTTTGCTATTGACCCTTCAACTCTTTATTAGACCAATCAGTTGTTTTAGACAGGCAAAGTAACATAGCTTCACAGAGTTAAACAAATGCAACATAAAAGATGCAAAACATCTTTGCATAATTATACAAATATTCCACAAATGTAACACATCTTAACATAATATTTCTCAACAAGAGGGGCCTGACGTTAGGATCTGTTTCTCCTGGGAGCATTTGTCAGTTCTAGAGGGAATGAGGGGTACATGTGGTACTTTAGATGATTTCTTGGAGCTCATAAAGAGACAAGAGTCCAGAGCCAACAATGTAGCTGTTTATACTACCTCCCTAAGACCACACCTTGGTAGTGAATAGAATTTCACCTTAATGTACAGTATACAGAAGTTTATTTAATATACTTTGGATCATATCAGTGTCTGTCTTTGTCACTTCCCTTTTGCCATGACAAAAACCCATGATGAAGGCAACTTACAAAAGTAAATGTTTAATTTTCATTTAATACTTGTAGAAGTTTAGTAGAGTCCATGACCATCACTGGGGGAAACATGGCAACAGGCAGGTAGACAGGCATGGCAATGAGGCAGTTAGCTGAGAACTTATTTTCTGACCCACAAATACAAGACAGAGCTAACTGGGAATGACATGCCCTTTTGAAATCTCAAAGCTCACCCCCAGTGACACACCTCCTGAAACAAGGCCACACATCCCAATCATTCCCAAACAGTTCTACCAACTAAGGACTTTGCATCCAACTAGATAAGTCTATGGGGACCATTCTTACTTAAACTACCACACTTCATTTCCTGGCCTCAAAGACTCCTGACCATATCATAATGGAAAAAATGTATTTAATTCAACTTCAAAAGTCCCATTGTCTTTCATAGTCTTAACACTTTGGTTGCAACATTAAATTTTCTTGTGCTCTTTTTCTCCTCCAGCTGTACATTTTGTATTCCTTTTAGCCCAGGTTGTTCTTTTTCATTGTACATCTGCATAAAATTAGGCTGTCTTGAAATCTCCTCTGCCAAGGAAATTAATCCAGACAAAGATGGCACTGAGGGGAAGTCAGGAGGGCAAGTTCAGAGATGTTTACAAAAAAGGGTGATTGGTTGCCAAGATGGAACCAGATGAGATCACTGCATGAACAGCTTGTGTTCACGATAAAGCTAGGGCACCTAGGTGCATGATGGTTGACCTTTAAAATCATTGGCTGCCTGCCTGCTGTGTCTGATTGTCTCCAGAATCCTGAGAGGCTGGGGAACAGGTGAGCAGCTCACTTACTCTTCCTCTGACCCAGCTCAACCTTCCATGGTTGGGCTAAAAACCTGCATTTCCCCTCTGTAACTTCTTGAGCTGGACCTTCATAGTCCACATTACTCTCAGCACTACTGTCTTCCAAGTTCCTGCTAGGATGGCCCCTTAATCTCTGCTTACATCACTCAGCCACTTTCAAAGCCCAAAGTCCCAAAGTCTTCCTCCAAAACAAAACACAACAACACAAAACAAAAACCTCATTATCAAGAATGTCACAGCAGTATTCCATTCCTGGTACTACAACCTGCATTAGTCAGGGTTCTCTAGAGGAACAGAACTGATAGAAAGAATGAATCTATACATTTAAAAAGAGATTTTTTTTTGAATGGCTTACAAGTTGTGGTCCAGCTGGTCTAACAATGGCTGTCTCCGGAAGAAAAGGCCAAGAACTAAAAAGTTGTTCGGTCCATGAGGCTACATATATCAGCCAGTCTTCAGTCTATTGGAATCCCAAAGAAATAAATTCTAATACCAGCAAAGGCATGCATCACCTGAAGAGTAGATGAACTTACCAGCAAGCAGGCAGAAAGCAACATTTCCTCTTCAATGACTTTTCATGTGAGGGGCCATTGTAAGATGTGGTCCAGATTTAGGGTGGGTCTCCTAAACCTCAAATGAGCTAATGGAGAATAATCCCTCACAAGTGTGCCCAGTTGCTTGGGTATTAGCTGATTCCAGATGTAGTCAAATTCATAGCTAAGTTTAATCACCACAGTGTAGGACAGAGAGTGAGTAAAAACTACAATGAGTGTTAGTGCCACCAGTAACTGACTGACTGTGCTCAAGAAGACATCTGACCTCCTCCAGTCCCTACCCCTACACATACACTGCAGAATAATGGGCAGTAGACATAAAGCTAACATCATGCAGTTCCTCTCAAGCAGTGGAAGAGGAGAAAAGAGCACACTGCAGGCTTTGTTGCCTCACAGGTAGGCAAGAATGAGGTCATTCTTGGGTCTATCATGGACTAGGGAAGCAGTCTCTCAGCATGTCACTCCTGTCCTCCTCAACAAGCTCTTCGACAGGAGGAGATGGCTATAAGATAACGAAAAATCAGAGACTGGAAGACAACCTCATGGCAGCTCCCTGGCCCTTGTTACAGGTTCTGAGATCTAACAAGCTCCAGTGAGAAGGGAGAATCATTTTTCTTTCTCGGTCTCCTTCTAGCCTTGCATCCCTTCTCAGCTCCTTAGTTATCCTTAATACCACCCAAAAGCTGCTGACTACTTATATCTGTGTCCTGGCCCTGAATACCAGTATCCCCATGTTGTTATCATTTGGGTAAGGGCGATAGGAAGGAGATATAATGGAACCTCTGGGGAAAGGTGCAGGGTTTTGCATATTTGGTCATGCATCTGAATGCATGTGCACTCAAGTGTTTATATGATATAGATGGAGAAACTGAATTGTCCTCATTCTGGGAAACAGACTTTTTAAAAATAACATGCAATATCAAAAACTAAAACAATTAAGCCAATGATTGTCATACTGTCTGTCTCTGAGTTTTGTCTTCGTCATTGGCTTAAAATGGCCTTGGGCACACATATTTCTCTGAGGCTCAGGTAGATACTGCCTACTAGGTAGGTACCTTAATTTTGATGCACTGTACAAAGCCTGTACAAAGGGTTCTACACACAGTATTAGAATCAAAGAACAGCCAAAATTAACCACCCAGATTTACTTACTCTTAGTAGTGTTTTCAAAGCACAGATTTTGGAGGTTACATGGTTGCCAGTCTGTTATATTTCCCACTAGATTTGTTGACAAGGCCATGAGCTTGTGGGTCAGCATGGTAATGATTACCTACTTTACTCTTTAGAGACGTGGCTGTTTTTGCAGAAAGTACCAATTCTCCCATTTAGCCTGTAAAAGTTCCTGATGTGTGATGAGAACAGAACGAAAAGCTGGATCTCAGCCTTTATACTGTATCTTCTCCTCTGTAGATTTAATCTTTGGGTCAGGGAATCTTGACCTAAACTTGCCTAACCTCTTTCCTCCCCTTCATGCCAGGATAAAAGTCACTAAGGCAACATCTGCTTCTAGATCTCTGTATTATCACTAAGAGTTTCCCAGTCTTGCCCATGACCTCCTCCTCCCCATACCCAGCTCCAAAGCCTGTGCACAAATCTGACATTCCAAAACAGTCATCTTTGGCAGAGGCCTCTCAGCTTTTGTTACCTTTCCCAATATATCTTTTCCTTGGCTCAACAGTTCACCCTCAAGTCATTGGCCTTTTCAAGTGATCAATAAAGAATAGCAGGCTGTTCTGATAAGCAGTTAAATTAGTATGCCATTGTCACTCTGGCAGGTCTCATTTACCTTACTCCTCCCAACATCACCCCCAGTGCTAACTGAATAGAGGAGTTGGCATACAGAGGGTTTATTCCATGCAAGAGAAAATACTATCTCTGTTGACCTCCTGGCACTGATATCTGGATTATTGAGGGACCACACTGAATATCTGGTTCCCAATTATCTGGCAGGCATCCAAAGTGGATCTCAATACTACGTGTGGTGCCTGAAGTTCCCCCAACAGGGTGCCTGGGTCGTCACTGGCCCTGGGCTCCAAGGCTGTGTGGTAGAGTATGGTTTCCCCAGCAGAGTGGACAGAAACAGGATTGAGATCATACACAGAACATAGCAGAGGGACCCAGTAGCAAAATGCCATGGGCTGGCTACTCCCAAGCATTGTTAGCAGTGCCTGTTCCTAGTTACCATGGAAACTGAAAAGGAGTATCTGTAAGAGCCTGTATTACCTGTCGAGAAGTTGCCATATCAAAATGAATAAAGAACTCATTGAGGGTTGTCCAAAGGCGAGGAGTTCTTCAGGCTCCTTCACAAAGCCTCTTTTTATGATGGAATGTTCTCAATTAGTTAAAATGAAAAACAAAACTGTAATAACAATACCTTAGTGGTTGCCCTAACTTGACAGTTTGAGTGTCAGATTGCTAAAGAAATAAATCATGGCTGAGAATATTACTTTATAGTAGAATATGTGGTTAGCACGTGAGGAACCCTGGTTCCAACCTCAGCTTATGGAGAAAAAGACACAGACACAGAGACAAGAAGGAAAGGGAATGGGAGGAGGGGGAAGAAAACAGAAGAAGACTAGATAGCACTGTAGCTTAACTTGAGTAAGCCCTCACTTGTGTGCAGTGCCTCCTGCGTCCACACAGCTTCACTGACTGACCAGCCAGGTTGTAACATTCCATACTGATGGGGTCTGCTACAACAAGGCCCAATCAGTGCAGCCAAGTTCTGGAGGTGGCTGTCTCCAGGAGATTAGACCAATGAAAGGAGACTCCGCACAGAGTGATGACAGGTGTGCCTCCACATGGAATTGGAGGCTAGAAGAAGATCTACTTAACTCCAAATACACTATAGAAATTCCAAATACCATATAGGCAATATAGAAAAAACCAGGGGCTGGAGAGATGGCTCAGTGGTGAAGAGCATATATTGATTGCTCTTCTAGAGGACCTGAGTTCAACTCCCAGCATCCACTGGACTACTTAAGGCAGACCTCAGATGTGAGTGGCCCAGGCTGAGGTAGCCATTTTCTTTTGCTGCTACTGGCACTCAGCCTGTCTATAGCCTGCATCCCCTGAACCCCTGCATCTCCTGTATCCCTGTATCTGCCTTGCTGCTGAGACATTTCCTAGGTTCCTTTTCCTTTCTGGTCAGCCTCATCCTTACAATCCATCACCTCTGTGGTCTCCATGACACAACTTGCTGTGTTTCTCCTTCTAAGACACTTACTACTGCCTAAGCCAGCTGTCCTCCAAAGCAGCTAATGTAACCCCCCTCTCCTGGGGTGGATCTCTGGCCCAAATAACACAATTGAATTGTTTCTAGAGGTCCGTCCAGTTTCTTCATTTTTATGCCCTAGACATGCATACCTACTACGTGAATCTAAAATAAACCTGCTGTGGCTGGTGAAATAGCTCGGCAGATAAGTATTTGCCACACAAGCCTGATGACCCAAATTCCATCCAGAGCCTGTGTTAAATACATTGCCATTTAAAATGCAAAAGCCTGTAAGATAAATTAATTTCTTAATCCTTCAACAGTCACACCAGAGGAAGGTCTGACAGCTGGACTTTCTGTGAGGCTATGAATGAGCATGTGTCAAGGGCTTTACATACATTATCTCTGATAGCCTGGATAGAACCCGGTATGTTGATTACTGTTCCCATTTTATAAAGGAGCATCAGAGGCTCAGAAAAGATTGCCTGAGGGTATCCTAGGGTTTGCTGATGCCTTGGGAAAAAAGGCATGGGAGTGAAGGTCCCAGGAAAATGGGGTGGAGGTCCTAAAGGCTGCTGGAGGACAGCAGCAGCAGCAGCCTGCCTGAGTTTGACCTGGTTGGTCTCCAAACGCCCTGGCCTGACTTCCCTCACATGGGTGTGGTTACCTGAGGGGGCTTGTCTGTGTGCTCTGCTGTTCTCCGTCCTCAGGAGACATCCTGACTCCTTTCCCAGTATGCTCCAACCGCACCCCAGGTGATGCCATGAGGGAGTGGGTAATTAGATCACCGGCATGGAACCCTCTCTTGAATGAGATTCATACTCTTATAAGTGGGGTCTTAGAGAGACCCCCGCCCACTCACCATGTGAGATATGATGGAGGTGGGAAGAACAAATGGAGACACTTTTACATTGTGTTTTAAGGGCACTCTGTACTTCACATTGCAGAATAGAATCTTCACACATACGTTGTAAAAAGCTCAACACCAGTGTGCTATAAAGCTACTAATGGTTTGCTTGTTCAGAGTCGACTCCTAGGCTGGTAATGCTGCAGAAGCATCATACAGCCCACAAGCATGAGAGCGTGCAAGCCCCCTGCTGCCCAGAGAGCTGCTGACATCAGTCGCTCCAAAGCTCAGCCTGGTTTCCACTCACTACCTATTAGCTGCTGCCTGGAGAGGAGACATATTCACTGTCTTGTCCAACTGCCAGCTTTCTAAATAAAGTACAGCTCAAAGATCCAACACTAGTCCTGTGACATGGCTCAGCCTAGGAAAGAAAGGTGCCTACCAACAAGGCTGGCAATCTGAGTTTGATCCTTAGAATCCACATAGTGGAAGGAGAAAACTCCCAAAAGTTGTCCTCTGATCTCCACACTTGTACCAGAGCAGAAGCACACTAAATATATATATGTATGTATGTATGTATGTATGTATGTATGTATGTATGTATATATCCCTCCTGAAGGGGGAGGGTGGGCAGTGAGATAGTTCAGTAGGTAAAGGTGCCTGCCACCAAGACTAACGACCTGAGTTCCATATTCAGCACCCACATAACATGGCACTAATACACCCATACACATACAAACATGGAATAAATAATGTAATTTTGGAGAAGTTGTTTTGTTTTTGTTTTGTTTTGTTTTGGGGGGAGGTTGAAACAAGGTTTCTCTTTGTATAGCCCTGACTGTCCTCAAACTTGCTCTGTAGATCAGCTGTAAGGATGGAAAAAATTTAGCCTAACTCTCCACTGACCCCAGAAAGCTGGGAGTCTAAACCCCAGGCTAAAGGTCACCTTCTTGACTGTTTATGACAGCACAGCACCTGTGAGTGAATGAACACAGGAAATGAACCTTGTCACCCCACCCAGAAGCCCGTGCTAAAGCAGACTTCCTGGGCTAAGTGCAGGCTTGGATAGTTTAAATTGATTGGTCCGCACTGGATGCTATGAGATGATTGGTTTACAATGCGTGGGCTTTGTTGTAACCCTATAAAAGCTGTGTCAATTCTGTACCCAGGGTCCTCAGCCCTCTACCCCTGCATGACGTATGGCTGTTGACCCCAGTGCACTTGGAATATAAAAGACCTCATGCTTTTGCATCAAGACCACTTCTCGTGAATGACTTGGAGGAGCCACCTTTCCTGGGTGGGAGTGTAAAAGACCACACTCTCTGGGTCTTTCACATCCTGGCCTAAAACTCAGAGATCCCCCTGCCTCTGCCTCCTGACTGCTGAGATTAAAGGTGTGCACTGCCCCTGGCTGGCTTGTAAATTCTTAAAAACAGACTCAATTTCTGTCTCTGGTCATTGCATTTGTAATGACATAATGCTGGCAGTTATAGTGAGGAGATGTCATCTATGAGATCCCTCTCTAGATATAAAACCTGTCTAGTCTTGAGTTTTGGCCTTTAGAAGTATAAGAAACAAGTGTGCATGGTTTCTGAGCCCCCTTGCCTGTGGTACTTGGTTATGTCTGAAATGCAGGCCCCAGTGAGGCAAACCTCCAGAGCCTGCGAGGCACCTGTCCCCTCCCTGACCCCCAAAGGGGACAGCCAGGAGTGCAGGCGGGAGTGGAGCCATGAGAGGCGCGAGGGGCCTCAGTCAAGAGCAAGTTCACCCCAGCTGATGGCCTGCTCTCCTGTGTGAAGGTCAACAGTGGGTAGTGCCCTTCTGTCAACAGCCTGTACTCCCTGGGGCCATTTCTCTCCTTAGAGAGCTTATCTCACTCACAGTGGGGAGGGGGCAGATGTGAACTGTGGCTCAGAGAACTGTACAGGCCAAGCCTCCTGCAGCAGCACTGGGGACAGGTGACAAGGTGAGCAGCCCACCTGTGAGGGAGGAAGCTCCCTTACCTCCAAAGGCCGGCCTCATGGTGAAGTCGTGGTCGTCGACTCTGAGCAGAGGCTGAGGTTTTCCTGTGCGCATCTTGGTCACATCAAGGTTCTTTTTATACGAGTAACTGCAAAAACAAAAACAAAAAACAGATGTTTTCTATGGTCCACCGAGGCACTGGGAGAGGCCGCAGGGACGGGTGACTCCCTGCCAGGTCCATCTATCATATTTTCTCTATGCTGACCCACATGGGAAGGGAAAAGGCTAAAGGAGTCTCCCCACAGCCCACACCCTCACAGGGATGTTCGCCAGAGGACAGGCCCTTCCACAGCATTTCTGAGAGCAGATGTCTTTCCATGAATACTATCCTACCTGGCAAGTTCTAAGTGAGTTGTGAGTGGATGAAAGTGGTTACCTTGCAGCATGGTGAAGATTACCAAGCTTTTCTTTTTAAAAAATTTCCCAAAGTTGAGCATGGTGGCATGGTGGTACACTCCTTTAATCCCAGCATGGGTGGCAGAGGCAGGAAGATCTCTGTGAGTACAAGGCCAGCCTGGTCTACTGAGTGAGTTCCTATTTGGCCATAAACAGGTGGATGGATAAGTGATGTCACTTCAGGAAGTGCTGAGTGCCATAAAATCACAGAACAGGGTACAGAATAAGGGAGAGATGGTTTGGCAGGGAAACTACTGTCAAGGCAAAGTCTTCTGAGACCTGGAGCAGGGAAAGAGGAATGGGTGGATCAAGCCAACAGACAACAGGACCGGGGGGGGGGGGACGACACACAGGACACCTTCATTCCAGCAGCCACTTACCTGGCTCAGTCCATCTGATTAAAGCTGACCCACAACCAAGTCTTTTGACTCTGTCAGTCTCCAGGAAGCCCCCTGTCCTGTATTCACTTCCTTCTACTGTGAGATTCTGAGGTAATCAGGCCCACTGAGGCATCTTGACAGAGAGTCCTGGAACTCTGCCCTCAGTCCCTGCTGCCAGTCCCCAGCTCCTCCCACTGCCATAGCTTAGTCCCATGAGCAATTAAACGGGACTCCAATTTCTCCCATTTGGGAACAAAGGTAAGCAGAAGTCCAGTGAAGGCCAGCCTGCTCAAGCTGCATCCTATCACCTTTTACCGGAAGTGACAGCAATAGTCATGTGTTACGTACCTTTTTGTTTCCCTTTATAAAACAATAGAGTTTACTTTTCTGAGCCAGCTTTGCGTTCCTCTCTGTACACATACTATCCCACTGCAGGACCTTTTTGACAATGGATGGGCCTGCCCACAACATGTCATTGCCACCACAGTCCATGTTGACCCCAGGGGTCACTCTGGTGTTGGCCATTCTAAAGATTTGAGTAAATGCAGTGACATGTGCAGTGGCAGTACCATACAAAGTAGTTTTGTTGTCCCCACCCCAAGACCTTTTAGTCTCAATTTTTTTCTTCACCCCAAATAAATAAATGAATACATGGATAAATACTTTTCTCCAAAGATCTGGGCTCTATGTGCTTCAGCCTTCCCAGTACTCGGGAGGCAGAGGCAGGTGGATGTCTGTGAGTTAAAGGCCAACATGGTCTACATAGTTCCAGATCAACCACAGATACACCGTGAGACCCTGTCTCAAAAATAAATAAATAAATAAATAAATAAATAAATAAATAAATAAATAGTAAATAAATAAAATCAAAGACAAAATATTCTAATGAAAAAGCAATGCATGGAATTGCATGTGGGTCTATATTTAACAGAGCGTGCTCAAGAAAGTTGTTGGCACTATGCAAACGCGCCACAAAGGCCTGTGCTACCAAACATGAAAGCCAGGTTCTTTTTGCAATGCCATTCTCTGAACTACCGCCTTGGTTTGCTTTCTGTTGCTGTAATAAACACTATGACCAACATCAACTTGAAAGGAAAGAGGTTATTTCATCTTACAGCTTACAGCTCATCACAAAGGGAAGTCAAGGCTGGAGCCTGGAGGCAGGAGTGGATACAGAGGCCATGGAGCACGGCTGCCTGCTGCCTGGCTCCTCATGGCTAGTTCGACCTGCTTTCTTATATACCCAGGACCAGCAGTCTACGGGTGGCACTGCCCACAATGGTCTGGACCCTCTCACATCAATCATTGATCAAGAAAACGCTCCAGACTTTCCCAAGTGCCAATCTGATGGAGTGCTTTCTCAATTGGGGCTCTGTCTTTCTAGATAACTCACTCTAGCCTGTGTCCAGTTGACAAAAATCAACCAACACAGCTACTGAACTTTCTCCGCTGGAAATGGTTCCAATAAACGACTCCGCTTCTGCAGCTGCATCGCTGCTCAGTCCTCTGCTCCAGGACGTAAGAACCAGGAACCTGGTCCAGGGCCACCGAAGCACAACCTCTGCCAATATCAGGGCCATAAGCCTGAAAAGACTGCAGGGGAGGTCGCCTGAGGAGCTCACAGGGCTTAGCAGATCACCGACATTAACTGTGCCCTCTGCTTCACGACGCAAATCCTTCCTCTCGACACATTTTCCACGTCTATCTAGGGAAGCATTAGTGAACCGGAAGTCGCAGAATGCCGTCACTCCAAAAGGATACAGCAAGCTTAAATCTGTTGTCATTGAAGCTCGGATTTTTTTTGGGGGGGGGGACTAGTTGTTTAATAACTGATGTCACTGAGGTCTTCCTGGGCTCTGAGCTATTCATGGGGAGTGCATCCTCCACTTTTCTCACACATGGCCCTTAGTTCCGGACTCCTGAGGCCATACCCTCATAGTAAGAAATCAAAACTGGTTGGGTCCCATCACTTGGGAGGCAGAGGCAGGCAGATCTGTGTGTGTGTGTGTGTGTGTGTGTGTGTGTGTGTGTGTGTGTGTGTGTGTGTGTGTGTGTGTAACACTGTGGTGTGTGACTGTGTGAGGGAGACCATCACACTCTGTGATAGAACCACATGGGTTGTGTGTATGTGAGTGTGTACATATATTTATGCGTGAACAAGACTTCTCTTTGGCTCCGTTCACCTTTTCTCACCTTGACTCCTCATGGGACAAAGTTCAGGAAATGGTTCCAAGACCAAGTGTCAGATTCAAGCTGTCTACTCTGGGCGGTTATGACAGTCAGCTACTGAGTGGGTCCTAGAATGTGGGCCCCATTCTCAGGGGACGGTTTCCTGCAATGCTGTTCTTTTAGTGCACGAACCAACAACAGAGTGACTCACACCCCTGAGGCATGCATGCTGCACAAAATGAGCCTGTTAAGGCCATTTTTCCAGCATGTTCCCGGTGGGAGGGAGTCCCACAAGTTAGCTATTGTTTTATCATTTCGAAGAATCAATGATCTAAGCCCCTTTTCAAGGTTCCCAATGTCCATTTGAATCAGGAAGACTGTAGGCTTCTGTTGTGAAGGCACCGATTTAAAGTGGCCCTCACCAAGGTTTCCCAGTCTCCTTTTTACAGGACACCTGATCACATTTCCCAAAATTAGAGCTCAGAGATGCGACTGAAGCAGATGTTTCTGATGTCCCTCTTCTGCTTCAGGCCTGTGCTTCTGGACACATAACTAAGACAAGTCTGGACTGTGCTTCCTGTCTGAGTAGGACAGACTCTCAGAGAGACCCAGGTGTCCCAAAATAGCAGGCACCACCAAAGTGCTGGAAGTCCATGATGGTAATTCTTATACTTAGCTTCTTTCTGAAAACAAGGAAGCAGCCGAGACTTAATCTAGTATGCCTGTTTACAATTCTCTCTGTCTGTCTGTCTGTCTGTCTGTCTGTCTGTCTGTCTGTCTGTCTGTCTCTCTGTGTGTGTGTGTGTGTGTGTGTGTGTGTGTGTGTGTGTGTGTGTGTGTGTGTGTATAAAAGGGAGGGGTGGGAATTCGAGGTATAGTTTCCAGAAACTGTTGCCAGTAACAGTACATGGCCAAAAATATTTGAAGGCCACTGACCTGGACAATTTGCCTCACATGCTCAAGGCCCTGAAAATAAACAAGCTAACAAAGACCATCTTTATTTACATTTAAAGCACACTTTCTCGGAACAGCTGGAGGAGCAGGAGCAAACCTTTCACACAGGTGTTCATGTCTTCTTCATGCCCAACAGACCTTATGCCTCAGAGTGGAGAAATATTTAATACAACAGTTTTCAGCACAAATTCTGGGCCTACCCAGTAATGCTTGCAAATGTCCGCAGCAGCCTTCACTGCTGTTGAACACGTACTACCGACAACCTAACAAATACTTTCTCAGGAATTCAAAGCGGTACCACCAAGCCCGTTGATATGATCCAGTTCTTCCCTGGTAATTTAAAGGAGACTACCCAATTACATTTTGTCTGTTCCTGTCATGCTCGGGCTCCAGCTCTGGGCCTCACATGTGCTGCAAGCAACCTGCCATGGAGCAATCCTTCAGCTCTACGGGTTTTGTTACAAGGTCACATCAAGTCCTTATACGATTTCCCCTTCAATGCTTGACTGAAACCCTTTGGCCAACCTCCGTGTTCCCTGAAGGATATATAGCCTGTCAGAAGCAAAGTAATCAGGAAACACCAGAGATTTTTTAACACAGCAAGTCTGAGCCATCTACCAAAATGCTCTTGATGCCCATGGGCTTCAGAATTAAGGCTGCCTATGGCATAGTGCCCAGCACTTTGGGGAGGTGGAAGTCCCTCTAGCTGGGGTATTCTGCTTTTTTTTTTTTTTTTTTTTTAAAGAAACCTTAACTAAGACACAAACCTATCCATAGACTTTGTATTTCTCATTTATATCTCTCTAGTATCCTTAAGCTACAAGTAGCCATTTTATTTGGGGGGGGGAATACATTTTAGAATTTTTTTTAACCATATTTGCTGCTGGAAGTATTAGGATACAACTAAACCCTGAGCCAAATTCCTGGAATCCGGTTGTAGACATGGAGGAGGGATGAGCGGAAGGGGTCAAGACCATGCTGAGGAAACACACAGAAACAGCTGGCTTGAGCAAAGAGGAACTCATGGACTCCAGAGTAACAGCTGGGAAACCAGCACAGGACTGACCCAGACCCCTTGAAGGTGGGTGTCAGTTAGGAGGCCTGGGCGGTCTATAGGACCTCTTGCAGAGGAACCAGTATTTATCCCTAGTGTAGGAATGGACATTGGGAGCCCATTCCCCATAGAGGGATAGTATCTCAGCCTAGATGCATGGGGGAGGGCCTAGGCCCTGCCTTAAATGATGTGACAGATTTTGATGATCCCTAGCTGGGGTATTCTAACAGGACACTTAAGGAGGTACCCGCTAGTCCTTTTGGGGAAACCTACTGAGAACACTCACCCCACCCAGTAAACCTACCTTTGCTTGGGCATTTCCAGCTGTCCTGTCCATCTCTTCCTCCTGGGCTTTCTGCAGTCCACAAGAGCCATCAGGCAAAACAAGAATAAAGCAACTCTTATAAAATAAGGCATTCTTCAAATGTCTATGTTGCAATGGGCAGCTGTGCAGGGACCTTCAACTGGGCAGGTGCCCCCTGGCTTGACCATGGATCTTGTCTCCAGCCTCCTGTCAGTGCTTCTCGGAGGGGCCGAGAGGGCATGGTCGGCAAGGCTGAGTTTCCCAACCTACTAACTGGTACTGGTGCCCACCCCACACACACACACACACCTGGCCATGACACAAACACCAGGCTTTGTCCTCCCTTCCGCTTAGAGATTGGCCATTAGTCAAGGAGTCTGTCCTCCTGGGAAACTGGGATTCCTCTGACCCCAGAACAGCTTTGGCTAAGGCTGTTATATAAAAAAAAAAAAAATTAAATTAAATCTCTTGAACATGCCAGCTTTATGCTGAGGTCATTAATCCATCTCTCTGGCTGCATAAAGCCAGGCTGTCACATCCAGCATTGAGTCAGCTTTGTTTCGCAGTGGATTTGCATGTGTTTGGGGAAAGCTAAGAAAAAACACTGAGGGCTCTTTGATCTAAGGGAACATGTTTTGCCTATGGCCGAGGATAACAGCTTTTACCTCAAATGTATATCTTTTTTTTTTTCCCAGAAAAACCATCAAAGACATGCATTTTGATTTTGAAGAATAGCATGAAGCAAATGAAAGTCATGATTATGTAATCTCTTTCTCCTACTGTGAGCACTAAATTATCTTTGCTCTTTGACCCTGAAATGTGTAAAGTCAAACATCATCAATTAGGCTGGATTTCTGTCTTTTGAAATGGAATTGTGCACACTAAAAGTACAGAGATATATGAGGTCATGTTTAACCTGCTGTACAATGCAATATGTTTAAAAACTACTTAAAGCTTGGTTGCTGTGTATGGGCAATGAGTTTAGGGTGGTAGAAACAGGTCTGTGGATAGAGGCTAGATGGACAATATTGAACTTTTGTTATGTTGGGAAGAAAGGATCAAAGGCAGGAAAGAGGAACGACATGGACATCTTATTTTGTAAGGGTTCCTGTTTGAACCAGTTGTTTCAGGAATCAAAATACCAAAGGTGTGAGGAGAAGGACCACTGACCCAAAGAATCATGGCCAAATCAATTAAAGCATTTTTTTTATTCGTGTATACAGGCTGCCTCCCTCTAAAGCATGGTAGGTGGCTTCCAAATAGGAGATTTGGCAGGCAAATAGGCAGGGTTACAGAAGCAGAACATAGCAAGTTGGTCCTAACCAGGTGGTCATATAACCTTTTGAAACAAAGGTAAAGTTGCAAGATGGTCATAACAACTTTTGAAACAAAGGCATGGTTGGCATTTCCTGGAACAGGCAGTACAGAACCATTTGTAGTTAAGGTTACAGGAGGGGCATGACCCAATCCTTGAGAAAAAGAGATTTAATCATAAATAGGAATGAGCCTAGTTTGTCTTTGCTATAAGATGGCTTTCAAGCCTAAGGTGGAGGCAGGCTGGTTCATCAAATCAGTATTAGAATCCACGCCTCACTGCTCCCTGGGCCACAGAATCTGCAGTTCCCTTTCCCTCTCACTGATACCAACAAGGACCTGCTGAGGGTGCTAGAAAAGCATCCAGGGCGTCAGGCCCAAGTGTTTCAGCAGGGCGAGAAGGTCAGCTTCTGCAGAAAGAAGGCTGCACAGCTGTGGAAACTGAGTGAGGAAGCAACAAGTATGAATACGGGGATCCTGTGTCTCACCTGATGGGGCAGAGCCTGGCCCTGAGCCATTAGCTAGTACAGAGGGACACTTTCTCTAAACTCTCATTTTTATTTCAAGAGCCACTCACTCAGGAGGGACTCAGATTCTGCCACATGGGCCCTAATTCCTCTCTCCGGGACCCTGCCATACTGTCTGTCCCTGATGCTGGGGCCTGGACTCTCTTTAGAGTCCTTGGTGCTGTTAACTGTCCATAACATACATACTCTACTGTGCTGTTAGCTGTCTATGGCATTACTATCTCTACTGCGCTGTTACCTGTCTGTTCATGGCATTACTATGTCTACTGTGCTGACTGTCTGTGGCATTACTAACTTCTAAGGGGCTGTTAGCTGACTAAGACTGTCCATGGCATTACTGACCCTACTGCGCTCTTAGCTGACTATCCATGACATCACTACCTCTACTGTGCTGTTAGCTGACTGTCCACAGCATTACCAACTCCTCTCATAAACTCCATAAAGCATCAACAACCTGCCTCAATGTCCTGAAACCCAAACCTGAGGCCTTTCAGAAAAAGTATCTCCTTAAGAGAAGGGGGGAAGAAGGAAGATGGAAGTGAGAAAGTCAAGATGGGCATGCAGTGAGCATTTGATGCATCTTCGGAGGATAGAAAAACAGGGAGAATGATGGAGATGTGGGCAGGAAAACATAAGAAAAGTCTGCGGATAGAGTGAGGAAACTTCTGAGATAATAGCATCTCACCAGGGACAGTGAACACACTGCAGATGTACAGCTGACATTGTAAAACCTTGAGTTTCTGGAAGCCGGTAAGCTTCTCAAGTAAACAATAACCCCATAGATCCACCTTACAACCCTGTTTACAGAATAAAGATCTCTGCCTTTTAGCCATGCACTCTTCACCCACTGAATAATGCTAAGAAAGGGAAGGAGATTTCTCAGCAAACTTTACAGATAAAATTCTACCTACACCCATGGTAAAGACAGCCAAGTGTGAACCTCTCTGGAGATGCCAGTGCTTGAGGTGTCTCATTCTTTCCCTGGCAGCCCTACCCCCCACTTTCTAATAACCTCTGTGCTTAAGATACATGTTAATTTTTATTTAGTATACCTCCAACTCCTCCTCTTCTTCCTCTTGCCTGAATGGATGTTCCTAAGGGACGATGCAACTCCAGGTTCTTGCAGCGTACTGTTCACTGGAGCTGTGACTGTTTTCCAAAGTAAGAAAATAAAGAAGCCAACAGCTATATTCAGACTTCTACTGTGACATTAAAAGTGGGGTAGTGTAGTGGGTACACTGTTGTTTTTCTGTTGGCCTAGCAGCTGTGCATGAATCTACTGGTATTTTAATTATTGTCTGCCACTCCATGGCTACTCATGCTGTGGCCTTGTAGGGCTTCCGGTCCATGGCCATGGCTTACTGTGGCCACAATATGTAGGTTTAAATGAACTCTCTATTGTTCTATTTATCAGTAAGACTCAGAAGTCAAAGGCTGGGGAGAAAACCCGCTAGCTCAGAGAGGATGAGTAGCCACTAGCTGACCCTGCTGTTTGGCTTTTGGCTTTTTGGCTTTTGGTTGGTCTCAGAACCAAGAGAGCTTAAACTCCAGGCCCCATCCTTTGCTTCTTGTGCATGTTCTCTACCCAAATTGCTGGCTTCTCTGTGACCAGTTAGCTAGTCACTGGCTCCACCCCCTGATTCAAAGTATAACTTTATGGGGCAGTCCCAGGAGTGTCAGAATATAATCAAAATACCCCACAAGAGTACACCTTGAACCCATACTCAAAGTAGGCAAGTGTAGTGCAGAGAGGAGATAAATTTTGACTCCTAGAATTTGTGTGACCATTGGACCATGTGGCAACCAACAGACAGAATAACAGCCTAGATGTGAGAAACTCTTATTCCTGTTCTATCAAGGTGGCTACCCAACCAAGGACCAATATTCCATAAACCTCCCACATTTTGTGAACTCTTGTATACATGCCTGTTTGCCCAGCTCCTGGACATGCCTGAGACTTGAGTATCACACCCTTCCCCTTTGTGCCAATTATGAATTAGTCAGATTGTGAGATTGAGCTCCCAACAATGGGATGAGACACAGTTATCACCTACATTAGAAAAAAAAATTAAGGGGTGGACGGGACAGCCAGAGCAGAAGCAACAGGTTGCTAGGAACCATGGTCTCCGGCTCAGCATCATTCTGGTTGTGAATCATTTTGGGAAACCTAATTACAATGCCCCAAATGGGTGCATGGGGTCTATGAGATTGCTCAGCAGGTCTCACCACACCAATGTGAGTACTGTGTGAGGTGGGACTTTTGGTGGATTCCATGGCAGGTGAGGGCCAGACAGAGACCTGCAGACAAAACTAGTATAGAAGTTTATTGGGGGAAGGGAAGGGAGTAAGAGGAGAAAGAGGAGGGAAAGAGAGAGAGGGAGAGAGAATAGAGGGAGAGAGGAAGAGAGAAGAGGCACAAAGAAAGCTGCCTCCTAAGAGAGAAAGGAAGTAGGTGAAGTTTGCCTCTTAAAGGGACCTTCACACCTGCATACAAAGTCAGGGTACTGCTTGCCACACACAGAGGGATGACACACTGTGCCAGGTTCCCAAGGGGTAGGGCCAGGTTTGCCTGGTTTATAACAAAAGGTACTTGCTGCCAATCCTGACAACCTGAGTTGATCCCCAGAACCCACGTGGTGGGAAGGGAGAGCTGACTCCTGCAAGTGTCCAATCCCCATATATACACCCACGGCAGGCAGGCATGTACCCACACACAAATAATTAGATAAAAATGTTTTTTATTTTTATGTACTTTTTATGAGTGGTCTATCTGCATGTACATTTGCACACCAGAAGAGGGCATCAGATCCCACTATAGGTGGTTGTGGGCCACCATGTGGGTGCTGGGAATTGAACTCAGGACCTCTGAAAGAGCAGCCAGTGCTCTTAACCACTGAGCCATCTCTCCAGCCCTGTAAATTAGATTTTTAAAGATGAGTGGGAATAGGATACAGTAGTCCCTAAACCTGGCTAGTGCTCAGAATTATTCAGACAGTTTTCATTCACTGTAATAGGGAGCATTGAAGCCAGGGTTGGTACACTGACCACTGAGCTGCACCCCAGCCCAGGAATTTAGAAGCTGTATCCCCATGAAGACATAGTGCTGAGGTGTAAGCTATCAAAGCTCTTTCCCATGATCAGCTCAAAGGATTCATTCTCTTCTTTTCCGTTTGGAACAAGCCTATAAAGGACCAGCTGCAACCCCAGAATACCCTGAATTCAGCTGTGCCTGCATGCTATGGTTCACAAGAGAGAGAGGATGGAAGGACTTTTCCTTCACACCTTCACCGGAGCATCATTTATGTCATCAGCTCACTCCTTAACCATCACCACTGCCTAATTTTAGAATTATTTTAATTGCTCCCACACACACAACCTCATAGCCAGAAGTAAGTTACTCCCCATTGTAGAGAGCTGCAAAGTGCCTTGCCTTAAAGATGGTGCTGGCTTCCGCCTTCCACCTCCCCAAGGGTGAGCGCCCTCTGGCTTAAACAAGCCCTTATTTGGTTAAGTCTGTTCAGCCTGTCTGCTTCCGCTTAGAGTAGCCTATCTGCAGGGTCCATGTAGCTCACTGGGGTTGGTTAGCGCAAGGGGATTTAAGCCTGTGCAGGGGTGCCCCGGGTCCCACGGGTCAGAAGAAACATGTTCAAGGATCCTGATTAAAACTGCATGAAGAAGATCTTCCCAGAGTCGCGTCTTCCTTGCTGGTCGAGGGTAGGCGCGGTACACCCCATTCTCTCTCCTTACACCTGTCAGCTACAAACCTGCTCTCTCCAGGATCTGCCTGTTCTGAACACTCAGTGTAAATAAAATCCCACACTGTATAGCCTTTTGTACCTGGCTTTCTCAGCACAGTATGTTCAAGGTTCGTCTAATGTGTTCCAAGTTCATCGATGTTGTAGCATGTTTCCTCACCTATCTCTCTTATGGGCTAAGACTATTCTGTTGTACAGGTGGAAGCCTTGCTGTTAGATATTCATCAGCCTGTTCCCACCTTTTAATAATAATGTTATGGATGTGTGCTTCTAAGTCTGTATGAAGACATTGTGGTGTGACACAGCATGTGCATGGAGGTCAGGGGACAACTGCCAGGACAGCCCTCTGCTTCCAACGAGTAGGATCCTGGGGTCAAACTCGGGTTATCAGGCTTAGCAGGCTTTAACCACTGAGTTCTCTCGCCTGCCCATATTTCTCTTTGGGATACAATGGACTGGGATTCTTGGGTCTTCATGTAACTTCATGTTCACTTTTTTAAAGTGTCTGCTCCCTTTTACATTCTCACAAGAAATATGATTCCAATTTCTTCACATTTTTGACAAAGTCATCTGGTGTGTGTGTGTGTGTGTATGATTTATGTGAATAAATGTTTTGCCTGCATATATGTAAATGTACATTGTGTGTGCTTTGTACCAGAGGAGGTCAGAAGAGGGTATCAGATGCCCTGTGTGGTAGTTTGAAAGAAAATGTCCCCCAAAGGGAGTGACACTACTAGGAGGTGTGGTATTGTTGGAGGAAGTGTGTTACTGTGGAGGCAGGCTTTGAGTCTCATATATGCACAAGCCACGCCCAGTGAGAAAGACCACTTCCTGTTGCCCTCACATGACATAGGATTCTCAGCTACTTCTCCAACACCATGTCTGCCTACACACCACCCTGTCCCACCATGATAAAGGACTAAAGTTCTGAACTGTAAGCCAGCCCCAATTAAATGTTTTTCCTTTGTAAGAGTTGCTGAGGTCATAGTGTCTCTTCAAGGCAATAGAAACCCTAAGACAGCCTGAAACTGGTTTTAAGCTGCCACCTGGGTGCTGAGAAATGCCCCACCTCTACAAGCACAACGTGTGCTCTCTCCAACCCCCTCCTCACTTTTAAGATTGGTTTTACTATGTAGCCTAAGTTAGCCTCATCTTCCCAAATGCTAGGACCACAGGTTGCACTATGACTTGTGTGGAGTTTATAGTCTAGTTATGAGCACCCTAGCTGTACTTGTGAAGTGGTATCTTAGTAGTTCCCAATAGCTAATGATATAAAGCTTGTCTGTATATGCACACAGGCCATTCATATACCTTTGCAAAAATGTCTATTCAAATCTGTTGTCCCTTTTTTGCTTTACCATAGTATCTCATGTAGCTCAGCCTAGTTTCAAATTCACTAGGTAACCAAGGACTTTGAACTCCTGATCCTCCTGCCTCTATTTCCCTCATCCTGGGATTACAGGTATGTGCCACCATGCCCAGCTTCTAATCTGTTATCATTTTTAAATCAAGTTCTTTTTTAGTATTGTTATAGAATTTATTTTGAGACAGGATCTCACTATACAGCCCTAGCTAGCCTAGAACTGGCTATAAGGACTGGGCTGCCTGGAGCTCAAAACAATCCACCTGCCTCCTGAGTGAAGGATTATAGGCATGTGTCACCAAGCTATTACTTTCTTAATAGAGGTTCTTCAAATACACACACACACACACACACACACACACACACACACACACACACACACACACACACACACGTTTATTTCAATGAATTATAGCATCCCTTTCTTTGGTTCCTATGGGTTTTAGTTGTAACTGCTGTTTTGACATGGGGTTTGGGTATGTAGCTCAAGTTGGTCTTGAACTCCAAATCCTCCTGCTTCTGCCTGTCTAGTGCTGGCATTTCAGGTGTTTGCCACTAGCTGTAGATCTTATATTGAAGTCTATGATCACCTTTGACTAAATTTTTGTTTTTGGCACAGGCTATGAACAGTCTAGCTTGTGATGCTGGCTCATTTGAAGACAGAGGGGTCAAAGTCTATGTGCCTGAGTTCAGAGACTGAGAGGCCCCAGTAGCATTAGCTGAAGCTGGACACGCATACTAGTATGGCTTCCACAGGGTTTAGGGAACGGTATAGGCAGAAGACTGGCTGTTTATAAAGAATGGCATGAGACTGGAAGAGAACCAGAAGTAACTGCACAAATTAGAAAGTGGCTAATGAAAGCAATGGCAAAAAGCATAAAGAGAAGGGGAAAGATGCAAACATGGTACTCAAAGGAATATGGACAAGAGGTAAGATTAGATGGCAAAGAACACAACCTTTGGTCAAAAACAAGGTATGAATATAGTCACCGGTTTTACTAGGCAGCTCAAACAAGTTCTGAAAACACCTGTCCAAAGGTGTTCAGACAGCTTTTGGGCTTGAATGGCATCCTGCCAGTTTTACTGGTTCTGGTATGTATTCACTACTCTTGGTCAGTTGGTATAGTATAGCTATTTCCTTCCAATCAAAACACTCTTGAAAGAGGAATGGAGAGAGAAGAGGGGGTCTTTTAGAAGACTCAGGAAGTGAAGGAAACCTGCAAGGGTTAGGAAGCTCCTGAAGCAAGATTCGCAAGGCCCATCCCAAGGTCACAGAAGCAGCAAGTGTTTGAGGAGACTCCAATCAGCCGAGCTGCCTGTCAGCCTTGCAAGGTGCTCTAGGGATGCTGCTCCCTGAGACGTCACCCAAGCTGAGGTAGGCTTTTCCTTGATGTCACTGCCTTTAATTCACTGGTGCCCCTGTGAGTAACCCCAATGCACTCACTGTTCACTATCATCATCTTGGGTAGAACTGTTTTTTGGTCTGGGGGTAGTGCCCTGTTTGAGGAGAACAGATGTTTGTTCTCGTGACCTCAGGAAAAGTCACACAACTGTCAGGGTCACTATGTGTCCACTTGATGCACTCATTTGCAGGTAACAGAGCACTTCACCCTACGTCCCTGAAAGAACAGATGTGTGAGGTTTTAAATTCCACAAGGATTCTTCATAAACCAAAGCTGAATAAACAGAGTTCTTATTCTCCTCAAATAGGGGAATTTGCCACTTTCATAGTAAAACCAATAAATAACTTCTGTTTTTTAATTCACTGAGAAGCTTGATGAAATCATTTATTTCAGTAGAATAAAACAATCAGCAGCATGGAAATGTAAAGTGCTACATACACCCCCCTCCCCCACGTACAGAAGATTTGAAAAGCTCATGGGCTTAGATTGCTACAAGCAAAACAGGCATATTTTTCAAGCATGCTATTTTAACTACCTTGATGTGTAGCCATATGCTATGCTGGTCAGTGACAAAGCCTTGAGATTTGAAATCTGAGAACTGGAGAAAAATGGGGATCCTAAGACTTTACCAACCAGCTTCTACATGGTTTGGGCCTTATGCTGGGATTAAGGGGCTAAACCAAGGCTTTAACCATAGAGGCCCTTCAGTGAGCTCACTGGCTCCAAGGTGCGGGTAAGAAGACAATTTTTACATAGCATATGAGGGAAAAAGCAAAATGTACCACTTTGATGTGTCTATCAGATGCTAAAAAATGCCAACACACATAAGGAGGTAGCCAGTTAGTGACAGTGAGGGAAGAGTGGATGAGGTCACAAACAACCTAGTGCTCAGCACAGGTGCCCACGGAAGATGCAGCAAGATGACAGAGCTCCAAAGGCTACCAGTCTGGACTGGGATATGACCCATCTCAGCACAGGGTGATGGTGTAGGATTTCTCTCCTAATGGGAAGGTCACCCTACTGGCTTTTTTTTCTAGGAGACCACTGACTTCATGTTTTTCATATCCGGTTTATAAACTAAGGCTTCAGAATATATTTTTTCATGGCAAAATTTAAAAAATGGTAACATATAGTCTTCCTGACATGAAGTCATCACAAAGTTCTTGGGCTTTTTAGACTTTACCAATTTCATAGACATAAACAATCTAAATAACTATAAAATGCTAATCTATTAAACTGTAAGATTATATTATAGTATATAGCGCCTTTTTAAGTTTTAGATGTGGATACAACAACGAAAACTGGCTACCAAATAAAAATGGAAAGTATGTTCAATGTTTAACAGACTCAAAATCACATAATAGTGAAAATTTAACTCACCTTTAAAATGATTTTGTGAGCTGTTCTATCTTGTCCATAATTATATTTAGTTAAAAACACATGTGAACTTTACAACTACCCTCCCACACATATTTAAAATACATATGAGCTAACTAACCTTTGTGGAATGGCCTAGAATCCAAAAACCATTTATATTCAGTTGTCTTTAAAAAAAAAAGACACTTATAAATGGGCTTTGAGAGCATGATAAATTTAAAAAGCTAGGGACTGCCTATATTTTCCAGTTAAATCAGCAATACAGGGCCCTCAGAATTCCCTGGAGGTTCCTGAAGGAACATGCTGAAGACAATATAATATTGCCTTAAGTAGTCTCACTAGGCACTGTGATGACAAAATTAGATGTCAACATCTGGGGGACTGGCTGGCACTAAAGGACAGATAAAATTTTCATTGAAATTTTTCTTAGGCTTGATAAGTGCACAATGCTAAATAAATGTTTGTTTTTAATCTCTCTACCACTGTTACTTAGGCCCTGAGTTTTTCTATTAAAATTTGATTATGTATATTCCTAGAATAACTAAAAGCTATGGTGATTACAAAGCTGAGCATATAACATATATAATTCAAACGAAAGTAGAGCAAAGATTAAACGTTTATGATCTCCTCACCTGACTTGTGAAAGAAAATCAAACTATTTCTTGGCATGGACCCTTTCTTCTGTAAGACAGGGTTATAAAGGCCTGTTTGCTTTTCACTTGTGTGAATATTGGAGGTGATAACAGAATATCAAAGTGGCTACAAAGTCTTTCCTCTTCAAGTAATATCCCAAAACAAAAATATAACAAAGACCTTTATAAATGTGTGAAATAAAATTATTGTCACTGAACAAAGTTTCAAATACAAAGATCACAGAATGGGCAATCCCAATCTCTCTTCTATAAATGACACTTTTCAAGAAGCTGGTGAGCAATTTGCCCCCCCTCTGCCATTCTTTATCTCCTCTCAGTCTACATACCTAGAGATAGTACTCAGTGACACTGAGTTACCAATAATACTCCGGTGTGAAAACGCCACCTTTTATCTGAAAACTTCAAAGGACTACATAGAAAAGCATTGAAAAAATCTATGGAAAAGCAGCGTGGGTCTGAGCAACCACAATAAGTTACTTGTTTGTGAAGTAGATTAAATAGTAAGACAAGGAACTATGGCTTCCAGTCCCTTAATCTAAGCAGGACAAACTGTTGGATCACAGCCTGAATGTCTACCTACAGCACAATGAATTTATAACAATAAAAAGTAATGAAGGGTAAATATAAAATAATCTTTTTGTAAACAATCCTTAGGTTATACCCAATGCAGAATGTTTAATGAAGCAACTGAGTCTCAGCTCTTAAGTCACAAACCAGCATTATAACTCAAAGTCAAATATGTACTCATTGGCCAGATATATCCGTCGGAATATAAGAGCTGCCAATGCCAAAGTGAGGATGACGATGAGCATGGCAGACCCGCCGTGCTCAGTATTGTTGGCTCTTGGCTGCTGGCCTTGGAGCACGTCGGGGGAAGTGGAGGACCTTCTCTGACTCTGCTGCTGGGCCCGGCGCTGTCGAGGGCTCATGGAGGTATTCTTAGGAGCTGGTTGGGTAGGTTGTGGCAAGGGTGCTCCAGATGGATTCTGGGCTCCATACTAGGGAATAATAAGAAAAGCTGTTTGAAATTGACCAAAAAACAAAAAACAACAACAAAAAAAGGACCAAACAAACAAAAAACAAACAACAATAAGAAAACATTTTGCATATGTGCTCGTTAATAGTTTAGGAACATGTAGAGTAAGTATTAAATATGAATAAGGTAAGTTTACCAAGAAGCATATGAATGTTGAGACTAGGCACCAACCCTGATGAGTAAGCCAGAAACACGAGTTATCCTGAGCACTCATGAGGTGGAGAAGCCCGGTTATCAGCAGACACAGGCACTGCGGCTGTTTCTCTCCAATGGTGGATGCAACAGCAGTTTCTACCAAGTATCTGGACTCTGCTCTTCTTTCAGAAGCTCCAAGGAGAGAATCTGTTCTCCACTTTCAACTTGAAAATTACCCGTTGCAAATAGTAGAAAGAATGGAACTCCAAGCCATATACCTTCAGTGAACCTGACCTCTTCAGTATTACCTTAACTTGTCGACATACTTCCATCAACCATAGTAAGGAAATAATTTTATAACACAAATTTCCATATTGCTATTGTAAAAATGTGCTGTTTTCAAACTCAGCTTATCCTTTTCATAAGTCCATACAAGTGAGCTAACACAAGTCTAAAAGTATCTTTTATAAAGCAGTGCAGGGTATTTGATGTCAAGAGTGCCCTGGGTATGGCTGTTCCCCCAAAGCACTGGATGGTGGCATCTTCCAATTTCCTGAATGACTGTTCATTCAGGGGATAATCATAATGTGACACAAGGGTTTCAAAATCTCAAGTTTGCCTCAGAGATAATAAAACTGGCACTAGCACATTCAAAGAAGCCACACAATGTAGGACTACACTTGGCCTCCTTAACCTGCCTTGACTGCATCAATGGCCTTTACTGCTTTAACCAAGTACTATTATCACCAGACACACTCACACTTTAGACAAGAAATAGGAATATTTTACTCAGGATAATATGAATTAAATTCAAGACGCTTCAAACACTTTCCATAACATAAACACTTAAAATAATCAAATAATACAACCCAAATTCTTTTAATCATTAAGGGTATAAACGTTGTGCTGGCAACAGTTCTAAACATGAGGGGGAACCTGCTGGTCTGAGCTACTTGTGAATCTCCACTTGAAAACTGACATTCATTTCCATATTACGAGATGCTAGTTGGGTGTGGGAGCTCCCACCTGTAACAGCTGCACTCAGGAAGACAGGAAGATGCTGAATTCAAGGCCAGCTTGGGCTACATACCACGAGCCCTCATCTCAAAACACAAAGGTAGGGGCTGCCCCTCTAGTGGCAGAGTACTTTCCTAGCATCCACAAAAACCTGTGTTTGATCCCTAGCATAGGAAAAAGAAACTTACATAATTTGAATTTCTTAAAATTACTCTTGGAGTTTCTTAAATGTAGTTAACCCATAATACAGAGTTATAAAAAAAACTACTGGTAAGTTTAGTGCCAATGTTGAATTAAGAGCTGCAGAATCTTAGACTTGTGCAATCTAGGATTCCAAGGGACAATCTGCCCATTGAAGAGTGCAGATACATACATAATACACAATGTTGTATGGTGACATACCTTCACAAATGCCATACAGTAAGCAAACCAATATTCAATGAATGAACTGAGTTAAGAGCAGTCAATACAGAAACACTACAGTCTAACTTCTGCATCCTTCTACTGCATCCTTCAGTAGCTCAAGGGCTAAGGCTTAAAGAGAACAAATATCTGGTAACCCAGCTGGCCTTGACCATGTGATCCTCTTGCCTCAGCCTCCCTGGTGCTAAGACTGTAGACATACACCACCAATCCCAGCAAGGTATAAGGAACAGGTTCTTCTTCCTGTTTTTTTTTTTTTTGGAGACAGGGTTTTTCTGTGTAGTCCAGGAACTTGCCTTGTAGACCAGGCTGGTCTCAAACTCACAGAGATCCGACTGCCTCTGCCTCTGCCTCTGCCTCCCGAGTGCTGGGACTAAAGGCATGTGCCACCACTGGCAGGCCTTACTTTTTTTTGAGACAGGGTTTCTCTGTGGTTTTGGAGCCTGTCCTGGAACTAGCTCTTGTAGACCAGACTGGTCTCGAACTCACAGATATTAGGAACAGATTCTTAAGGGCAAAAAATGATGACAATGATGACAATATCACTATAGTCTAAGAGACTGACTCATACTAAAGCTTTTACTGAATATATTATTTTCTGAGGGGAGCTTATCCTGCCCATAAAACTAACAAAACAATGAGCCTTTATTAGTTCTAGTCTGGCTTTGCCAGTTATTTAACCTAGGTTCCAACTCCCTCATCTGCACAGTGGCGATAATGTCCAATTCAGCAGTTGTGAGGATTAAATGGATTAACAATATAAAGTGCTTATGATACACAATTACTTAGTAAATGTTAATCACTACTAATATTGTTACATATTATTAACATCCTTTTGGAGGCATTCAGAGTTAGATTCAAAAACTAAGTTGTAAATTTACCTCCTTATTAGAGTAATTATTTAGAAAACAATCCTTAGAACATGCTGTGATCTCAGCACTTGGAGGCTGAGGCAGAAGGATTGGCAAATTCAAGGCTAACTTGCATAGCAAGACCACTAACAGCACACCAGCACACAAGACACTAGGTTTAATCCCTGTTACTACAAAATGAATTAATTGATGCCCAATATTTCAGTACATGTGCTTTAACAAAAATACTTATATACTGTTTTATTTAGGTTTCTATATTTCAGCTACCTTTTGGGCAGTAAACTGGCTAAATACTGATGAAATGTTATGAAACGCTAAAATAATTTTTCCTATCTAAATAATTATAGTTATGTGCCTAGCAATATATAGAAATTTTTCCATACTAATTTAGAATACATACTGTTTGCTTTTTTATGAATAGAACCTTTGAAATGTTCATTATTTATTTATGTATTTACTGTAGTATGCGTGCACATGATACGAGGGTGCAGATGCTGCAGTCACACTTGTGGAAGTCAGAGGACAACCAAGTGAAGTCACCTTAACGTGAGTTCCAGGGACTGAACTCAGGCTGCCAGACTTCTGTAGCAAATGCCTTTATCCACTGGGCCTGGAATGCTTTACCTATCAGCTCTGGAATGCTTTTTAATATAAAATAGAATGACTTATCAAACTTCATTCCCTGGGATTGGGAAACAGATAAACTGAGGAATATAAGCTACCATTGGGTATTTTTTCTAGACCACTTACCACATAAAAACAGTAAACCATAGACAATTGATGACAAAATAAATGACAACTAAAATAAGTGTGACTGGAATATGTACTAAGACACCTGACAGTAGATTTAAAGCATCCCGATGTGCCCACCTTACTTCCTGGAAGAAAACCACACAGAACAACTTAGTACTACTTTACAGTAGAGTATTCTTTTTCAAGCTTCTGACCTTGGGAGTTCTACAGGGCCAATGAGATGGCTCAGGCATTGAGGTACTTGTTGCCAAGCCTCATAACCTCAGTTCAGTGTCAGGTTCTACATAGTAGGAGAGAACTGATTCCCACAAGATGCCCTCTGCCCTCTACACATACATGGTGACATGTGCACAACTCCCTCAATAAATCAATAAACGTCTTCTACAAACCAGAGGGGGAAACACAAGATGTGGTTACCTAGAAAAATAATCTGTAACAAAACTGACTCCAAAAGAGGTAAGTTCACCATGTATACATGTTAAGTTAAGCCACTTTTCCCTCATAATCCTCATTATTTAGCACAAATCTAGTAATATTTTTAACCTGTAATATTTGATCACCTGTGCTGACCCACTTTTTTAAGCAATGGGTCAGAGCAGAGCTATCTCTACCATAAGACATACTCATTCTTTCATCTAACAATTCCTGGCCACTTACTCCACACAAGGCAGTATTCAATAGGGCTACATGAGAGGAGTTTAAGTTCTGTGTCTATGCTTCTAAACGGAGCTGCCAGGCATATGCTACGAGTACCTAGAACATGGCTAGTATGCCTGAGGGGCAACACTGCTAACTTCACTAAATCTTCATTGAGTTTAAACTTAGGTAGCCATGTGTGACTAAAGTACTATGTAGAACTACTCCAAGGCAAGTTTGCAGCTCAGGGAATTATCAAGTCAGTACCTCGTATCTATTAGAGGGTTGTAACTATTCATGTTTTATCTATGTTAGCACTATGTTAACACTAACTTTAAAGAAGTCATAGCATTCTGAAATGACAACAGGACTTAGAAACTATTTCATCCAACCCCAGTTAACAAGAAAAGAAAAAAACTAAAGTCAAGAGAGATTTGTTCAAAACAACATAATTAGTAAGGTAGCTGGGCTAAATTTCTACTACTAAGAAAAAAATTTTTCAGTATTTGATCTAGGAGGGTCTTACCTTACTCCAAACAATAGTGTGTATTTGTGTGTGTGCAGGATATGTGTGTATGTGGAGTAGGTGTGTAGGTGTGTGTGAGGTGTCACGTGTGGTGTGTGTGTAATATGTGTAGTGGAGGGATGGTGTGGGTGTGTATTAAAAGTTAAAAGCCATACCGATGTGCCGGCTGCAGCACCCTGGAATGTTGTAGGTAAATCATCTTGTGAATCATTTAGTGAAAAAGAGTGGTTTAAGTCTGAGTCGGCGATAGTCTTTCCAGATGAATTGACTTCAGCCTATAAGTAAGATACACCCAAGAGCAGTGTTATAAGAAGAGATTTATTAACAATCGACTAATCCCCTCCTGATGTACCTTCACTGCTCCTTTCATATGTACTATCAGTCCATTAGCTTTGAGCATATTCAAATCTACTCTATGCCAGGTGTGACCTGGAGAGACTGGAGAGTGTACTCTTAGGGACCTGCTCCCTGTTAAGGGACAATTACAGCTCACAACCTACAGTTCCAAGAATCTCTGCAACTAAGGCTCTGGGATGACTTTTACATAAAGTCTGACATAACTATGTGAGACTAGCTTGGGCTTTCTCTAACAATAGTAAACAGTTCCAAGTTGACTGACTTTACAGAGTAACTACACAAATAAGCTGTATGTATTTCCTCAAATCTGAAAAATCACACTATTCAAAACACATCTGATCTTAAAATCTGAAAATTTTAGGTATAGTAGGAATCCAAAAAAGAATTTTTATACTTCCTCTTCTAGGAGCTACTACAAAACAGAAGGGAAAAATCCCAAGACTTGGACCAGGAGTACAGACAGAGGTGAGAAAAGCAGATAAGAGGGAGAAGGCAGCATACTACTTACTTAATACAGGCTAATTAAATTCCAGAGACATGGGTGTGCTTACTTAAAGTATTAAGATATTATATAAGTTTTGTATTTGGGTAAAATATGCAGAAAGGAGAAGAAAAGGGAAAATATACTGAAATATTAACAGTAGTTATTCTTGGAGGTGAGGTTACCTGCTTTGTTCCAAAAGAACCAGAAGTAGGGTGGATGCTGTGGGTGGATGGGGGCAGGGATCATGGAGGCAGAAGAGCACTGGGAAAGACCAGTGGAACTGGAGGGCATTTCTGGGGTGAGGTGGAAACCTAATGCAGTGAAAACTTCCTGGAATTCATGAGGGTGACCCTATCGAGGACTCCTAGTAACGGGGAATACAGGGCCTGAACTGGACATGTCTATAACCAGGTAAGGCTGCTATGGTGCAACTGGGACATCAATATAGCCACAAAACCTTCCACATACAATTTGTTCTGGCTGCAAGATGTGCTGGGCTAATGGTGGTGCTAAACTTGTGGGAGTAGCCAACCAATGACTGTCCCAACATGAGGTCCACAAGAAGAAGCCTATCCCTGACATTGCCTGGATAGCCAGGAACCAGGGGCTGGATAGCCCAGATAGAACCAAACAGGCCTGGCAAAGATAAAAGTCAATGAAACAATTCCTAACAATATTCTGCCATATTCACAGACTGGGGCTTAACCCAGCAATTATCAGAGAAGCTTCATTCAGCAACTGATGGGAGCAGATGCAAAGACCCGGAGAGGGAGGAAGGACTATAGGAGCCAGAGGGATTGAGGACACCACAAGAACACAGCCCACAGAATCAACCAAGCATGGTTCACAGAGACTGAAGCAACAATCTCAGAGCCTGCACAGGTCTAAGCCAGGATCTCTACATGTATCTTATGGTTGTGTAGCTTGATGTTCTTGTGGGACTCCTAAAGTGGAAGTGGGAGGGGGTATCTCTGACTTTTTTGCCTGCTCTTGAGACCCTTTTCCTCCTACTTGGTTGTCTTACCCAGCCTTGATGAGGGGTTTGTGTCTAGTCTTACTGTATCTTGTTATGTGTTCAGTTGGTATCCCCAGGAGGCCTGCTATTTTCTGAAGGAAAATGGAGGAGGAATGGATCTGGGGGAGAGCAGGGGTTGGGGAGCAGCTGGGAGGAGTGGAGGGAAGGAAAACTGTGGTTAGGATGTAATGTATAATGTATAAGAGAAGTGAAAAAGGGAAAAAGAGAAAAGGAAAAAAGGAAGGAAAGAAACTAGAATTTATTAAGCACTAAGAATAGCTTTAAATGCAATTATACTTGTGGTATATGTGTTAACATATCCTGACAAGTCTGATATGGAAGTACTACTATTATTTGTAGGTATAAAGGGACACATGATAGTAATGTACTATATCTGACATGTCAGCCAGTAAACAAAGCTGAGACCTGCTTTAACTGCTATGCCCAAATGCCTGCATGAGTCTGGCTTATACCTTTTGTATTTAGAAAACATTTATAAAATCTCTTGTCAACAGAAGTATCTTACTTTCCTGTTTATTTAGGATTCAGCAGTAAACAAAAAGGCTACATAACAGGATCTGTTTAGGAGTTTATAGTACCTTAAAACTAATTTGTCTAGCCAGCTCTTTGGCTTCTTGGTCAGCCTGGCTTGAATCACTTCCAGATTTTAAAGGTAACAGGATATCCTTCATGGCAGAGCCACAGCCTTCACAACAGAAATCTTGTGATCTGGAAGGAAACAATGTTATTCAATGAGCACTATTTCCCTCTTATCACAATACTCAAACAGCACGTAGAGAGATGGTTCCCACTTAAGAGCACAGAGTGCTCTTCCAGAAGACTGAGGTTCCATTCTCAGCAACCACATGGCAGCTCACAACCATCTAAAACTAGAGTTCTAGGGGACCCAATGCCCTCTCTGACCTTCACAGGTGCGACACACACAATGCACAGACACACATGCATGTAGGCGAGACACCCATAAACATAAAACAAAAATAAACAAATCTTTTTTTTTTAATTATTTAAAGATACTCAAATATGGAATAACTAAAAGAAAAGAACAATTATAAACTTCATAATACAGTCCCTACAGGCTGTGAGACAGTGTTCATTAAAAAACTGGCTTAGGTTTCATTTTTACAAGATAATCTATCTAAAGAAAGATATGTAAATTGTATATTACACTCTGTGATACTATCCTGAAGAACACAGATCATGAGCCTATTCAAAGTCTGTGAAAATGTCTAATATAAAACTCCAATTTTATCTCTTGGTAGAAATATATACAATAGGAAAGAAGTTTATTAAAAATAGAATTTATGGCAGAGGCAGGCAGATCTCTGTGTGAGTTCCAGGCCAGCCTGGTCTATATAGTGAGTTCCAGAACAGACAGAAAGGAAATGGTATTTGAATTGAATGAATTATTACAATTATACAGATAAAAATACACCAAAAAAAGGGGGGGGGAAACCCCTAAGAAATGGCAACATCCCCCTATCACTACCTAATAAAAATTTCCTTTATTTTATCCCAGATCATTTATTGAATAGCTGATATATGCTATGTAAGTTCCAAAAAGATAGAGTGGGTTCCTTTACAAGCCCCAGGAAGATGATCTTACAGACGGCTACATATAAATATCGTCCGAAATGGGACAAAAGGACCAGTAATGCTTTCCAGAAGGTATGTCTCCCACTGGAGTAAAGCAAATATAGCAGAATGTTATCAACTACTTTATTTTTTAATTATTATTATTATTATTATTATTATGTGTATGGGTTTTGCCTGCATGTATATGTGTTCTTGTGCCCACAGAGAACAAAAACGGGAGGTAATTGTATCTTGCGGAGCTAGAGTTACAGACCGTTATGAGCTATAATGTGGGTCCTCTAAAAGAGCAGCCAGTGCTAACCACTGAACCATCTCTCCAGCCCATCAATTAATTTTAAAAGAATGAAAACATTGGGTTAGTAACACAATTTAGTAGAAGAGTACCTGCCTGACATGGGGTGAAACCCTGGTACTGATCCATTAATACTATAAAAAAAATCATGAGATCAATTGATCACTCCAAGGAAATTGGCAGAACTGTATTTCTATAATGTTAAGGCTGGATCCTTAGCCAAGGTGACTGTAAAGAAAGAGACCTAACGCCATTAACCACCAATACCACTCAGCCCTAACAAGGAACTTACTTTTTGGCAAGTGCTCTTCTCTCCTCTGGTGTGTAATCTAGAGAACCTATGGCTCCCTCTCCTTTAGTTGGCATAAAACCAATGATGGCCAGCAATGCTGTCCTTACTGAAACAGAAAATGAACATCAATTCAGTGAGAGAAGCAGGAGTAAGAGGTGGGGAGGAGCTGGGCTGGGGGGAGGAGCTGGGCTGGGTAGGAGCTGGGCTAGGGTAGGAGCTGGGCTGGGTAGGAAACAGCTCAGCAGTGCGGCACAAGCAAAGGGCCCCAGGCTTGGTCTTTGGCACTCACACTCCCTGTGTGTTTGTTGTAAGAAAAAAAGAGCAGGTAGACCCAGCAGTGCATACTCTAGCCCTTTCTGGGGAAGTAGAGAAAGGAGGCTTCCTGGGGCTTGCTTGAATATCAGCAATATGTGGAAGCTCCAGGTTCAGTGAGAGACCTTGCCTCAAAAAATAGGGCAGAAGGGAATTAAGGAAGATACCCTGCAACAACTGCTGGCCTCCACACCATCTATGCGCTGGTGCACAAACACGCATGCGTGCGCCACACACACCCCCCCACACACACACACACACACACACACATTTTAAAGGGAACTAGTTTTATTCTGGAAAAAAAAAGATACAAAGGTTTTCGGAAATACAAGTGAGAGGTTATTAAAGTACTGTACAAAACTAGAACAGTGTTTTTGTTAATTTTTCAATAGTACCACATATTAGCCACAACATCTTTATTTACAACTCTTCAAGAATGTATTATAATTCATTATTATGAGCTGAACAAAATGATGGGAGCTTGTGTTCACTAATACTCACTGCTCCATGAAGGCTGCCAGGTTTCAGGATGGTGCCCTGAGATGCTTAGGCAGATCTTCTTGCCTACTTCAAATCGTCCATTAGCCTTAGAAAGAAAGAACACATTTCAAAAACTGCAAAAGTCTACTTAACACCTTCTGCTTTCCAATAACAAATATGTATCATATTTATATATAATAATTTTAAAGATATTTAAAAGAATTTAACTCTAAGGGAATAGTTTTTTGTCATCTTATATACGTTCAAAAATATTTGTTAAGTACTAAACAAATAATAAAAGCTGTTTTTAGAAGGTATATTAGCACCTCTGAGACTGAGCAGCACAACTGGAATCTAAATAATTATCATGTAAAGGTTTACTGATGCTATGTCCTGGGCCTAAATTTGCATAAAGGGAAGACACATAAGAGACAAAAGTCACCTGACTAGTTGCAGGAGACTTGAGACAGGAGCAGTTTTTCGGAAGGTTGATTCCATTTAATTAGAAGAGCAATGACCATTACTTTGGTTTGGACATGGATCTGGCGACTAGATAGGAAAGCTACCAATGACCTCTAGCAGGAAAGCAGAAGTAGAAGCATTCTGATGTCATTAAAGATTAACAGACTCTTGGCACCTCTCCTTTCAGAAGTACCCACTGAAGTTATTTCATGCAGATAAAAAGCAGCTGTGATCCTAAGCAGGTGAAGTAGCCACAATGTTGAGGAAGAAGGTAAAGGAAAGACACTAAGCAGAAGCAACACTCCACTGGGCAGAGACTGACTCAGTCCTGGCTTATCAACATGCCTGGGTTATGTTCATTAAACATCTGATGAATCAAAATGGAAAGTGACCCCTTTTTTTTTTTTTCAAGACAGGGTTTCTCTGTATAGCTCTTTGAAGCCTGTCCTGGAACTCACTCTGTAGACCAGGCTGGCCTTGAACTCACAGAGATCCTCCTGCCTCTGCCTCCCCAGTGCTGGGACTAAAGGTGAGCACTACCACTGCTCAGTGGAAGTGACTTTTTTTTTAAAAGGAAGTGAACAAGAAGGTAATACTGACTACTGAGGAGGGGAGAACTGCTTTTCAGTGCAGTAAATCCAACTGATCCACTGGTTAACTACTGGTAAAGAGCAGCTGCCTACTGAGCAAGGCATGCACGTGTGGGCATTCACACACACACACTCCCACATACACCAGCCCCCCCTTCCCCCAGTTAACTGAAATGAGTCCTGGCATGGGAGCATGAAGGGCTGCCCCTGCCGTTATACCAACAGCAACAACTAGCAGTAACATCCAGTGCTTGTTAAGCAGCTTCTAGATGCCAGAAACTTTAAGATATGGCTGTATTTGCCACAAGCGACACTCCATTAGAGAGAAACAAAACTAAATTTCAAAGACAATATATAACCAGCAGGCGGTAAGATGAAAAGAGCACTGCTAGGAGCCCTGAACAGATGATCCCAAATAAGCATCCTCGGCATGCGCCAGAGGACAGCTGCAGCTGCCACCAGTCTGCTGTTCTGGATAACACCTGTCAGAGTGCTACCCGGTGAGTCAGATAAGAAGACAGCTGGAACAGGATGAACTGAAGACTGAGAAGCCATGGAAGTTCTCAGATAAGTAGAAAAAGCATGTTTCAACAGAGAACATTTGTAAAACTGTACTGTAATAGCCTACACAAGAGTAAGGTTATCAAAAAACAAAAAGGTCTCTTGTGTGTGTGTGTGTGTGTGTGTGTGTGTGTGTGTGTTTCACTTTTCTGTGTTAGGATAAAATTAAACACAAGTGAGGGTAGGAAAGTTTAGCAATAAAGAGCATTAATATATCAATAGTCTCCTTTCATATGAAGGTAGAAATGCTGAGATGTAAACAGAAATAAGACAACATTTATTAAGGTTTCTGTGGCAGGCCCTATTCTTAGAGCTATTACAGGATACTGATTTTTCATTTCCATGTCAATTTGCTGAGACAGGCATTAAAGTTCACTGCAAATATGAGGAAAGTGAAGAAAATAATGTGAAATGGACAGAAGAGTGGAGAAGATGTGGCTCTGAGCTGCACTCACAGTATGACCACGTGCCAGGCAGAATGCCTAGCTCTCCTCACACATTAATTTACTGAATCCTAATAACTGTGCTATAACATTTATGTATCCAATAACATCACCAGTGCTTCATAGATGCATCAGCTTCCTTGGAATTATTCTGAGGGGAAAATATTGCACTTCTATGGCCTAGGCTCTGAAGGCAAAATTAGAATAATATTCTATTTCATTTCTTATAAATATGCTGACTACATTTGTAGAGAGCTGGAGAAGTTAACCCGAAAGCACTGTAAAAAGCCAAGAGCTCTTACTGTTAACAGAATAATGCTTGGTGGTTTCATGGGGTACTCTGGTGGCAGCACTATTCGTCCATGATAAACTCCTCCATCAAAATCGGAATCTGGGGGCCCTCTAACTGTGAAGTGCCATTCAAAAAGGTTATCCTAAACAAAAACAAGAATTATCATTTTTATTAATAAATAGTAGCATTACAAATGTCAGGTGAGGAAAATCAAATGCTACCTAATAGTGCTATAAAAGTCTCTCATGTTCAAAATTCCTCAAAAGTCATTCATAAAAAGGGCTATTTAACATATATTTTGTTTCATAAAAGCTGAAATATTTTAAATATTTAATTTGATCTAAAATTTAAAATTAAAATGTGTTAAGTCCTATTATATGTTTATAAATAAGATTCATTTAATTAAATTGGAAATTAATGTCTCAAAAATATCAATTAGTGGAAATGTCAAATCATTACCATAAATTTCATTATGAATAACTTCACTATGTATAACTAGTTAATATTAACAGACTGCTATATGTCATTATACAGTTACCAAGTTAGTTTTCAAATTGCAAAGTTCTTACACATCATATTATTTCTTCACTATTACCATGAGAACCTGATATGCAGTCAGCATCCTCCTTTCACAGCCAGAGACAGGTAGAGATGCTTGTGTCAAAGCCTAGGATGTCTGCAGAGACCCCTGAAGGGTCTGAGTCTCAACAGTGCAGTGTATGGGGTTCTTTCTAGTTCCCTCCCTCCCTCCCTCCCTCCCTCCTCCCTCCCTCCCTCCCTCCCTCCCTCCCTCCACACTGAACACCAGGTTAGTCCTTAAGTCGTGCTGCCTGAGGAGCCAGACAAAAGGCTAATGAAACACTCATGAAACAGAATAAAGCAGATCAATAAACAACCTCAAAGGCATCAACAACTCAGAGCAATGGAAGTGTAGTTCTGAGCTGTCTCAGACCCTGAAGCACTGCAGAGACAGAAACTGACCTCCAGAGGCTGGGCATGGTAATGATCTGTTGGATCTTTCAGTTCTGCCGCTTCTTTCATCAATCGTTTAACAGCTAAAAGAAAATCCACAACACAGAGATATTTAAAAGTATACTTTTCCAAGTGATCAGCACAGGCTAATAACCTTTCTAGCCAGGTGTGGTATGGCTTGCCTTTAATCTCAGCACTCAGGTGGTAGAGGCAGGTGGGTCTCTGTGAGTTTGAGGCCAGCCTGGTCTGCAGACAAGAGACAGAAGAAAGTAGAGGTCACGTGCCTGCCCTTGAAAGAAAATCAGATAGCTTTAAAAACAAGCAAAGAAAAAGCAAGTATCTCTACAGATGGGTAGGAACAGGCAGAGGAGATAAAGTGAACCATACAAAGGATAGGTCAGAGTGTGGTAGACACACGCTAACGGGAAGTAACTCCACACACACAACCAGATCAGTCTGCTGCTGCTTTTCAGTTTATTTCATTTGAGTCTAGATTTTTTTTTTTTAATCTAGACTTTAAAATAAGTTCCTATCCAAGAGTGATGACACATACCTGTAACCCCTGAATTCAGGAGGTTAAGACAGAAATATTTCAAATTTGAGGCCAGCCTGAGCCACACAGCAAGACTATTTCAAGCAACAAAAACTAAATTCTTGAGTCACTATTCTACTTCATAATCGTCAATATTCTTTTCCATTTTCTACTCTGAAGTGAACCCTTGTAGTCAAGAATTTTCCATTTATCAAATACTTCAAGTACTTACTAGGAGCTAAATGTAACAGCTACAATTATAAAATTCTGGGTCATTAAGGAGCTTAGAGCTGAAAGGCAGTCAATATTAAGCCAGCGTGAAAACATCTGTATTAGAAACATACACATTTGACACAACATCTCTCTCCAAATTCCAGGCACTCAACTTTGTTCAGTTCTCAAACACACCCACCCTTCTCTCTACTCCAGACCTCCTTAGTGTCTCCTCAGCATGCAAAGCTGTTATGGTACCCATCACCATCCAGACTAGCTCCACACTTAAGCAATGTCTTTTGTTACTGTGACCTTGTTTCACTTTGGTTGTTTTTTGAGACAGGGTCTCACTATGCAGCCTTGGCTGGACTAAAACTCCCAGAGAACTCACTAGAACTCACTTGCCTCTGCCTCCCAAGCACTGGGATTAAAGGTACACATCACCATGACTGGCCTTCAAGTATCTTCTTCAGGAAAATCCACTTGATCCTTAGCTGCCCTTCCTCAAAGGGACTAGAAATTCTCATCTGGGCAAATGAAAATAAAGTTTCTGAGATAGGACAGAGACTAGGATGCCTCTTCAAATTATGCTGGACTGCCCGTCAACTGGCAGAATGAGCCTGGGCAGTACCCTGGTCAGCCCAGGGTTCCATGAAGGTGAAAAGGACCCATTTTAAGAGAAAGACCCCAGCCACTTAACCGTTTTTTTTTTGCCAGCTCATCTCTTTCTGCTATCTTCTCTTTCCTGCTCCTCTCTCTCTTGCTGTTCCCCTGAGGCAGATCGGACTTTTCCTGTCTCCCTCTTCTCTCCTGCTCTCTCTCTGTGTCTCTTTACATCTTTTCTCTTCCCTTTACCCTTCCATCTCTGTTCCCAGTTGGCCCATGTTGAGTTTTTCGGTTCATGTTTCATCGCCTACAGAAGCTGCAGCAAAACAACTGTCCCTGCAGTATCTGTTTAACCCCTGTCTTTTCTGCTAATTATTTTAAGGCTCTACTTCACTTCGGCCTCCTCAGAGCTTAGAACAGAAAGTATGCAAATATGATGAATGAATGTTAAAGTCTTCCATCATTTCTCTTCCAAAGACTCTGAACTGTGACTGTTTTTTAAATGAACTTGACAAAGTCTTTATTCAAAGAAAACCTTAATGAGAACCCAGATAGGAAAAATAAACAATATGTATCTGTTTTGGTTGAAAAGGTCAGTGTGGAAAGGCCTCCCATCTAAAGGCCCATGGAGAGGAACTGAAGGCTGTTAGAATGACTCAGCACATCTTAGTCCAATCCCAGGACTCACATACCCTGCACTACTGTGGTAAGACAAGGTGGAGACAAGAAAAGCACCAAGAAGCATGCAAGTCAACTACAGTACACAGCAGAAACAGCAAGAAAGAGTCCACATCAACAAAATGGAAACTAGAACTGATTCAGGAAGGCTGTCCTCTGATCTCCACACATTCACCTTGCTGCACACACAATAATAATACTAATAATGATGCTAACAGTAACGTCTCAGTTAGGGTTTCTATTGCTGCAATGAAACACAATAACTAAAAAGCAAGTTGGGGAGGAAAGGGTTTACTAAGCGTACACTTCCACATTGCTGTTCATTACCAAAGAAAGTCAGGGCAAGAAATCAAGGGCAGATCCGGGTGGCAGGGGCTGATGCAGAGGCCATGGAGGAGTGTTGCTTATTGGCTTGTTCCACCTGCTTCCTTACAGAACCCAGGACCACCAGCCCAGCGATGGCACCACTCACCACTGTCTCCCCCCACCCCCAAACTGATCACTAGTTAAGAAAATGCCTTACAGCTGGATCTCATGAAGGCATTTTCTCAATTGAGGCTCTTTCCTGTCTGATGACTCTTGCTTGTGTCAAGTTGACATAAAACCAGTCAATACAAGTATAATAACTTTAAGGAAAGGGACTGGAGTCCTCTTGTATCACTTTTCCTGTTGCTGTAATAAAATCCCTGGCAAAAGCAATTTAAAGAAGGGTTTATCCTCATTCACAAAGCACAGTTCTTTGTGGTAGGGAAATCATGCAGCAGCTGGCTGGGTACACTACATCCACAGTCAAGAAACAGAGATGAGTGCTAGAACTCAGTTCATATTTCTTTTTTATATCAATCCAGAACACTAGACCATGGAATGAGAGACAAGGTTAACCTAATCGATACAATCACTCACAGGAAATGCTCAGAGTTCCATCTCCAAGGTATTCCAAATGCTGTCGGGCTGACAACCAATATTAGGACCGTGATTTTCAACTGTCAATTTGGTGAAATATAGAATCACCTGGGGGATAAACCGGGAGATTATCTTGCTCTGATTGTTGAAGTGGAAAGACCCACCCACTGTGAATGGCAACATTCCCTAAGCTAGGATCCTGGACACGTGTGTGTGTGTGTGTGTGTGTGTGTGTGTGTGTGTGTGTGTGTAATGGAGAAAGTGAGCTGAGAGTAAGTATTCATTACTTCTGCATTTAGACTTTAGATGCAATGTGACTACAGCCTCAAGTTCCTGCTGCCATGACTTCTCCACTGTAATGAACTGTGACCCTGAACTAAGCCAAAAATAAACCCAATCTCCTCAAAGTTGCTTTTGTCAGAGCATTTTATCACAGCAACAGAAAAATAATCAAGACAGAAATTAAACATAACATTCCTGTTTTAAAGCCACATAAAAGTATTGATTCCTAAAGAGATGTGTCTTTATGGGATGTCAAGGTACAAGGTGCAGCCAGGCAATTAGGGTTAGAGCAGCCTGTTCCTCCTGATAGCCCATCACTTGCTTCAATCGTGCTCCTCTCTCTTTGCAAGATTATTTCCTGGAGTTCTCTGACTGTGGGGAACATCAGTCAAGGAAGGGAATGACAGCTGCATCCAACTCTTAATCTTAACTCTTACTTTTATGGAGGCCATTTGGTCTCTCTGGATCAAGACTTTAGGCTCCATGGGCCCCAGCATTTGTCCTCTTCTTTTGCCCAGGTAGTTCACTGAACTGACACTAAATTTAGGGCCAAAAACATAACAATAAAAGGATATTTTATAGGTCACTGTCTTCCAAATATCAATTCCTCTTGGAAAGTCCCTATGTTAAGATCTTCAGTTCCCAAGATATGGTGAATTTCAGGAGGCAGGTACATTAAAAATGTAAACCCTAAATGATGCTCCCAACTGCCTCTTCCTGTTCTTAGACTGAAGGCATCAGCAAAAGTTTAAGAACTAATGTTTCTGCTTACAAAGACACTGCAAAGGTATTTACTTTTAAAAATGTTTTGAAGATGTGCCAGAGAGATGCTCAGTAGGTAAAGGCACGTGCCACCAAACCTGACAACATGAGTTTGCTTTCTGAGTCCCACAGGATGGAAGGAGAGAACTAGTTCCAGTGATAAGTCCTCTGATCTCCATTTGAGTGTTGTGGTGCCTATACACACACTAATTAAATAACTGCGAAAAACTAAAAACAAGACAAAACAGAGAGCTGGAGAGATGGCTCAGCAGGTAGGAGCACTGGCTGCTCTTCTAGAGGACCCAGGTTTGATTCCTACCACCCACATGGATTACAATCCAGTTCCAGGATGTCCAATGCCCTCTTCTGGCCTCAATGGTCACCAGACACACATACATAGAGCACAGACATATTCAGGCAAAACATTCCTACACATAAAATAACTTTAAAAATTAAAGCAAAACACATTTGAAGAATGAGTGGAGAGAGAAAATGGCTAACTTCCTGCCTCAACAAGTTTATAGCAATTAGAAGACTTGGAAAAATATTACAAGGCAATGACTGTATTGACCAGGTATGCGTAAGTTTAAGGACTACCTAGCCTACCTAAGGGAGCGAGAAGGTTAACCCTTATAGAAGCTTGAATTAAGTCAGTAAGAAATAAAGATATCGTTTTTAAAAATAAGATTAAGCAATTTTCTGACAACATTTCATGAGGCATTATTCTCTGGACATTGGCCCAAGTACCTGGGGTGACAAGGCACAACCATGTGACTAATGAAGCACTGTACAATTTACCACACACTTTTGTTTTTCAAGTTCAACTAATTCAACCATTCTGGCATCAAAATGGTAAAACTCAAGCATTTCTACTTTCTCTGACTCTGTCTTCAGCCCATCTCTTAAAACCTGAAGAATTAGAGAATGTGGTTCCATTAAAATCCAGCTGTGTAAATGTCATTCTCGCACAGGCATGGCCAATTTTTAAGTGAATCTCCTAAAATATGACAGTTTCTGCATGTAGTCACCTAGGGGCACTTACCTGACAGTTTTCAAGCCAACAACATTCTGTTCAGTTAATATCCTTGGGCTTTGCATTTCTATATTCTCTATTTTTTTTAAACGAAAATTCACAACATCCCATATGGATGTTAGTCTTAAAAGAAACCGTAGGAAAGAAAAACAACAAAAACAGCGGCAAGAGTTTTAGTTCGAAGATCAACACTATGGGGTTTATTGTTCAAAGCTAACAGGGAGTTTCTTCTCCTGCCAAATTATCAAGGGGGCATTTAAAATAAATACCATTTATAGAATCCAGTAATTCGTGTCACACTTGCCTTAATATTAGACAACTGATTGTGAGTTTTTGTTTGTTTTTTTTTTTTTTTGCACTGTTTTTAATGTACCAGAAAATAACTGGAGGCCGGATTGTCAGGGACATTAAATGAAGGAAAGAAATTCTCTTCGTGAATTCAGACGCATTAGCAGTTCACCCCCCCCCCCAATCGTGGTTAATTCTCAAGTACACAGCTCAACTAGCTTAATTAGAGGACATTTTCGTTATTTGCCTGTAAATACTGATATGGGGTATTTCAACGACAGACCCCCTCAAATGAGTCAAACGCCTAACAAAAGTTCGTCGGTAGCGACGGAGGGGGTACTATGGATGCGGGTACAGCCAGGGGGTGTTCAGTACTGCACGCTGACGTCACCTTTACACCTGCCCTTGACATGACTGAGACAGTCCGCGGAGTCTGGAAGGAGAGGCCGGGAGCTAAGGGGCGACAGCAGGTCTGGGGCTCCGCAGCTGCCGCCGCGCCCTGCGGCCTGCACCCCGGGACCCGCAGCGGCCTCGAGTAAAGCGCGAACCCGGAGCAGCCGCGAGGGCCGGCGGACACGAGCCGGCCGAGGCGCCGCTCCGGGACTCCAGGGCCTCCGCCGCCCCACCCGCCCGCTCGCCGCCCCAGCGGGGCTCACCCGGGCTCTTCAGGTTGTAGCGGGTCTCCATGGCGGACCTCCCGGTGCCGCTCCCGTCAGCGCCGCGGCTGCCCGGGTGTCGCGCGGCGGACGCGCCTGACGAGGGCCTCCGCTGACACCGCCCAGTCTGGCCCGACCACGGGCGAGGCGCGAGGCGCGGGCCGCGGGGTCCGCCTCCCAGAGGGCCGGCCGGGCGCCGGGGCGTCACCGAGCCGGGCGCCGGGCTACGGACGGCCTGCGGGGATGACGTCAGAGCCGACGCGGCGCTGCGTCACCGCCCGCGCCGGCTCTGTGAGGTCGGCCTGACGTGGCGCTCGCTTCGTGGCGCTCGCTCGGCGGCGGCCAGATACGCTAGCGTGCCCGGGGCCCTCCGGAGCCGCGAGGCACCTTTGTCGTCCCCTCAGCCCCGCCGCGGAGGCCCGTCAGGGGTCCCCTCCCCGGAGCTCGCGGGATGGCCGGAGGAACGGCGCGCCCGGAAGCTGCGGGACCGGAGTGGACTTGTGTACTGCGCAGTGTGATTAGCTAAGACACCGTTCTCGGGGTGCAAAGTGAAGCCAAGGGGTCGCGTGTGACTTAGTAAAGGCATATAAATGTGACAGGCCAGACTTCAAAGGACACGTGCGTGTGTCGTTGTCGAATGTGTAAGACAGAGAAAACAGGGTTAATGAGGAAAGAGGACCGCGGGACAGGAAAGGAGGGGCAGACGGACCGGGTCCCTGCAGAGGTTAGAGGTTCTAGGTGGGATGAAGACAAGTGGACAGGCTAGTTATAGGAAAACTTCGTTTGTTTTTTTTGTTTGTTTGTTTGTTTTGTTTTGTTTTTTCAAAGTTTCAAAGCGAGTTTCGTAGTGATTTGTCCCAGTAGATCGAAGTGAGGAGAAAAAAGCTACATCAAAATGACATCTTTTAAGCCATTCAAAGGTGATATTTTCTGAATAGTAAACATAATCTGATGAAGAGAAGCAAGCAAAACCGAACTCCAGCGTACTTCATCAATCCTTCAGTTTTGTGTTCCGTCCTCAAATTTAGCATCCAACACCTTCCTCTGCCTCTGCTCAGCACCAACCTCATAACCAGGCTTGTAGTCATTCCCAAACTACTACCAGTCTCTGGGTGCTCCTCATTTCTTCCAAACAGTAGAAATAACGATGTTTCCCTTTTAATCTTGAAGCCACCATCACCAGGGTCTTTGGGGCCCTCCTTTGTACAAAACTGGCTCAGTTGGAATTACAGCCTCTTCTTAGCTATAATAACAACAATAATAATAATAATAATCTGGCATTAAGTTAATGGACACATGTCAAAGTTTAATTATAGTAGCTGCAAGAGAAAAGCCAACTCCAGTTTTTCTCTAAATTGAAACATGTACAGAGAGGGAAAATATGTTGATAAAAAAGGAATGTTGCTATTTAAAGGTTACTAAATTCTTGACTGCTAACTGGATGGGGAATTAATTTTCCCAGGAAATTTAGGTTTTTCAAAACATTTTGTTTTATCAGAAACAAATTTCTTCCTAGAAGAAAGTTGCAATTTGTAGAAGATGAAAGATTCTATCCCATATTAAATTTGGAATAATTTTTTACCTTATTCTTGGTAATAGTCCTAAAAAGAACATTTTTTAATCCCTTAAAGTTGTCTCAGGAGCTACCACAAATGATAAAAAGATGAAGTTCCAGACCCTTCAGTGTTTTTGTTTTGTTTTTCCAAGATAGTATTTTTCCGTGTATCTCTGGCTGATACTAAAGAATCTTGACAGCTTTGAGCTACCATCCCTATGTGTTCACTTTTTCCCTAGAGAGCAATTGAAGAAGCCTAGTACATGGTTTGTTGATCAATTCATCTATTCTTCATAAGTTATTCCTCATATTCTTCAGAGGGTTGGCAATATTATTTTTATGGGTAAAGTCTTAAATTAAGCACAGAAGAGCCAGGGCTTAACAAAATAATTAATCAATCCATTTCTGTTTTATTTGGGCACATTACAAGTGATTATCCTATTGGTATATTGTTACTGTTGTAGAGCAGGTGAAAAGTTACAGACCACCACACATACAGAGTCAGATTACAGCCCTTTATTTAAGCCAGAGACTAAGAGCAGGCTCCTACCTCAAAGAAACTCTCAGCACCAAAGCTTGGGGTACAGCGTTTCTGAAGAGAAACCACAGTGACCTTGTCACGTGTAGGTGGGGAGCCTGTCAGCATTTGTGTTGATGATATATTCAGATATTTTGGTTTTGCATCTGAAGCATGGAAAGTCCCAAATGTGCTGCCAAGGTGGACGTGACGGCTCAGATCTGGTGATGGCTGGAAACTGCCCAAGCAGACACAAAATGGAGTCAGGTTAAGATCAGGGCAAAGTGATGCTACCTTAGTCACTTCACTCCTCATTTATTTTAGTTATTTTCAAATACTTGATTTTTATGAAGGAGCAGGTACTGAGAAGCAGTTAATTAAGCAGAGTCATTATTACACCCAGCACGAAGATGCAAGGACTAATGGGCCTGTACTCACCTCTTAGCATTGATTCCAATTAAACCAGCTATGAAACCAGGAATTATTGGCCTTTTTTATTTATCATTTACAAGGGCCAACTGTATTGGATGGTTAGTCAGGCCCACCTCATTAAAGAAATCAGGTAATTTTTTTTAAGTTACCTATTTTTAGATGAAACAAAGTTTCAAAGTTAGTCAAAGTTTCAAAGCTAGTCAAAGTTTGTACCAGAGACCACTCTCAGGGAGCCATTGAAGGTAGCTCTATAGGAAACATGGCCAATATTAGGAGAGGAATTAGAAGCCAGGGTAAAGGACATGACCAGCTGAACTAGTGTGCAGGTCCCATACCAGTAGATGGCAGGTACAAGGTTTCCCCATTTACCACAAACTCAAATGTCAGTTTGAGTGAGAGACATTAAGGGCAGAGCAGTTGCTATTTGCCTCTCTATTGTTTGAGACATTGAGGATGTGAATTAGGATGCTCAGATTATCCAATGGGCAAGAGACCCCATTCCCTGTCCTGTAAGACATGAGGAATAATTCTTTTTTTTTTAACAACTTTATTTTTGTTATTAAGTTTTTATGCACATTTGGTATTTTACCTGCATGATATCTCTGTGTGAGGATGTTGGATTCCCTGGAACTGGAGTTAACAGATAGTTGTGAGTTACCATGTTGATACTGGGAATTGAACCTGGGTCCTGTGGAACAGCAGCCAGTTCTCTCTCTCTCTCTCTCTCTCTCTCTCTCTCTCTCTCTCTCTCTCTCTCTCTCTCTCTCTCTCTCTCTCTCTCTTAATTTAAAATCTCTGTATTTATTTATATAGGAAATACTGTTACCTATTAAAAAACAAATGTCTGTCAATTTTTCAAGCTTATCTGAAAAAACAGTCATTTCTCTTTATCACATACTGGCATGATACAGAGTGCAGATGCAAAAGTCAACTTACTGGACATCATTAAATAATCACACATATGTAGCCTTGGGTAAATGGTTAAAAATACAGACTGGGTATCCAGTTCTCTTAACTGCCAAATCATCACTCCATCCCTGTAGTTCCTCTTTTATATGATTAAGAGGTTTGCCTGGCCTGGCTTATACAGCCAGAGATTATGAGCAGCAGACTTCTGGCAAATCTTACTTCCCTTACATATTTATCTTGTACCATTCAATTTACTCTGATGGGGTTTATGTCTCATCTGAGGGAAAGGGCACTGTGTGACACTAGGGGTGTCCTGCCATGTAAGTGTATTGTAAATTTAATCCATTTTACTCAATCATTTTTCAAAAACCAGGTTTGTTGTTGTTGTTGTTTTCTTTCTTTTTATGGTTTTTCAAGACAGGGTTTCTCTATGTAGCCCTGGCTGTCTTAGAACTCATTCTGTAGACCAGGCTAGCCTCAAACTCAGTGATTTGCCTGTCTCTGCCTCCTGAGTGCTGGGATTAAAAGCATGCACCACCACCATCCAGCTCCAAAACTCAGGTTTCTTTATATTATTTCACATTAAACAAATTTTAAGTTTAAAGTTTTGATTTACTTTAGGCTTAGCTTGAATCTGTAAATGAATTTCATTGTACTTAGCATGACTACAAACAGAATTTATGTTTAGGAGTGAAGTAAGCAGGTTAGATTCCATCTCTTGACCTGCTAAAAGAGCGTATGAAAAATTTTAAAACTGTTATCCACACTCAAAAAACATTTGTTTGTCTATAACTGAGAAGTAGAAACAAACAAAAACAAGTCTCTGGACTTCATGAGGCAGAAACAAAGGCAGACCTTTGACAGAGGGCAAGGGAGTCCCCAAGATAAAAACAAAAAAACAAAACAAAAAAAACTGTACCAGAGGATACAGGCTTAGAGACCTCACAGACCTAGCATAGCTTTTGTCTTCAGTGTCCTGCCCAAGCAGGACAGCTAGAGGAACTCTCCCACACAGAAAAACCAACATCCTTAGACACTCTGGAGTCCTGGACTAATGGACTGCCAAGGCTGCCAGGATGCCTGGGGTCTTTGTGGAGATAAAGACCAGGAGGGGCTGCTCTGCTCCTGCCCACATTGCAGTTCCTGCTCTGGGGACTCCCACTGATAGACAGCACACACCCTGTGCCACAGGGCATCGTGCCCCAGCTGGGACCCTACCATGCAGGACTTGCTTTCTTTGGCCTAAGGGAGCCCTTTGGGAGGAGGGCCATGGTTAACTAGGTTCTGGCTCTTTAGGAGGCCATCAGTGCGAACTGAGCAATTGGGTAAAGAGGGTTGAGATCAAACTGAGGGGAAGAGCCTGAGAGAAATAGGGGAGGGTAAGCTGGGAAGTAAGGACCAGGCGAGGATAATGAGGGGCATGGAACTTGGGAGGGAACAGAGGGAAACAGATGGGGAATCCCCAGACAAGAGACAAAACGAAAGACATGGAATCAGAGTCAGAGTTTGCTGGAACCACCAATATAATCCCATTTACAGAATCACCTTTTTTCTGTGGCTTTTTAATTTGTATTTTCTTTGAAACTCACTTTGCTACTATAGTTGTGAGCTATGTGGCATCACATCCCCCACCTCCCCAGTACTGCAGAATGAGGGATGAGGGAAGGACCCTGCTTGGAATTGTGCTTTTGCTTTATTTACAGGGGCCATGTTTTTTGTTTTGTCGTTTCATTTAGTTTTTGGTGTTGTTTTATCTTTTACACTTTGAAGTTTTGCTTTTTGTTTTTTTAATTAGTAAGGGGCTAGAGTTAATCAGCAACTGGCTAAGCAGTTCAAAGCACTTGCTGCTCTTGGAAAGGACTGGGATTCAGTTGGAGGCTCACAACCATCAAGCCCACAGGCTCTTTGGATGTTCAGTAGCACCAGACATGCATGTCATACACATACACACAAAATACATTAAGTAAAATAGGAGAATTGTTTTAAATTAGTAATGAAGATTACAGTCTGGCTGGGTGATCCCAGTACCTGGGAGGCAGAAGCAGGAGGATCTCTGTGAGTTTGAGGCCAGCCTGGTCTACAAAGTGAGTTCCAGGGCAGCCAGAGCTGTTAAACAGAGAAAACTTGTCTTTAAAAAACCAAACCAAACCAAACCAAACAAAAAAAACCCAAAAGAATAATTGCAATCTGTATCCTCCTTATGAACCAATGGATGGGTTTGGATAGAGTTCTCTCATCTTCTAAATTTGGCTCTAAAGGAAACACCTGCAGCAGAGATAAAACTGTACTTTGTGAGGGACAGGGAGTAGAGGCATCCGATGTGCTTGCAGACAGCTGGACACTTCTGTGTCTTGCCTTCTGACACCTCTCAAGAGCTCTTCAAGCTGTGTCCCTCTGCCATTGTCTGTGCCCTTTCCCTCCTGTCCCTACCCTGTCACTCCAGTCTCTTACTCCCCAGTTCCCACCTAGCCAGTTGCTGACTGATGAAGCTTGGTAGTCTTCATACCAACTTGAATAGCTTAGAAAGCTGCCCCTGCCTCAGCAGAGGCGTCAGCTTCTACTCACCAGGGAATTATAACAATAAATTGACTGAGTTCACTTTTAAACAGATTTTTATTTTAGTTTTCACTGTAATAGCTACCAACTTTAAAAAAAATAGTTCATAAATACATGTTGCACTCTTCACTCTGCAGACAAAGGTCATAGTATACAGGAATTATGGAGCTTCTGAAAGCAATGTTGTGCCCCTGGCATTCCAGGCAATTACCAGTCTCCTTAGCACACTTGTAACACTACAATGCTTTCCCTCCAAACTCAGTTTACAGTATGGGCAATGTGGGAAGCTGTCTTTGTGGGGCTGCAATCAATCGAAACCAGCTGAGCAACCCTGAACGACCCCAAGTTCATACCTGAGTGGGGGAGTGTGGATGAGGGAAAGGCTAGCTACAGGCAATAAAGACAAGGCAGAGACACAGAATACAAGTCAGAAGGGCAGATCAGTCAATACTGAAATGCCTCGAGTTTATTTTTCACCACTCTTATATACCTTATCCAAAAAGGGGAACACAGTATCATGTATACAGAACAGACTTTTATTCTTTTTCTAAGGATTCAGTACCCACACCTTAGCTTCAACTTCTTGTTCCCTAGCCTTGAGGGTCAGGAATAGTCACACCTCAGATTCAGGTCTGTTGTTATTTAGAATAAGACAGACAAACATCCTACTGTAGCCATACCTTTGACCTTTAGGTCTTATGACTTGCTGAGGCAGTTTTGAACTCTCTGTCCTTGTGCCAAGATGGATTGCAGCCATCTTTATGGGCACCCACAGGGCAAAGCTTGACAGCCTAATCCTGGACTTCTGCACAGCAGCCCCGCCTTCCCCATAGCTCACTCTCAGCACTTAGCACACAAGAGGGCCACAATCTGCCTGCCTTTTAGTGTCCTGTGAGAAAATATTGGCACCAATTTTACTTTCTCAGAGACTTGAAGAAGAATTGAGGTACAGATGTTTGTAAACAGTAATATATCCGTATGTGGCAGAGGAGGATGTAAAATTTTTAGGTTTTCAGCCTGTTGGTTTTGAATAAAATATTGTTCAGGAAGACAAGATGTCTTAAAATCCTGAAATGGTGGTCATTATTAGAAGGCTCTTGAGTAATCAAAGAATCAGTAGCTGGGTGGTGGTGTTGCATGTCTTTAATACCAGCACTTGGAAGGTAGGGGCAGGTGGATCTCTATGACTTCAAGGCCAACGTGGACTACAGAATGAGTTCCAGGATTCTAGGATGGCCAGGGCTCTTATACAGAGAAACCCTATCTCAGAAAAAGAAAAGGAAAAAAGAAAAAAGAAAAAAAAAAAAGAAGGAAGGAAGGAACAAAGAGAAAGAAAGGGGGGCTGGAGAAATGGCTCAGGGGTTAAGAGCACCGGCTGCTCTTAAGAAAGAATAAAAGAAAGGAAAAAAGAAAAAAATAAGAAAGAGAAATAAAGGGGGGAGGCTAGAGAAATGGCTCAGAGGTTAAGAGCACTGGCTGCTCTTCCAGAGGTCCTGAGTTCAATTCCCAGCAACAACATCATGACTCACAACCATCTGTAATGAGATCTGCACCCTCTTCAGATGTGCAGACCGAACACTGTATACATAATAAATGTCTTTCTTAAAAATTTTTCAAAAAGAAAGAAATAGAAGTACTTATCTGTGGGAAGCACCAGTCTGCAGAGGAAAACAGTCTCCTGGACTGAGGTCTCTTAATGATAGAGCACTTACCTAGTGCAGCAGCACCCTGGTGTGGATCCCAGCACTAGGATCCCAGCTCCTAAGTCAAGCATGATTGCACACACCTGTAATTCCAGCACTCTGAGAGGCTGAGGGAAGATCAAAAGCTCCAGCATGCCTGTCTTAAACAAACTGATATTCAAATTCATTAAAACCTCCACTGACAATGACACACTAAATTTAAAGTGTGTATGCTCAGACACACCAAGAGAACTGTTAGGTCATTCAAAACGTGCTGTGGAATATTCCTTTACACTGTGTGAATATATATAATTGTGATTGGTTTATTAAACAAGCTGACTGGCCAATAGCTGAACAGGATACAGTTAGGCAGGAAAGCCAAACTGAGAATGAGGAAGGACAGAGTCAGGAGTCACCAGCCAGATAAGAAATATGGGTTAACTTAAAATGCAAGAGCTAGTTAGTAATAAGCCTGCTCTATCAGCCAAGCATTTGCAATGTAATATAAGCCTCCGTGTGGTAATTTGGAAGTGGCTCCCGGACTGGAAAACTCACCTACAAAAACATTCTGACAATAAAGGAGGTAGAATGGAATTTGTGTGAGGAAGACAATTCATCTAAACAATATTTTACATAATTTGTATAAATACAAAGACTTAAATAATTTAAATGGACTTTATATCATTTACATGTATAGCAGTATACATTAAATAGTGCTGTTAATATATTTTTTCTTGAAGATTTCTGCATGTAGGTACACGCACCATGTGTATGCAGTGCCTATGGAGGCCAGAAGAGGGCATCAGATTCCTTAGAACTTGAGTAATTTTTCAAAGCTTGTAATCAAGTTGGAAGACATAATATAGTTATATGTGTATATGAATGTGCATATATGTATGTTTGTGGAGGATTTAAGAAAGCTTCCCTGCATTATTATATTCTCCATCCACCACAATCTCCCCTCCCTAGCTCTCTAACTATATGGAAAACAAGGTCCCCCCAATTTAAGAATTTCTTAGGGTACATATTTAAAGTACAGATCCCTAGATGACTTCTCACAATTTTGATTCAGGAAGGATGAGGTAGGGGTGGGAATCTGTAGTATTAAACATCTTAGGAAATGGTTAAAGCCTAGACAATGAAATCAACAGTACTTGGCTGGTGGTAGTTCCTCACACTAAGCTAGTCCCACTCTATGGACAGACAGAGGTCTCTCCAGGTGGGTCACTTCTCTGCACTGCTTGTCAGGGAAGAAGCAGAAGCCTAGTCACTACCTTATTAAAGGTCCAAGCCCAGGATCACCACCTGCTTACAGGCTACCTCGCTGGAGAGCTCATCTTCCTACAGGGCTGGAAAGGAAGCAGCGGCGCCAGCCTGGGAGGGTTAGTTTGGGGTAGAGGTCTGATTGTCCGGCTGTAGTTGAATGACTCCAAAAGAGGCCTCATCCTTAAGAAGGCTATTCATTTAATAATTCTGCTTATAGAAATCAGAATAATTCATCGGCCCCAGAGATTATTGGTAAAGCTTAAGGAAGCAGGATTGCCAGGGTCTTGGAAGCTGGAGATGTTAATGACTACCTTCAGTGTAGCTTGGTGAGCTGCCATGGGAAGCTAGTCCTGCTGGTTCTTGGGGGAGGCCAAAGTAGCACCAGAGTCCTGGAAAAGAGCAACGTCATCTAAAATAATGGAGGGCCTTAGACACTCATGTTTTTATGAGCCAATAAACTCACAGAACAGCTCATGGTCAAGAACAGTTCTATAAGCCTAACAGGCATGTCTAAAAAAAAAATACAGTGTACTGAGGGCTAAAAAGGCTGGCACACTTCTCAGTATGTGTGAGCAGGCCCTAGGTTGTACTGATGCTGAAGAAAAAAGGGATTCAAAATGAAAGTATAAATTCAAATTGGGTGTAATGGCACATGCCTTTTATTCCAGCACGCAGAAGAAAGAAGCGCAGGCAGGAATCTGAGTTTGACGACAGCCAAGGCTATATAATGAGACCATGTCTCAAAAAAAAAAAAAAAAGTGTTCTTCAAAATTACACAATGATTTCTCTCATTTGCATAAAATTAGAACTGAATGATCAAGAGAGGTTTTGCTCAGCAGTCAAAGCTGGCTATATAAGCCTGTAGCCAAGCTGCAGAGGGGCTGAGGCAGGATTATCTGTGAGCCCAGAGGTTCAAGACCAACTTGAGTAACAGAAGACCCCACCTCAAAAGGTATTGTTTTGTTTTTGTTTTAACTTATTAAATGGGCCTAAAATAACCCATAAAACAGTGATTTGTATATATAAGGCTTTTTAAAAAAAAACTTTTCTTCTTATTAAATGGGTCTAACAACCAATAAAACAGTGAGATATATATATATATATGTGTGTGTGTATACAAATGTGTGTTTATATGTTCTACATGTATATATAGTAAACATCACCTTAAGAAAGGCCATATACTACTTTCAAAAAGAGGCCATTCTTCTCCCAGAAAACTAAGTTCTGAGGTTGTTACCAAGTCATCAGCATACAAACATGCTTCTAAATTGGCAGTTAACATCCCTGATGTGTGCTAACAGTGGTTATAAATAGTATACTATCAACAATAAAACATACAGTTGCTCAATTACAAACTACATCCAGTCTGTGTTTGTTGAGTGCATACTGTACTTTAATCATCACAACAGTGCCATTGTTTTTATGAATTGTTTCAAACAGAGTTGGCATATAACCCATACATAATAGTATTGCTGTGATTTTTAGTCACTTCATATTTAATGATCCAAAATATATTATGTTCGCAAAAATAACACTTGGTAAACAGTATTCAGCTTTTATTTACATTTCTTTGAAAGTACTTCACGTTCTCAAGCCCTAAAATCAAACAAAAATGTTCTAGTGTAGCCAGGAGTCTGACATTTCTGTTTATAGTCACACTTGAGCATAAACACAGATCTACACAATGCATTAACTCCCAAATCTAAGATAAAATACAAAACGAACGTGAAGATATGTTGCAATTCTGGTCACAGACTTGAAAACCTGCTTCTTTAGAGTCATTGTCACACAAGGCTTGAGGCTGTTATCATTAGCATATGAGTAACTGAAGAGTGCATTTATGATCAGGTAGTGGGCCCTACGTCATAGAGTTGTTTCTGCCTATCCCCCAAAGATTCCCATGCTCTTGAAGTGATAGGCTTTTAAGGCACATATCTACAAAAACCCATTATATAACCAGCTTAAAAATGGAAGCTCCACTTCTATACGGTAATTTTTATGGGGTTTGCCAGACAGGCAAGTGTCTTTTCTTGAAAATAGTAGTATTAAAAATGCAATTCTGTCTGCTCAAAGAGAAATGCTTTGTAAAAACTATTAAGGAGCCAGGATACCAGCCTAACAGAGAGCCTGCCCCACATGCACAAAGCCCTGGGTTCCTTCCATCCTCAGCCCTGGACGAGCCAAGCATGCTGCTGCATTCCTGTAATCCCAGCACTTCAAGGAAGTGGAGACAGAAGATTGAAGCCAGCCTTACTCACACCCTGCCTCAAAAAGCAAACAAACTGCCTCTCTCTCTCTCTCTCTCTCTCTCTCTCTCTCTCTCTCTCTCTCTCTCTCTCTCTCTCTCTCTCTCTCTCTCTCTCTCTCTCTCTCTCTCTCTCTCTCTCTCTCTCTCTCTCTCTCTCTCTCTCTCTCTCTCTCTCTCTCTCTCTCCCCCTCTCTCTCCTTCCCCCTCTGTGACTCCTCTCCATTGTCTCTGTTGTATACCTGTGTGGAGATTAGACTTTTAGGAGTAGCCCACCTCCATCCAGCCTGTTGGTAAAGGCCCATCAGGGAATACCTTTGAAAACTGAGGAAAACAACATCTTCTCTGGGACTCCAAGTACCTCACAACTCATTCTGGTCTCTGCACAGGGATCATAAGGAAGGAGCCATGGTGTGTAGAGATTGTTAGAAACCCTCTTACTGCTGCACAGACTATTGGGAGGCTCAGCTCTTGATCAGTCAACAGTTAGCAGCTTCAGAGGACCTGTCCCAGCAAGGCAGCACACGCCTTTGATCCCAGCACTTGGGAAGCAGAGACTCATGGATCTGTGAGTTCAACAGTAGCCTGGTCTACAGAGCTAGTTCTAGGACAGTCAGGGCTACACAGTGAGACCCTGTCTCAAAGAAAACAAAATACACCACACACACACACACACACACACACACACACACACACACACACACACAACAAACAAGTATAAGACTTGGGGAAAGGGAAACAAGTGTGCCTCTGGGACAAGCTGCTTTAGACACATAATATATTTTTGCAAGAGCAGCTCTTGTACCTAGGAGATTTCGCTTTATAAAGAATCTTTTCTAGTGTCATGCACACCCGACAGTGCTAACCTTTGGAATGGTTTGGTATAGGTCTAGATTTCAGGCTCTCAAGTTTCCTGCTCATCTCAAACAATGAACCCACGACTAACTTACACCTCTTCAGGCCTTCCTTTTCCCACTGGCCACAGCTTTCCCGTGTCTGCTGTCGTCTTGAAGAGCAAGTTGGTGGCACGCTGAACTCGGTAAGAACAGGTGGACGACATGAGGCATACTGTCACAGATGAAAGGGTGATTCCGGTAACAAATGGAGTTACCAAGGACTAAACTTGATAGTGAAGACGAAAATCTGCTGCAGCCTGTGGTCATGGAGCATTAAAAACTGATCCAGCACAAAGACTTTAAGTACAACAGCAGGCCATTCACGGGGGCCACACACAAGTACACAGTACATCCAGGAAACCTCGTGGCTCTGGTATTTTAGCCACCTTAGCAGGTACAGATGTACCTCCAGAATTTCCCCTCAACAAGCCCATGCTATTTTTCCCTGCTTTCTCAAACACCATTCATATTTCTTTATACTGATTGGCATCATTTTAGAAATCTGGTCCCAAGGTTTATTTGAATAATGCAGCAAAAAGAAATCACCTATCTGAATATAGTGACTACAAAGATGTATGCTGAGGTAAAGAGTGTCAAAAAGACTGGGTGAATAGGAAGGCATGGACATAGGGATGTAAGCCCGGCACTAATATCTTTCTACAAAAGTCCCATTTACACTTATTACAAACAGGAGTTTTTATTGCTCTTGCCTGGAGCTCCCAGCCCTGATCGACTCCTGCTCTACTGAAAAAATGATTTCCCCCTTAACAACTAGTAGCAAAGATTCCCAAATTTACAAAAAGTCATTACCAATGCATTACTTTGGATAGATTTCTTTTCACCATATGGACTACAAGTATGCACGTTCTTGACACCAAGTGCAGGAAAGAGTTTAGAAAAGTCATCAAAGTTCATCTCAGAAAAAAAAAAAAACATGAAAAAGTGCAAAATATGTACAGTTTCTGGCAGTTCTCACGGGGGATTTTTCTGTCAACATAAAAGTTTACATTTATGTAGTACAGTGGGGGTTCGCTTTATTGTATTGTACAGGTTTTGCTTCAAAGTGCTTATTTTATTTTAAAAAGAGAGCATTCTTTTTGTTTAACAAATTTATGTCCGTGTGTGAGGCCCCTCCTCCCTGTAGTGCAGTGGGGCTCAGCACCCCCTTCACTCGTGGGCTTAGGCTCCTGACAGCGCCCTACAGCAGCACTCTAGGGGTCCCATTAGGAGTAGTTCCTTTCTTCTTCTGCAACCGACTCTGGGCTTTTCGAGATTTTACCATTTTCATTCTCACCTCAAAAACTTCATGGATGGCCTTCCGGAAGCAGTGGAAATTATAGTCAATAAGGCCTGCGGGAGAAGACAAGAACACTTTAAATGGCACTACAAACAACCTGTCATTCCTATCACCCAAAGCCAGCAGGGGGCGGCAGAGGCACACCCCTCATGTAACAGGCCTAGGCCTCAGGAATGGCATTGTGAGGTAGGTGTTTCCTGAAGACTATTCCAGAAGCTTCCAGAGTTTTTGCCACTTTTCCAAAGGTGTCCGTCCCCCAAAAGATTAGGAAAGCCACTGAACTTCACTAACTTCTTTTAATCATTCAGATTAAAGACTAGTTGTAATTAAGATTAAATCCAGGGCTATCAAGATGGCTCAGCAGGTGTTTGTTACGCCAGTCTGATAACCTAAATTCCACCCCCAAACACAAATGAAGGTGGAAGAGAACCAACTCCACACACTCAATAATAGCACTAAATATCATTTTAATTTTCAAAAAGGGCTGGCTTGACAAGCCTAACAACCTAAATTCTCCAGGACCCATTTGAGTTCTAGGCCAGCCAGGGCTACACAGTAAGACCCTGTCTCAAAAACAAGTAAATAAATAAGGTGAGAAACAATAGAGAAAGATACCACCAAACACACATGCATACACACACATTAAATATGAGCTGAGGGGCAGGTACTGGTGGTGCATGCGTTTAATTCCAGCATTTGGAAGGCAGAGGCAGGCAGAACTCCGAGTTCAAGGCCAGCCTGGTCTACAGAGTGAGTGTGGGACAGCCAGGGCTATTACACAGAGAAACCCTGTCTCCATGAAATTTTAAATGTGCCTATTTCCCTACATTCCTTAGTTATAGCAGTAAATTAAACTTAACAACTAAATTTACCATATTTTACAAAACCTGCCTGCCATTAGAGATTGTGGTTTCGTAATAATTTGCCAAAGACTATATGCTCAATTCCTACTTAAACTTAGTTCCACACAGTCAGATGTTAAAGTTAACATCGAAGGTTAAAGACCAACTGGATTTGTGCAACGTGCAGCTTTTAACCTTAGAAACTTTGTAATGGAAACCCTGACATGACTTTCATAGAGATTCCCTGGGAGCAGAGAGAAAGCATGCAGTATCAGAGCAGGAAGGACACGGTGGCATTTCTGTGTGGGATTCTTGCGGGTATGCACAGTGCATTTCATCTAGAAACAGCAAGACTGTCAGTTCCCAGGTCAAATGTTGTCAAAGGGGAACTGGATGAGGTCTTGAAGACTACTTACTATTTTTGCAACTTTTCAGTTAATTATAAAATTGGTTCAAGGTAAACAAGTTCTCCAGCCTAGCTCAGATGTTCCTAAACTTTAGAGCTGAAGTTATATATCTGTGTGGCCCATGTTTTCCTCAGCTTCCAAAATCCACAGGAAATACCAACCAACAATAAATGTGGGAAGAGAGTTTGTGTGTGTGTGTGTGTGTGTGTGTGTGTTCTGAGTGAGTGATACCTAGCTCTATACCTCAAAGAGCCTAGCTCTCCACCTTTCTCTTTTTTAGATTACAATTTAGTTACAACATTTCTCCCTTTTCATTTCTCCTTGTTCTTCTTCACATTCATGGCTGCTTTTTTCACTAATTGTTACTTCATGCATGTAGCCTGCTCTGCTCAATCCATATACTGCCACCATATATTTCAGGGCTGATTATTTGGCACTGAACAACCAACTGGTGTGCTCGTCCCTGGGAGGACCTCCTCTCCTGCTCCCTAGCTAGCCATCCTTAGTCCTGACATAAGCTGGTGCTGTCAGCTTTCATAAAGCCACTTGTATTTTGGGGGTCTGAGTAAAATCATCTGTGTAGCAAGAGAGAAGAACAAAGTACAGGCCTGTCTATCTTCATTTATTGACAGGACAGGGGATGCTCAGTATTGGGATTGAACTTATAGCATTGTGCACCACCATGTACTGGCCCAGTCCTGCTGCCTATCTTCCCAAAGGAATCCCATAATCTAACAGATAATCTGCTATTCTTTCCAGCAAATGGAAACAAGGAACAAAAGATGAACACTCTTAAAACTTTTAAGGACAAATGATACAGAAGTCAGTTTGGTTGGTCATTGGAAGACACACAGCCTCAAGGCTGGACATGAAAACCAACTTCCTAAAACAGTAAAATTCAATACTGATATGAATAGAGCAAACTGGGCATATTAACTATAGTGTTTGAAGGATATTTTGTTAATATCCATTGGAAGTCACCAAAGCAGGCTTACCCTTTTGAGCTGAGGAATTCCACCAATGCTGTTGTGGACTGGGAGCTGGGAGCATGTCCCAGTCCAATGAGGAACTCTATCTCAAGAGAATAAGGCAGAGAGTGACAGAGGAATATACCTGGCCTCTGCCTGCTCTTACGCATCACACATATGATTATACACAGAGACATCACATACTATGCATATACCACACCTAACACATGCAAATGTCATATACTAAAACACACATATATACCACATATAACACATGAATATACAACATACACATATACCACATACATCACATATATATACTATATGTATATATACTACACACACATATGTACATATGTATATATAAGAATATACTACATACAACACAGTAATACACAGTATACAACACAGGCATATACCACACAAATACTCCACATACAATACACACACACACCACAGAGAAAGAGAGAGAATGCAAAATACCTTTGTTATAGTGAAACTAAATGTAGGAAAAGTAAAACAAAAAAAAACAACAAAAAAAAAAAACCAGCTTTGAAACCATAGCAACAGTGCAGCCAATTTTGCTGAGAATGAAGGGATGAAGTAAAGAGAGAAAAAGAGACAAAGGGAAAAAAAATTTCAGAAATTTAACGGGAGGCTTAACTCAGATGTAAAGTTTCATTTTGTTCTTTCTGTTTTCCTTGTTTTAGAACAAGTTTATCGTGAGCTACTTAGGACAGTAGAAGCCTCTGCTGCAGCTATTACCACTGGGCTTCACTGCTTTGCCTTTGTTTTGCTCAGCTTTGCTTTTATTTCACACACACACACACACACACACACACACACACACACACACACACACACACACCACCAACAACAACAACTGAATTTTTGATGCTTACATTTTTACAGTATCTGTGGTTCCTTCACCGTGTGGATCATGACACCACCCCTGCTATTTGAAGAGGTCATGTGAATGCTAAGCAGAAGACAAAGGCCATCTATCTACCTCTAGAGCTTCTATAATCAGGAGAACAGTGGCTATACCTGCTACACAGGCTACGAAACCCCTTCCTGGTTTAACAGCCTGGGAAATGAAAGCTAAGGCCTGGTGGAAGATTCTGGTTCTAATTCCACCTCCTCCCAATCATGGCTGCACACCAGCGGTCTGGCAGGTCCGGTACCCACTCATGCAGGGTTTGCCTTGGGCCCACTAATCCAGGGCCATGGGAGTAGAGTCCAGAGGCTTGCAAGGCATACTGTGACTACACACACATCCAACAGGCAACAGAGGCAGCGCAAACTGAGGTGGCTCTTTTTAAAATCACACCAAAAATTACCTTTTCTTTCAAAGCTTTCCTCTCTGACAAAGCAAACGAGCGCCAAGAACTTTGTCACCTCTTTTAAATAAAGAACTGTTGTATTATTCAGCTTTATAATGGCTGTGGATTCCTTGTCATACGGGGCTCCTGCTCCGTCTTCTTTTAGACTAAATGGAGACAGAAACCAAAATGTATTTGACCTTCAAGAAAGAACTACAAATTGCAACCCAGTGACAGACACCCTCCTCTCACTCCCCTTCCCCACCACTTCAACACACAGAAAACCATCATTTATGCTCAGAGTGCCTTTGGGTAAAAGGTCGCTGAAGCACAGGCACCGGATGTGTATCGCCTCTGACAACCATTCTCTTACGGCCGCTGGGCCCCTCTCTAGGTGCCTGAGGAACATGAATGGAGGTAGAGGCTAGCCTGCATGTCTCCATAAACAAAGGCATCTTGTTTTTACATAGTGGAACACCTAGGCTGTCGAAAACAAGGGCAGCGAGTTCCAAAGAGAATTTACACAGACCAGACAGGTGAACGCTGGGCTTGACTTGGGCCAAAGGAAAAACTGATAGAAAACAGAATTAAGAGGGTGTGGATATGCAGGGCAGTGGTGGCACACACTTTTAATCCTAGCACTTGGGAGGCAGAGGTAGGTGGATCTCTGTGAGTTCAAGGCCAGTCTGGTCTACATAGTGAGTTCTGGGAGAGGGAGAGAGAGGGAGAGAGAGCGAGAGAGAAAGCCTGTGGATGTAAGTAACACCCTTGTCTACCATGAGTGAGGCCCTAGGGTCCATCCCCTAGCTCCACAAAAAAAGGCAGTACCAGAGAACTACTGGTAAAATTTGAGTATGGTTTATGTTAGATTAGAGAATAGAAGAGTTATGTTAGACATGCTGCATTTGCCTCGTTTGATAATTAAACTATTGTCCAGCAAAAAGAAGTCCTTGTTCTCAGAAAATACTCAGAATCAACAGATCTGCAACTAATTTCCCAGCAGTCCAGCTAAAACACAAACAATAGATGTGTATCAGGAAAATAAAAGCAAACGTGTCCACATGGATAAAAATGGGCAAATCCCCACGAAGAACATACAGTCTTTTGTGCAGCCATTTTCTGTAGAGCCAACACTTTCAGGTATGGTCTACGGGAGAGGGCCTGTGTGAGCTTGAAGAAGCTGAGTAACTTTAGGCCTCAGTCTCCCCATCTGTATACCATCAACACTTCCAATTTCCTGTTGGGGAAATTACATGATCCATCCACAGCCCTACAGTGAGAACATGCAAAATGCAGCTTGTTACCGGCAGGTTTTTCCCCGCCAGCTGCCGCCGGTCCTGCCGCCACGGTCCCACTGCCACGTGAGCCCTAAATAACACTCAGAGACTCTGTATTTGATACAATCCTGTTGGCCAGTTATCATTATTGTTTATGGGCTAGCTCTGTCTTAATTATTAACCCATTTCTACTTATCTAATTATTTCCACGTGGCTCATCTTATCCGGGAGCCACGGCTGGTGTCTTCCTTCCTCCCTGGTCTACATCTTGACCCCTCCCAACTACTTCCTCTTTCCTCCTCCTGGTCTCCTAGCCCCACCTATCTTGTTTCCTATTGGCCACAGGCTTTATTAATTAACCAGTATGAGAAACATATTTACAGAATAACATCTCCCATCAGCAGCTAGCGCAAATATCATAGCTTTAGGGGTCAAAGCAGGACCTGCTCAAGACACTAGTGTGATTGGTTCTGAATCCTTTCCTCACAGACAAAGCAAGCGTCTTTGCACCTTTTCCCTTTATCTGAAACTATGTAAAATTTCTGGTGCATTGTCCAAATTCATGAATAAGGGACTAGAAATTTGCCTCAGTTGGAATTACACTAAGCCTTATCAATTTCACCCCAAAATTACAGTGTAGTAAACAGGCAACCATACCTAGTTCTGATCACTCACTAGCTGCAGGGAAAACCCTTTAAACAAGACAGACACTGAGGAAAGTTGGGTCGGCAAAAAAATAACTTAGGCAAAACTAATGACAGAGATAAACAAGGATCTAAAATACAGATCTAACCAACATCGAAGCTGATGCTTTAATCTTATAGAGATAAAAAGGACTTGGGTAGCAAGTTTGACACAATCAAGAGCCTGAACTGTATTTCCAAGGAAATATGGGGGCTTTGGCTTGGAAAAAAAACTTTAAACTATTATCTATATACTTAAAAGTAATATACACTTCCATTATGTGAGCTCAGAAGTTCAAGGCAGCCATAGACAATGTAACAAGATCCTACCAAGAAAGGAGGAGAGGGGAGGGGAGGGCAGCTGGGACAGGAGGGGAGGGAGGAGAGAGAAGGGGAGAGGAGGGGAGGGGGTGGGAGGACAGAAAAAGTGAAGCTACTCTTTCTCTTTCAGACACTGGCCAAGAGCCCAAGCATGCTTTCTGCGACTCTGGGCTTTTTCACTCTTTCTCTGACACCCCCTCCCATGCCACACAGCTGCCTGCTGACCTTCATGGCTGAATGCACCAGGTGTCTTGGACCCTAATTTAGGAATGCATGTCCTACTTCTCATCTCCTTCCCCCAGCATTGCCAAGACTTACATGTCCCATTTTACTTTCAAACTCTAACAAAATTTGAAACAAATTATGGAAATTAGCTTTTGAAAGCATCAGTGAGTCCACAACCTTCAAACATTCAAAACCACCTCCAGTACTAGGATCTGAAAGTAGGAGCCTGTGCATGCTACACAAGATGTCTACCACTGAGCTGTATCTCCAGCTGGCTCTCAGGGAAAATCTAGTGTAAGAGCTCAGATGTTTGAAGAGGTCTGAACAAAGTTCTTAGTTATTATTTAATTATTATTTTCATTTCTTATTTATTTATCTTGAGATGGAATCTTACTATGTTGCACACATGGTTTGAACTCTGTCCCCTCCTGTCTCAGACAGCCTCAGATAGCTGGCATTTCAGTCAAGCACCACATATGAGCTTACCTGTATTTTTAACACAGAATTTCTCTTGCTAAGTCATTCTCTAAGAAGATTAAACAGAAATGCTTACATTTTTTTATCCACTGAAGAAGAAAGGCTGGGTTAAATTTTCTTCAAGTAAATATTTTTGAATATATAAATTCCAAATACTGCTAATTACCAAATAACATTTAATAGCATGGATAAATTCACAGATGATATTATATGAAAAAATAGCAGAATGTAAAATTATTTATAGTGATTCCCCTTATCCTAAAAATTAGAACTAAAAGTAAGGTATATAAAAATGCAAACAGTGGGGCTGGAGAGATGATTGGGCAGTTCAGAGCACTGGTTGTTATTTCAGAGGCCTGAGGTTTAGTTCCCAGGACCCACATGATGGCTCACAACCATCAGAAAACTACAGTTCCAGGGGACCCAACACCCTCTTCCAAACTCTAAAGGTACCAGGCATGCACGTGGTATATACACACATGCAGACAAAACATAAAAGTTTCTAAATGTGCAAACAGCAACTGTCTCTACACAGTCAGATCTAACGTGCCCCCCCCCACTCTACCCTACCCGACCCCGGCATCCAGCAGGTCAGGCAGGGCCCAATCACTGAGCTTGAACCCCTGATCCCAAGCTAGTTTACTTTTTATGCTTGTCATAAGTAGGTATTGCTTTTACAACCATAACAAAGTAATGCAGCAGACAAAATAGAAGAACAACAACAGCAAAAAAAAAAAAAAAAAAATTACAAGAAGAAATCTGTGGGGAGAGAGAGAGAGAGCGCGCACCAGCATGTTAGCGGGCATGTCTGTGTGTATGATTATGTGTATGTTGAGCTGCTAACTATACAGAACCTCGGCTGCAAGAGTCCCACAGAAACAAATCACTTGGTCTCCAGTAGGCAACTGAGAAGGGGCAATAAGACCTCCAGTCCCAAAGCCTCCTGCTTCCTGGGCTGCCTACAAGGGCCCTAGTCTCTGCCAACACTCCAGCTCCCATCTTGCTAGTTACTGGGCTGGCTCACAGCTGCTCTGGTAAGCTGAGTGTCTTAGGGTGACTACAGTTGTGATGAAACACCATAACCAAAACCACTTAGAGGATAGGGTTTATTCAGCTTACACTTCCCTATCGTTGATCATTATTGACAGAAGTCCAGACAGGAATTCAAACAGGGCAGGATCCTGGAATCAGGAGCTGATGTAGAGGACATGGAGGGGAGCTACTTACTGGCTTGTTGACTATGGCTTGCTCAGCCTGCTTTCTTAGAACCTACAACCACTACAGCCCAGGGATAGCTCCACACGCAATGAGCTGGGCCCTCCCATATCAATCACTAATTAAGAAAATGCCCTCCAGGCTTGCCTACAGGCCATCTTACAGAGGTATTTTCTCAATTGAGGCCCCCTTCTCTCGGCTGACTCTAGTTTGAGTCAAGTTGACACAAAGCCAGCAAGCACACAGAGGAAACTCTAGAGCCCACAAACCACCGTGCTCCAATCCAGTTCTTACAGAATCCTGTGGGTCTCAGAACACCAGCACCCTACCCGCCTCTGTCGAAGCCTGACACCAGCACTCCACTACAGAAAAGCTGTCTCCAGCAAAGCCCGACTCCCTCTCCCCTCGTGTTTGTTTTAGCTGGTGAAATATCTCTGATTAACATCATTTACCCAAACAACTCACCACTTATGTCTAATTACCATATGGGATAATAATGAACATGCATATCATTAAATATGGGCCGGATAATTGTGCTGTTCACTGTACATGATTACCATAGCAACTGAGCAATCAGACTCACTCAGCTTCCAGGCCTAACTCAGGGTCATCCACTAACTGCTTATAAATAATAGACTATCACAGGGTCATCATCATGAGGAAGGTAAAGCTGGCTGTCCATGTCAGATGACAATAATAAATTATGGCAAGTACACTTTATCCAGGCTCTATCATTATCAGGTCAGGAACATCACGAACCTACTAACAGTGTTTTCATTCTTACCACAGTCTTAGGAGGTGAGTATGTAATGTGAGCACACTAGTGTGCATGAATATATATGTACCAGAAAATCTCACTGGATGGGCAGAAAATTTCCAAATGTGGAAGACAGAAGCAGCCAAGCTTGAAACGTGTGGAAGCTGACAGAGCAGGCAGAATGTCAGGGGGTGAGAGGCAGAGAGGAGATGAAATACAGGGTCTGAGACACCACGGGCCACATGCTGACAACACTGAGTAACAACACAGCTCCTCACACTCCAATGTACAAACTTCTCAGCAGATACCCAAGCATCTAGACTGTTTCTATCTCTAATAATAAAACTTTCTCCACTCAATAACACTATTTTAAGCATATATAGGAATTTTTAGTTTCTATGAATGTTAAGGCCAAAATAAAAACTAGCAGATGTTATTTGCCTAGTATTAAAATTCTCTGCTACCCAGACAATCAAAACCAAATTTTAAAAAACAAGATACTGGAAATGTTCTCAATGGCTTGTGGATCTATTTTTACCCCATAGGGTGCCTGTGTGTGCAGGTTTTCAGCATCAGACCATGATCATTTAGACCAGGGTTCAAAGTCTAGTCTAGTCTTTTCTTGCTGACAGAAAAAGCAACTGCCAGAAATTTCACCTTTCTAAAGTATGATGCTGCATCTATAAAATAAGTATGGAAATTCCTTCCTCATGGAACAACTGGATTAAATTAGATGATATGTGCAACAAAGCTTTAATAATAATAATAGGCATTTGCTCGACAATTACCTGTTATCACTGGCATTTTAAATGGTCTATTTATAAATCCCAGTCACTTAAAACAAAAATGCAAAAGTCAAGTGAATAAATACAAAAAGGCCCAGAAGTTATGAAAAGGAAGGCAGGTAGGTGGTCCTCCCTCTTCGTACAGTGTGGATCTCAGGACTTGTTTCATAACTAAGCCACACTTCTGGCCCTGGGAAGGACAGGGCAATATGGTCTTTAAGAATGTTTTACTTGGGTATGGGAAACCATAATCAGAATATACTGTTTGAAACAAACAAACAAAACAAAAAACAACTTGTTTCAATTACAATAAGAATGTTTTGCTTACCCATAAATACAGGAGATGTCAATCACCACGTCTATCATATCGCAGCAGAGCTCGTAAGTCTGCATGTCCACTGGAGTACTGTCCGTTGCAATGTAAATCTTACTGACCACATCAAACAGAAATGCCTTTTCAATTCCAGAATTCTGAGAGGGGGGGAAAGACATGCCTTGAAGGAACAGCAAGTTCAGACCACTTCATGGTTACGTAAAACATAGTATTTCATTCCACAAGTAGGGAAGAAGGGCACTGAGGGGGAGCGACGGTAGCACAGGGGGTGGGCGCACTGAAATACACATATGCCTCTGTGAAGCCATCACAGTGAAGCCTTCTAATTCCTACAGTCAATAGACAACAACCTTATAATAAAGTGATTTCTTTAAAGATTTAAAAGATTATATGATATCCCAATGTCATATATAAGTAAGCCAAAATTATTAGGAACTCCTATTGCATCGTTTCATTGCAATTTAAACTTTACTGTCATTCATTTTATGGATTTGAAAAAAAATGAAAGGCAGAATTAGCCCAAATTATTTATCTTCGGTAAAGCACTTGGGCAATGTTTCCTAACTCCTGGCCTGGCCATTTTATAGGACTCAGGCTCATCACTCACAAGTGTTAAGTTAGTGGATATTCAAATACAGACAGAACCAAAGAGGTTTAAAGAACTTTTCTTATATTTATTTATATATTTTTTGTGTTTCTGGGATAGTTAGGACTCCCAACAGCACACACAGATGCAGAGGGAAGGAATTAGTTCTCTCCTTGTACCGTGTGGTCTGGATTAGACTCTGGTGGTGAGGCTTGGCAATGGGTGCCTTTGCTGTACTAACTTGCTGGCCCCCAAACAAGGCTTTCTGCTCCATACCCAAGGTAAGGCCCCGTTAATACTGATGACCTGCCTCCTGCTTGAATATGCAATCTGAGTGCAGCAGGGAAAGATACATTCCCAGAGTTAAAACATAAGGCTCTAAAACAAAACGTAGGGGAAATCTTCAAGAGTGATGCTACAATGGCCCTGAAACTCGGGCAGCTATTACACTTGTCACTCTTGCCATGCTACTCTAGAATTCTGCAAGTGGCTTGAGCAGGAGCAAACCATCTACTTACTGAGATAAAGATATTCAGCAGGTTCTCCAGTGTCGGGAGCTGTGGGATCAGTTTCTGGACCACTTTACTGAAGGCTTCAAATATCGAATGGTCATATATGCTTGTCAGATAAAAGCTGAAAGAGAAGGCAGTTTCCACCACGCTCCCTCAGACTGAGCAGGTGTCTTGGGTTCTGTCACCAGCACTAGTAATCTTATGTACAATTTTAACACACAAGCTCTAGCCCCCTTCAGAATTCATAATGACCTTGGTCAAAAACAAGGATGTCCTCACAGGGAGCCTCCATCCCTCCCTAGTGCCAGAATCATGCTCAGTCTGCACTGTCTGGCAAGCATCAGAGTTTGGCCATCCTTCTTCATGTGAGCATCCTTACATTCCACAAGAGATGCTGCACTCATCTCCTACACAAGCCTCTTGCCAAATTAGTAACTTTCACATTATTAATACTGAAGCATGCCATTTTTTTCACCTTCCAGTTTGCAATGCCAACCATTATGCACTATCTTACCCCATAAAATAGATGGGAGAAATTGTCTTCTGAATTCCTATCCTAATGATTTTAAACCTCATCTGTCTGAGGTTATAAATACCATCCTATTAGCAGTGATTATTTTTGACTACCAGTTAGCATCCTGGGTTAGAGCCATGAATTTTGTTGTGTTTTTCTTATGAGACGAGAAGTTTAGCTTTGACAACTAGTTGGATATAAAAATAAAACAAAACACTATTTTCACCAAAGGTTAGCATTAAACAAGTGCAAAACATCTTTGACCCTATCCCGGCACAAAACAGGTAAACTAGTAAACTGCCATGCACGCTGTCCATGCTAGCCAGCCCACACCCAGCCAACCATGGTGGCCAAAACCCAAGTCTACTTGCTCCATCCAGCCTTTCCTAGGACCCCGACCCTCGGGGGCATGGGCTCTTACCTCAGGTGAATCTTTTCTAATCCAGCATCTGTAAGGTCATCATTTGCCCTCTGGTGAATGTCTCTTTGGGTCTCAATTTTGTGATCATCTGACAGTCCATCCACTTTATGAATGAACACCTCGAAGTTAATGTCAGTGTTTACTTTGTAGGCCCTGGTCACTGTGAGATGCAGCCTGCCCAGTGCTTCCATATAGTCATCCTGGAACAGAGTTCATGCCTTCAGCTGTTTCCAGAACCTTCCATACACACTCATGACCTCGAAACACATATGTACAGTCTCCAAAAATATGTTGCCAAACTCCCAACACCCCTGACAAAAAAAAATTCCAGCATCACAGACTTTGAGTATACAAAGTTTGTTAACAGGGAGATGAGAAGCTAAGAAAATGCTCCTGATTTGGGTAGTCACAGTGTAGGTTGTTGATAGCTACAAAGATAGGAGCTGGCATTCCAGGAAATCGAACTTAACCAAAACTAGGTCCTCTGTGGAATAGGATGCCTCCCAGCTTCCTAGGGCTCTCAAGGATGTGATGGAGACATGACAAGGCTGGGTAGGAGGATGGGTAGGAGTTTAATTCTAATCCAGAGAAGTCAGCAAACTACAACCTGCAGCCCTCCTGCTGGCTTTTGTAACCAAGTCACATGGGAAGTCAGCTGAGCCACACTTACAGTCTGTATGCTTTCCGGGACTGCAGAGGACTCAGAGACTCCCACAGACAGTGCAGTCCCCAGAGCCACCACTCCAGCCTGTATAGAGAGTTTGAGACTTCTGGTCTAGAGCAGTTGTTTCAAACACAACAATACTATGTTCTTCCTACGGCTATATAATAAAACAATAAACACCTGTGCACCAATCTTCCTCTTTAGTAATCAAGCTATCAGTGTCAGGGATGGTGGCTCACCCCTGCAATTCTAGCAGTGAGGGGTGGGGTGGGGGACTGAGGCGGGAGGATTGCTATGAATTACAGGCAAGCCTGGGATATTCTTTGAGATTCTGTCTCAAAACAAACAAATAAACAAACAAACAAAGATGGAGATATAGCTCAGTGGTAAATATCTTCCTTGTTCAGTGTTCATGAGCATTTTAAGACACTAAGCAGTGGTGGTGCGTACCTTCAATCCCAGGGCTCAGGGGGCAGAGGTAGGCAGATCTCTGAGTTGGAGGCCAACCTGGTCTACAGAGTGAGTTCTAGGACAGGCAGTGCTCCACAGAGAAACTTGTCCTGGGGGAAGGGAGGGAGGGAGGGAGGGAGGGAGGGAGGGAGGGAGGGAGGGGAGGGGGGAGGAAGGGGGAGAGGGAGGAAGGGGGGGGGAGAGAGGGGGGGAAGAGGAAGAGGAGGAAGAAGAGGAGGAAGAAGGGGAAGAAGAAATAAAGAACTGAAAGGTCACTATCAAAGCCCCATCTGTCTGTTTCTTCACAGCCTCCTAAGTAATTAGTATTTGAGTACATCCATCCCACTCATCTTTATGCTACAATCAACACGTGTATCCAGACAGTATTTACATTGTTTAGAAAGTTAAAAGCATCTTGAGTTGCTCTTGGTTGGGGCCATCCCCACCTAAGCAGGAACATGGGGGAAGCAAAGATGAAAGTCTCTGGGATGATTAGTGCTAAGCTCCGGCTTGTTCTGTACAGAAGCAAGCACATTCTGGGGCACAGCAGGCTCCTGAAGATGACCAGGGAAAGTGACACTGGCGGGTGGTCCTTGCTAACAATGGCCCAGCTTCAAGAATGTCTGGAACAGAATACCATGCTGTGTTGGCCAAAGCTGATGTCCCTCTCTAATACTGAATCAGGCACACCATGCTGAAAATACTACAGAGCATGCACACTGGTAACCGATGGCCCAGGTGGTCCTGTACTATTAGGGCCCAGAACAGACTGGGGGAAAGGAGACCAGAGGAATTTCTTTTATAAAAGCTTTCCAAAGTTTGTTTTTTAAAAATAAAACTACGGAAATACTACATTGTGGGCTAGCAAGACAGCAGAATGGTAATCCAATCAAGCCTGATGCCCTGAGTTCAATCCTCAGGGTCCATATGGTAGGAGAGAAATGACTCCCTCCAGCTGACCTCTGACCTCTATGTGCCCTATGTGACCTCTGACCTCTATGTGCCCTGAATGAATAAATGTAAACACAAAACCAAAATGAATCAAGTATATATGTCTTTTTCATTCAGTGTTATGCCTGAGATTCATTCTGAAATTTTATTTTATAGCTGGCCCATCACATATCACATATATGGCCTGTTGATGGAAATTCAAACATATCCAATGACCTGTCAGTACAGGGATGTCACATGAATACACAGCTTGCCCCAAAGGCTGCTATGAGGTCACAGCTGTGTGTCTGTGAATGGTACAGGCAGTGCCTCCTACTTCAGGTATACTCTCACAACATCTGGCTACTCAGATCTCTGCACTACATTACATGTCTTATTTTTACAGGAAAAAAAAAGAAACCAGAAGAGCCAGGCATGGTGGCACACACCTTTAATCCCAGCACTCAGGAAGCAGAGGCAGGCCAATCTGAGAGTTGGAGGCCAGCCTGGTCTATAAAGAGAGTTCCAGCCCATCCAAGGCTACACACACACACACACACACACACACAGAGAGAGAGAGAGAGAGAGAGAGAGAGAGAGAGAGAGAGAGAGAGAGAGAGAGAGAGAGAGAGAGAGAGAGAGAGAGAATGGCATCTGTAGGATGGACTCTATAACATCTGTTATGACTCCAAACCTGGAAATTATGCAAAGCCCAGATAACAAAAAATGAGGGTTTTTAAAATTTGTTTGGGGTTTTATTTTGTTTGTTTGTTTGTTGATGGGGTGGGATGTTTTGATTTTGCATTTTTATTCTCCAAACTCCATCAATAAAAATAAAGCCTTTGTCTGTAAATGAGTTAAAATATTAAACATATGAGCAGGAAACTAACAGGGCACAAAAGTAACAAACGGCTCCTTTCTTGTCCTCATTGCTCTGTGCATGTTTGAGAGAGACATGCTGAGCAGCAGGCCAGAAGGCTAAGCATTCAAATTTAAAGTTATACCCAGTAGCTCCAAATACCTAAACTTCTAGAAAGGTGGATAATCTACAGGGATAAGAAGCACAGCTGTAGTTTCCTGGGGCTGTGCACTGGGTGACAGGATGTGAAAAGGACCCAGGGATCCCTGAGGACATCCTGTCTTTAATGTGGGTGGTTGCATGGGAGATATATATATTTAACCCTTAAAGAATGCATGCAAATCATGTCCCAAAGTGTTACCACTCATATATTTAACTAAAGAGAAAGCCACTTTAAGGGACAGGTCTGAGGCAAAGTGACCCAACATTCAAAATACTAGACTATGCTAAACACCCTGCTTTTTTTTTTTTTTTTTTTTTTTGAGTCAGGGTCTCTCTACATAGGCCTGGCTGTCTTGGACTGTATAGACCAGGCTGGCCTCAAACTCAGGAGAGGTCTGCCTCTCTGCTTCCCAAGTGCTGGCATCAAGATGTGCCACCACACCTGGCTCACACTAACAGACGAAATAGTCTACAGCTTAGTGATTGAAAATGAGGAGCTGGAGGGGCTGGAGAGATGGCTCAATAGTAAGAACATACATGGTGACAGCCATTGCAATACGTTGCGATCCACAAAGACGAAGAGGAAGATGATGATGAATAAGTTGATTCTATGAAGTTTTTTGTTTTTCTGTCTATAGAGCATTTAATCCCTCTGTACACAACTCACTCCTTTTAAAGGAAAAATTTGAAATGTAAGGCTGTGTAAGATTTGTTTTTAAACTGTACAGTGTCTTTTTTTGTATAGCTAATACACTACCAAATGTGTCTTTAGATAGCCCTATCCTGATGGTATTCTCAATAGCCACTAACTATACCTGGTACAGTCTGGGGACTGTAAACTGGTATGGAAATTTAAAGCAGGTTCTTATTGGTACACAGCACAAATTAGTTATATATGAGGATGGTAGTTTTTTGTTTTGTTTGGGTTTTTATCTTCAATTGTCTCTGATGCAGCTTATAAGAAGATTATTGTTCTGTTAACTGATTACCACTCTGTAATTGAAAAAAAAATTGCAGCTGTTTTATTGATATTCTGGATACATCTAAGTAAATACAATTTTTTTATTTAAAAAAAAAAACAAAGAACATATATTGCTCTCACTGATGACTCAGGTTCAATTCCTGACACCCGGCTTATGACCATCTGTAACTTCAGAACCAAGGGACCTGACAATGTAGCACTGTGGCAGACCACTTGTCTAGCACACATAGGCTCTGGGGTCACCACAAGTACCGTAATTACTAGAACAGAGGATTACAGGTGCTTACCCCCAACCATTATGTTTTTCTTGTGTGTATGTATGCATTCCTGTGTGTGAGCTCAGTGTATGCACACATATGCACGCATGGGTGCATGCACCCTTGCTCTGTCACTCTACCTGATTCTGTGACAAAGTCTCTCATGGACTCTGGAGCTATGCTGACAGCTAGCAAGCCCCAGTGACCTTCCTGCCTCTGTCAGGATGGAATGAATGACCCTCCTGATATCTATTATCTCATTCTCTCTGTCTCTGTCTCTCTCTCAACATCTTTAACTAGCCTTCCTTAATCCACACTCCCCTTCTCAGGTACAAACCATGGGTGAGTTAGCTGGCTCCGACCGAAGCCCCGGAAAAGACAGCTTTCCACATATGTCGAAGCAACATGGGGCTATACAGATGGTGGTGACAACATGTACACATGCAGACCCACACAATGAAACACATGTATACATGATTAAAATTAAACAACAAAAAGTAAAAATAAGTAAATATACCTATTTGGGGCTAAATTATAGCTACATCATAAATGCCTTACACAGATTTGCAGAACAGTGTTATACATCACAGTATGGTATCTGAGTATTTACCAAGCCATCCCCTGAAATTATATTTTGCTGATTGGAATCCATTTATTTACAGGCAGCTACTTAAACAGCTACAAAAAAAAAACAAAAAACAAAAAAAAAAACCAAAAAAAAAACGGGTTTGACTTGGGAAGACCCTGATTTACAGTGCCGGCAGACAGACAGGGAGACAGGCCAGAAAACAGGTCAGTACAAGTTGGAGGGAGTACCAGGAGATCAGCTCCAGACAGCCTGGCACGTGAAGAAGGGTCAAACAAGCTCTTGTGGGCTGGTAAACCCACCACAGGTCTGGCATTGGATTTCAGTATCTCCCTCTACAGACTTCCCGTTAAAGGGAAAATGAGCCCCTGTACTCAGAACCCTGTTCTCAGAGCTGGTCATACAGCGCAGCCTCCTGAAGGGAGAGTTTACTAAAGATGCTCCAGAATTCTGTATTCCACACACCTTGGAAGACTGACCAGACAACGGTCACCCACCCTCTGACACCCACCCTAGATTAGGGTTGGCACTCTCTACAGAGTCTGCTCCCTTTTGGCCTGGGAAAGCCTCCAGTCTACACCACAGTTTCAGACACCCTCTAAGGTCCCAACTGCACTCACCTTCCCCAGCACTGGTCGGCCTGATCTTCCCTCCTCCTCTTCCCATTGAGCCCAGTGGCAAGCCCCAGGTGGAGAGGATGGAGAAATTACTAATGGCTGGGGACCGGGCTCCTCACCAGCCAATGGCTCCCTATTCTTTGCTTACAACCAAGCTGAAGGAGGACTACAGAAGACTGTTAATAACTACTAAATATAATTTTTATGACAGAATACTGGATAATGCAGTAGACACGCTTGGAAGGATTTTAAATTCTTGTATAAATGCTACAACAAAACTTACTCTACATCCCCAGCTTGTCTATGTGAACACAATTCTCAGTACTCACAGCTATAGGAGCAAAGAATGAAAATAGAACGTGTTATTCAAACACAGATGTGAACTGTGGAAAATAAATCAAATATCCATCTCCCTATAAGATACCTACCTCACATTTTAATAGTCATCCACAAAATATATAAGAGTTATAGTAATCAAGTCTATACTACTAATAATAATAATTTGATTCAAGGGCTAAAGAGATGGCTCAGTGGTTAGGAGCACTGCTTGCTCTTTCAGAGGACCCAGGTTCAATCCCAGCACCCACATGGCAGCTCACACCTGTCTGTTACTCCAGTTTCAGGGGGTTGGACATCCTCTTCAGGCCTCTGCAGGTACCAGTTACATAGGTTGTTTACAGATATGCATGTAGGTGAAACACCCAAACAGATAAAATGATCAATTTAAAATAAAATACTCTGACTCAGGAGAAAATTTTCACTTAGAATTTTATCTACTTTTGAAAATAAATATTATAATATGTAACCTTCTAAGTAAACTTTTACTGCAGAGAAACTGTCATCATTCCATATGTCTTCTGGGATCTACCCTATAGCTATGAAGTTTCCCAGGTTTTTTAGTTAGTGTTTCTATTGTTGTAAAGAGACACCATGACCACAGTCGCTCTTCTAAAGGAAAAGATTCAATTGGATGGTTTACTTTCAGAGGTTTAGTCCATTGTCATCATGGTAGGACATGGCAGCATGCAGGCAGACTTGGTGTGGAGAAGCTGAGAGTTTTACATCTTGATATTCAGGCCAACAGGAAGTAGTCTGAGATACTAGGTGTAGCTTGAGCATATATGACACCTTAGAGCCTACCATATACGACACCTCAGAGCCTACCTCCACAACTCTTTCCTCCAACAATGCCACACTTGCTTCAACAAAGCCATACCTCACCATAGCGCCACTCTGTATGAACTTATGGGGGCCAATTACATTCAACTACCACACAATGTATATGCTCTTATGGACTAAGTGAGTTTGGGCTATGACTGGACAGAGAGCCTTTTCTCCTACAGAGTCTGAGAGTGCTGAGAAATCCTTGTTTGATGGAAGGGCCTATTGAAGATTTAAAACCTAAACACTGGGCCAGCAGGATGACTCAGCAGGTAGAGATGCCTGGCTCAGGCCTCACAACCTGGGCTTGATCCTCTGACCCCTCAGGTGCAGGAGAGAAGACTCTGGAGAGATGCTCTCTGACCCCACACACAGGTGGGCTATGGCGAAGGCACACACATTTGTACATGCATCACACACACACACACACACACACACACACACACACACACACACACACGAAAACAAAAACCACTGCAAACGGATGTGGGGAGGTGGCTCTGCCTGGGATGAGACTCTACATACCTGGGAATCAATGACAAAGATCAGTGCTCCTGTTCCACGGAAGATCATCTCATAGTCAAAGGTGGGGTCAAAAAAGTCAATCTGCCCCGGGAAGTCCCAAATCTGAAAGTTGACAAAGGAGCTGTTGGAGACGTCTTCCCTGCAGATCCTGTTAGTGCTCTCCAGGAACAGGGTCTCACTCGGGGACATTTTGTGAAAGACGACTTTCTGTATGGACGACTTGCCACTCCTCCTGAGACCCATAAGCAGGATTCTGGGCTTCACCTCGGTGCTGAAGGGGTCGCTGAAGTCCAGAACTGAAGAAACCACAGGACAGGGCAGGGTGAGTCCTTCACATCGTCTAACTTGGGAGTGTCACCTCCACCTCAGATGTCTTGTTACCCAGACCCTACTCTTCCAAATGGAGAGGGACAGTGTGGGGACATGAGAGCACTGAAAACTGCCCTAACTCCCTCACACCCGGGAAGGGCAGAGTCCCATTGTATGGCTTGGCGCCCTAAACAAGGCCTCTGGAATACTAAAGCAGAGGCTTCCTGGAGCTCACTGCCTGAAGAACTCAGGTCTTTAGCCACACTCTCCCTACCTGGCCATCAGAGCCTATGCACTTGGTAATCCACTCCTGGCTGGAGTCCTCCTGGGCCTCACAGTCTAGGACACAGGAAGAGACCAGAGGCCTCCTACTCTGTGAGAGAGCACATGAGACTCGGACCTCTCTTCCAGGACTGTCCACTTCAGCTTCCATCAGCTGTATGATAACCACACACAGCTATTAAGGTTCAAATTAAATGAGGCTGGAGAGAGCTCAGTGGCTGCGCTTACAGGACTGGAGTAGAGCTCCCAGCACTTCAGTCAGGAAGCTCATGCACCAGCTCCAGGAGATCCAGCCTTCTCTTCCATACAAAGCCTCACTGACATACATATCTCATATACACAAACCCTCACTCAGATATACATGTGTATCTGTAATTAAAAAAAATAAAATCATCCTTTAAAAAATCAGCTTCAAAAATCCATAAAATGTAATTGCTAATGATAATAATCAAGACTCAAGTAGGTGTGATGATATACACCTGTAATTCTAACACCTGGGAGGCTTAGATAGGAGGATCACAAGGCCAGCCTGAGCTACAAGGCTTGAAGACTCAATTAGCCAAGGATGCTAGGCCAACTGATCATCTACGTGCAAAGATACTTACCTGAGATTGCACACAGGTTAACTCAAAATGGACCAACACCTCAACCTCAACTTAGGAGCTAAACTAAACTCCTAAGAAGAAATGTAGGTAGACCTTAGATTAGACAGTTGTTCTTTAGTTATAACCATGTACAAGTAACCATAGGGGGAAAGGGACACTACACATCATCAAAATTTTAAAAAGATGGGCACTGGAGAGATGGCTTAGAAGTTAAGAGTACTTGATGTTCTTTCAAAGGACCAAAATTCAGTTCCAAGCACCTAGGTCAGGCAGCTCACAGCCACCTGTAACTCTAGCTCCAAGGGACCTGACACCCTCTTCTGGCCTTTTTGGGTGCCCATACATACCCACACGCATGCGCACATAATAGAAAAATAAAACAATTATTTAAAAAAAATAAAGAAAATGAAAAGATAACCACCATAATGGAAGAAAGCATTTGTGAGAGTCATTATGTGACAATGCTCTAATGTCTGAAATATTTGAAGATCTAAATTGTGAAACAACCCAAGGGAAAGGGGGGCCAAGAATCCAGATGTCTCTCCAAAGAGGATGCACATACATGGTCATATCATCACTAACTACAAACATATGAGAAAATGCCCCACATTATCAGCCATTGCAGAAACATGGTGAACCATGAGGGAAAGTAACAAGTGTAGGGAAGGGGAAGAGAGTGGACATTGCTGTTGGAATTGTTAAATGAATTTAAATATGGAGCTGCAGTATGACCCACCAGTAGAAATATGCTTTTGAAAAGAGCATATGCGGTGGAACACAGTGGCGACCACCATTAATCTCAGCACTTGGGGGACAGAGGCAGGCAGATTGGCAGATTTCTGTGCACTCCAGGCCAGCCAGAATTACACAGTGAGTCTCTCTCTTCCTCAACAAACACCAAATACTTGAAAGTTTACCTACAGACTTTGAAACATTGTTTTTTGTTTTTTGAGACAGAGTCTCACTATGTAGCCCTCCCTGGCTGTACTGAAACTCATTATGTAGCAGAGTGGCCTCAAACTCACAGACACTATGGACAGTATTTGAAGTACATCTCAATTTAAGAATTCGTTAAATTACATTTCTTCCTCTATGGGGAGGGGCATGGTGTGCAGACAGAAGTCAGGATAATTTGAAAGAGTCAGTTCTCTCCTCCTTCCACGTGGGTCCAGGCGGCAGACCAAATCCCACTTTTAGTGACAGCTCACCCCCCCACACACACACACACCTTGTCCTCACCATACACCTCCCACACACCATGCTGCACAGTCTCCCCCAAGTCAACAACAGGCTGACATACATGATATAAACTCTAATCTAGGGGAGGAGTAAATACACCGAAAAGGCATTAGGTTCCTCCCTCAGGAAGTTAGACCACGAGCTGAAGGAACAGGACCTAGGTCACATGTTAGTGCCTTCCCAAACAGAATCCCTAAAAAACAGAAGGAGGAGTATGCAATTATACACAGTCATGAGAAATCCCAGAGAGGAGTCTGCAGGTTGCGAAACCGTGTAATAATTCTTACTACAGTACAAAGGGCCTAAAACCGTCTGAGGCAGAACCTGTCATCTTCCTTCTGGACATTCCCTCAAATGATGAACATGTTGGAAATGTTCTGTTTAAAATGCCGATTACAGAAGAGAATGTAGGCATGGTAAATGGAAGAAGCAAGTTCACTAAAGAATCAGAACAAACCCCCAAGTTACAAAGATGGAATCTAGAGAAAAGAGCCCTCATTGCAGAGCACAAGCAAGCCAAGAAGGGACATATAGATTGTGGAAATAAAAATACTGTGGGGACAAGGCAGACAGGATGAAAGGTGGACTCAACACCAACAAGGAGGGCAAGAAAGAACCAGTAAAGAGGGAGAAACACTGCTTTTAATCCCAGCACTTGGGAGGCTGAGGCAGGCAAAACTCTTGAGTTTGCAGCCAACCTGGTCTATAGAGCAAATTTCAGAGCCAGGGTTACATAGAAAAACCCTATATTGGAAAACCAAAAAAAAGGGGGGGGCAGGGAAGAAAGCCCTGAACGATGTAAAATAAACATTAGTGGCATCAGGAGTGAGTCTCAGAAGTCCTGCTATCTACCAAAGATGTCCCCAAAAGGGCAGGACACACCTAAAAGCCCGGTGATCAGAAAAGGGCAGTTTAAGGCCATTTTGGACGATATGGGGCCCTGTCTCAGAAAATGAAAAGCAGCAGGGGTTGGGTTTGCTGTTCAGTGGTAGAGAACTTGCCTTGCATAGAGCGTATCCCTCAACCCCCATTCAATCCCCAGTAAAGTAAGACATTACAGAAAGAGCCAGTAGGACTGAACAATGTAATGAGCCCTCCCCAAGTACACAGAAAACAAAGTAACAGGTTCACTAAACAGAAAGGTTAAACACCAGGGAAACAAGTCCTTAAGATTCTCAGAAGGAGCTGAAGAGGGGGCTCAGTGGAGGAAATGGCTGCTCTTGAAGAAGACACAGGTTCAATTCCCAGCACCCACATGCTCATTACTGTCACTAACTCCAGTTCTAGGGCAACTGACACCATCTTTGGGCCTCTTTGTGCACCAGGCACACATAGGGCCAGACCCTCACCCAGCCACCTGCTTTAGTGGCCCTGCCGGGCTGCAGAAAAGACCCAGCAAGATGTAGGCCTCTGACTCAGCAGCTTCCTACCAGCTTCCAACTTTGCCTGACCTTGCCCTAGCCACTAGGAAGCCAGATACCCTCCATGAGGCAAGGAACCAATCAGAAGTTAGCTGGCAGGCTCTGGATGCACTTTACGGTAACACGATGTACAGAGCATTGCGGATCCCAGACACTCCCCTTGCTCTACTCCTGCCCTAAGGTCCCTGCAGGTCCTTCTTGCTCCACCCACTGTATCAGATGGACGGAGGAACTGAGTTAATACAGTTAACTCGTTAATTAATTAAAGACTCAGCTTTTGCATCGGATGGGGTCTCTTGGTGATTTTGGAGTTCAGAATTTGGACATAACATGATACACAGATATCCATGCAGATAAAAACTAGCCCACATCAAAAAATAAATAAATCTTAAGAAAAATGAAAGCATATGTGATATCCAAAACTGGCACAATGGACTAGAGAGATGGCTTGGCAGTTAAGAGTATATACACGCTTGCAGAGGATCTAAGTTCAGTTTACACCACCTGTAACTGCATCTCCAGGGGGATGCAGTGCCTCTAACCTCTGCACGAACCTATGTGCACGAACACATGCGCACACACGTGCGTATACACACACACACACACACACACACACACACACACACACACACACACTTAAAAAGAGAAAACTTGCACAAAAAAGATCATCTGGGCTGGGTATGGTGGCACACACTTAATCCCAGAAGGCAGGAGGCAGAGACAGGAGGATCTCTGTGAGGCCAGCCTGGTCTACAGAGCAAGTTCTCTGTATGCCTCTATGCATAGCAACCTTGCTGCAGCTACAGCTGACCAATCAATTCAGGACAGGTTGCCCATGCTCGGAAGTGCACCAATCCTGAGACTGTTGTAGACCCCAGACACTTCCCAATATATTTCCTGCCTCATTGCTGCTCGAGGTCCCTCCTAGTCCCCACCTGCTTCACCCACTGTGTCAGATGGATGGGGGAATGGAGTTAACTTGTAAAATTAAAGACTCTTTGCTTTTGCATTGGATTGGGTCTCTTGGTGATTTAGGGGTTCAGAGTTTGGGGCACAATACAAACTATTTTAAAAGTGTAACCCCAAGGAAAAGAAACCGAATGAGCTCTTATTACTACCTTCCAAACAATAAGTGTCAACTGGGGGCAATGCTTCTGGGCCAGCCTGGGGAGTAGAAGAGCTGGGGCTCAAACTCAAGTCATCCGGCCTGGCAGCAAACACTTCTATCTGCCAAGACGTCTCACTGGCCCCATCTACTGTCATTCTTTCTGGATACAACCCTTCTTTCAATAAACAAACACAAGAATTACATGCAACGTCCACATGTTGTAAGTCTTTCTGAACAGGTAATATTGCTAAACTTGGGTATAGTCTTTAGCTGAGTCTGTAGATCTAGGCTGGAGTGTCGCCTCTCAGGGGTGGGGGTACAGGGTAGCAAAGGAGTCTTTGTGAGGGAGGGAGGTGTGCAGGTTCAGAAGTGTTGGCTAAGTCAGTGAAACAGACATGCAGCTGCCTCTGCACATGGAGCTAGGCCTATTTCCCTCCTGTCAGGGTTCAGCACATACTAACTAGAATGAAGGAAGGGCAGCCAGGTCAGCGAGATGCCAACAGTAGGTATCAGGGGTCCCTGGAGGCCTGTGATGCATTTCATGACTTCAGTTAGATGTCTAACCACATGCTGTGTGCCAGGGACTACTTTGCCACTTCTGCAAACCTTTCCCAGCTACTGACAAGCACCCAGGTCATCTGGGTAAGGAGCCTGCCCAGATCACAAGACTGGATGTGGCAGTCCACTCAGCAGAGTCTCCACCACATTAAAACCAGACCATTCCAAACCATGTCCTACAAGGTGGCATCATGTCAACCATACAATCTTCCAATACCAATGATGCTATGCTCATAATAGAACGCATCTGTCATTGGTATAACACTGCTTAGTGAGATGGGTTTATTTACATACATGTGCTGGTTCCTGACATAAACATGCTTTATTATTGTGAGTTACCACTGAAAACTAAATTAATATGCCATTGCTGAAGCTATGAAAGGACTGCTGACAAATCTGCCTAACCAACTCTCCCACCCACCTTTCTCCTCCTTCCCCAGTTCTTTTTGTTGTTGTTGTTGTTTTGTTTTGTTTTGTTCTTCGAGTTCTCTGTATGTTTTGGAGCCTGTCCTGGAACTAGCTCAGTAGACCAGGCTGGCCTCAAACTCAGAGTCCGCCTGCCTCTGCCTCCCGAGTGCTGGGATCAAAGGTGAGTACCACCAACGACTCGCTTCACAGTTCTTACTTAGTTTTTATTCATAATCATAAACTTAACCCTGCAATCCATGTAGACTTGGAGGGACCTTCAGTGAGAGCAGGGTTATGGGGTATTTCAAGCAGATCTGGTGGGGACAATCTCCTGTGCTACAGAAGGAGAAAGAATTAGAGCTGTCCACAGTCAGCAATGGTAACCTTCCTATTGGTCTTGCAATTCCTGGACCAAAATGCTCCATGGCTTCCACGATGCTCACGCCTTCATCCACCTTCCTTAAGACCACGTTCGCCATCCAGCCACTCAGTCTTGGCAGTGCAGATGGAAAACGGAACAATTATGTTTGGTCTAGCATTTGCCATGGACAAGATGCCGGGACTTGTACGCTTCAGGATGAAGCTCTCAATCTCAAATTTCTCCCCCTAGACAGACATGCCACCAGTGTCATCATGGTGAATAAATTTATTCACCCTGGTGAATAAATCCTGGAATGATTTTGTGAAAGGAGGAACCCTTATATCCAAAATCCTTTCCCTCCAGGGCTCAGAGCATAAACGTTTTCTGCTGCCTTTGGAACTTTGTCTGCAAACACCTGGAAGAAGACAGGGCTCAAGAGCTCACCACCAGCCACAATGTTGAAGAACATGATTGGGCTGCTCATGGCTGCAGCAAAGTCCCTGTAGACTGGATCATGATCTCAAACTCCTGAACCTCCTACCTCCTACCTGCTGGTACTACAGGCTTGCACCACAGGTTTATGTGGCCATAGGGATTGAAGGCCCCTGCTTGCCCGGCAAGCACTCTACCAAACCCCTTTCTGTCCTCTTCAAAATCTGCCTAAGAAGCCCCTAGGGCCTGAATGGCATGATAGGCAGAGTACACATATATGTATTATAGGTAATATACTTGTCCAGGTTCAAGTCCCTTCCCACAGAATGTAGTTCTGAGCACCCCCAAACATTCCCCATCTCCACAACACTAGAGAGCTCCCAGGAAGAAAGCAAGTGCCTCGGCCTTACAGAAGGGCTTTCCACCACGACTGCTCATCATGTCTAGTGGTGCAGCATGAGACTGTGGAAGACTGAAGGCCAGCAGGCCCTCTATGCAGTACAATAGCAGAGGCTAACTATAAGAAGAGCAACAGACAGGAAGCTTCACAGAGGGCTCTAAAAGTGGCAAAGGGTCTTGGAGGCTGTCGTTCACGTGGGATTATTCTTACATCATGTCCTAAACGCCTCTCCATGTGAAGCAGGGCTGCAGATGCAGACACCCATCACTATCAGGAGGGGGACAGGGACTTGAGAAAGGCACATAGCAAGCTAAAAGTTCAAAGCCTCAGAGAGGAACTGTGGAGACAAAGGATGTTCTAGGAAGAGATCTGAGCAAGTTACAGGGATGGAAGGGCCTGAGAAGCCCTGTCTCAAAAACAAAAACAAACAAACAAAAAACAAAAACCAAAAACACGGGGATTCTCTATGTAGCTTTATAGACCAGGCTAACTGTAAACTCACAGAGATCCTCCTGCCTCTGCCTCCCGAGTAGTAGGATTAAAGGCATGAGCCACCACTGCCCAGCTGACCCTGTTTGTCTTAGTTAGGGTGTCATTGCTGTGAAGTGATACCGTGACCACCAAAATGCTTACAAAGGAAAACATGTCATTGGAGCTGGCTTATAGTTTCAGAGGTTTAGTCTATTCTTATGGCAGAAACATAGCAGTGTGCAGGCAGGCATGGTGCTAGAGAAGGAGCTGAGAATTCTACATCTTGATTTGAAGGCAGAAGAAAACTGTGCACCACCCTGGGCATGGCTTGAGCATATATGGTATCTCAAAGCCCGCCCCCACAGTGTCACACTTCCTCCAACAAGGCCACACCTCCTAATAGTGCCACTCCCTATGGGCCAAACATTCAAACACATAAGTCTATGGGGACCATACCTAGTCAAATCACCACACTGTCTCAAATTTTTAAAAAAGTGTAGGGTGTGGTGGCCTGCATTTATAATCCCAGGGTTAGGGTGATATTGACAGACAGACCCCTGATGCTCCCAAACCAGACAGCCCAGTCCATTTGGGGAGTTCCAGGACAAGTGAAAGTCCCTGTCTCAAAAGACAAAGCACCTGAGGATTGACACTTGATTGACCTCTGGCCTCCACACATATTCGAATGCTCACATACAACTCAATGACTGAAGCTCAGCCATTAAGAGCACTTACTGCTCTTGCAGAGAAACCAGGTTCAATTTCAATTCTCAGCAACCACATGGGCTCACAGGCATCTGTAACTCTAGCTCCAGGGAACCCAACACCTTCTGACTTCCATAGGCACCAGGCACACACGAAATGTACATATATACATGCAGGCCAAACATTCATACACATAAAAATAAAACCTTTAAAAAAAATAAAAAAGGAAAGAAAGGAAACAAACTTTATGCCCAGCTCTGGCGCTTGGAACTGTGTGATGTGTGAGTGAAATGGATCAGTCACTCTGCCTGGGAGAAATCACTGTGGTCAGGGACACAGCAGATCCCATCTGCCACCTGGTCCTTCCTGGTCCTGCTCACATTTCCCAAACAGCCCAGCTGATGAACCAGACAAATGAAGGCCCTTGAGGACCCTGTCACCCCTTGCCAAGGAACAGTAACTAGGGGAGAGAGTCACCTAGCTGGGATATTATCACACTTTAACTTTCCAGACCAGTTATTTAATCTAGAATTATCCAGCAGAGCCCTGCCCAAACCTAAGCAGCCTTGCAAAAAGAAGATGGATTTGTGCCATGAGGACAGGGCTCCTACTGTGCCTGGCTGACCTGTGGGTTGGGAATGCTCAGAACCATGACCAATTAGCCATTACTGAAGACAATGAGATGGGAGTATCTGGGTGCATTTCCTCACACAGCGCTTCCTCACAATGCAGCACAGGCTCCATAGGTCTAAAGCCGTGCTTCTCCATCTTCTCAATGCTGCAACCCTTTAATACAGTTCCTCATGTACTGGTGACCTCCAAACCATACAACTATTGCTACTTCATAGCGGTGGTTTTGCTAGTTATGAGTCGTAATGTAAATATGTGCTATGTAGGTATCTAATATGGGATAACTTTGAAAGGTTGCTTAACCCCCCAGAGGGACAGCAACCCACACGTTGAGAACTATGTAGTTGGGATTTTTCTTTCGGCTGCCAACCAGCTCCCAAATAAAGACACAAAAGCTTAGTATTAATTATAAATGCTTGGCCTTATCTTAGGCTTGTCCCACTAGCTTTTTTAACTTAATTCACCTATGTTTTGCCTCAGAGTTTTTAAACTTTCTTCCATTCTGTATGTCCTATTTTCCTGCTTCCTCCATGTCTGGTTAGCTGGCCAGTTCCTGGAGTCTACCTGTCATTTCCTTTTCTTTCTTCTTTTCTCTTCTTCCCTGAGCCTAAATTCCTCTTCCTATTTACTCTCCACCTGGAAGCTCCGCTTATACCTCTTTCCTAGCTAGTGGCCGTTGAGGTTTTTATTAGACCAATCAGGTGTCTTAGGTAGGCAAGATAAAATAGCAATACATCTTTACATAGTTAAATGTAACACATCTTTGCATAGTTAAACAAATGCAATACATCTTTGCATAGTTAAACAAATATTCCACAATACCACTGGTCTAGGAGTTCTCCCTAGGAAAACAGGGAAGTTCTCTGCATGAACTCTGGCTCATGACAGTGAATCCTTTGATGGTGACCTCTTAAGTTTGAGGTCAGGCTGTCCAACATAGCAAGTTCCAGGTTAACTAGGACTACATAGTGAGACCCTGTCCCAAAAACCTAAGATAAAAAAGTTATATGTACAGACAATTTTTTTTTTTATAAAATTCTCTAAAATCATACTAGTAGGGAACTGAAAAGCATGGTTGAATAAATAAATACACACACGTGTGACACACACATATCTCCAGCTATCTCTCTAATGTAAGTTACCAATTCTTAGGAACTTTTTTAAACTGCTTGAGAGCATCTCAAGGCTGCTTTTAACACAAACATCTTTTACACACTGAGAAACAAGGGACAATCCTCAGAGATCTGTAAGACACACCAATCAAGGAGTGGAAAAGCTTACGAGAGTCACAGCAAAACTAGGGAGAGCCATTGTCACCAAAGTACTTTATAAGGTTTGACAGAGGAGACAGAATTTTATTTTATTTTTTTTTTAATTCTTAAAAGGGTCAGGGACTGAGCCACGAGGGTGGATCCCTACAATGTACTTACAGCCTGATGCAACACCATGCATTTGTATCCCACTGGGATCCCTGGTGGCTCCAGGGTTCAGCACTAACAAGTCATGCTGCCTCAAGTAAGGAAGAAGGCCGGGACTGACACTTGAGGGTATCCAGGACTGATGTGTGAGCTCAGTACACATTTTTTAATGAAAAGGACAACAGATGCTAAGGAGACAGAAACAAGAGGTGACTTGGGAAGCAAAGCTGCCCTGCACTGCCATGGGGGTGGGGGAGGGTGATCTAAAATAAAGTGACACCTGGGACAGAAGTCCTTGAAAGACAAGACCCTCTTTCACATGCAGAGCCCATCACTTATCTAGAACTTGCTTATGCTTCCTTGTGTTTCCATTACACTGCTCTTTGTTCTAATAATAAAATGGGAGAGGTAGCTAATAAAGTACAGCGTCACGTGTAGTTGAGGCCTTGGACTGGTGAGCCTGTGCCCCGGGCTCTGGAGTACTGAGATTACAGATTTATATCACCACACCCTGTTTATTAACGGCTAGAAGGTGGGGCTTATGTATTCAGTGCCTGTATATCCTTCAAGGAGTATCACCAGCTCTCCCTACGGTGACTCCAGTAACAATCAAAACCCTCAGACTCAAAGGGGGCACAGCCCCCTGTGAAAACACAGACCACATTCAGGCTCTCTTCACCAAGTTTTTCTGAAAACTGGGGACTTCAGGGAAAACCTTTGACTCTCTGATTACACGATGGGAGATAACAATAGGTAGATCTTTTAGTCTCATTCCTTGTCAGTTTTTAAAGAATAGTAACTTAGTAAATTTAAAGTCTAGGTGTCAAAAATTAATCGTTATTTATGGCACAATTATGGGTTTATATGGGGTGCTGAGGATTGAAACCAGGACACCTCGAGCTCTATGATAATTGGTTGGGGGGGGGTTGGTAGTGTGTGTGTGTGTGTGTGTGTGTGTGTGTGTGTGTGTGTGTGTGTGTGTTGGTGCTTTACGCATGTTTGTGGATGCCAGGTGACTTCATGTACCTTCCTCATTCTATCCACCTTTTACTTTGTAGGATTCCTGTCTGAACCTGGAACTTGCCAACTTGTCTAGGTTGGTTATAAACTGCAGGGGTCTCTGGTCTTCCTCCGCAGGGCTGAGATTACAGGCACAAACCCACACCCTTAAGTGGATGCTGGGATCTGAATTCTGATCTTCATGCCGGCATAGCAAGCATTTAACCCACTCTGCCATATCTCTAGGCCCTGTTTAATTGCTTTTAATGAATAGTTCAGTCATTGCCCCATCTCTGGAGTTTGATTTAGGGCAGCATTTGAAAATGAGGTTTGCCTTACTGTGGCTGATTAACAACAAGGAAAGAAGGGTGAGGTAGTGTCTCAGTGGGTCCTCAACAGAACCAAGCTGCTTGAAAACACTCCTGCTGCTCATGAATAAAATTTGGAGTGGGAACCAAAGGAGACATACGTGTGAGTAACAGCTTACTGCACTACACTTTCAAGCTTTACCACATGGTAAAACTCACAAGGTATTCAGGTTAGAAATGAGATCGGGGGCACCATGCAGTGGGGCAATGGGAGCTTTCCATCTTCCCCTGCACATCGCCTGGCAAGTTGCCTCAACTAGCAATGCAAGCCAACCCAACATCCCACTAGTAAGAAGGGAGGGAGAAGAGTTCACTGGAGCATTGTTCATGTTGTATCTATCCTTTATCAGATTAAAGAAGTCCCTGTTGTTTTTCACACTCTTAAGTTTGATAACAGATAAACACAGAATTTCCAAAATCTAAATGGGAGTGTGTGCTACAGAAATGGATGACTCAACAATTAAAGCACTTGCCGCTTTCTTGAGTACCTATGCTGGGTGGCTCACAGCCTCCTGTAACTCCAGCTCCAGATCTGATACCCCGACCTGGGCATTTACATCATGCAACACACACACACACACACACACACACACACACACACACACACACACACACACACACACACACACTTTAACACCATCCAGTCTTCAGGACATGGCGCAGGATATCTAAACTCTTGGCTTCCCCTCTCCCATCCCTGCTCCCTGAGAAGAAGTTGGCAGGAAGCGCTGACAGAGGAAGGCAGATTTTCTAATAGAGTTTGTGCTTCAAGGCCTAAACCTCCAGACTGAAATTAAGAAAGGAGGGAAAAGGGAAAGTGTTCATAAGATAAAGGAAGGGAGAAAGTAGCGGACCACCTGTGCACAACAGAAAGCAGAGTAAAGCCAAGCTTCTGCGGTGTCTGCCAGAGCAGAAAAGAACGTGCGTGGCTCTCACCACGTGAGTGCATTGTGTCCTTTTATAGCAAGATTCCAGGATTCCGCCTGATCCGGAACTCCCAGTAGGGGGCTTATTACTGAAGTCATCAAAACAAAGCGGCAAGCCGGGTTGCCTTTAGATTAACAGCACGGGGGACGGGGGGAGGAGGGGCATTCCTGGCTGGGGAAAAGCCTTTTGTTTCTGGAATTCTTCCCCTCGGGCAGGGTTTTACTTTCACTTCAAATCTTGCCAAATCAAATTTCAAAAGTGACCCCAAGCACCCCGATAAAGACTGCAGGGGAAGAAAAGAACAGGTTCTGGGCCCTCCCGGCCAACTCTATCCCCCAGGACAGTATCAAATTACCGGCTTCCTCTGAAATAGGGTCTTCTCTCTTTAAACTACCACACAAGTTCCCTATTATACACCAACTTTCCAAATACTTTGCAAATACGTCCCCATTCAGCCTTTTTCTGGGAGGATCTGATCGCTAGATTCTAACAGATGCTATTTAAGTAATAATAAAGTGATTGAACAGTTTAATTAAAAAAAAAAGTGGCTGAGTTACCCACTGTGGGACCAATTAAAGGGCCCGCAGAAGAGGGACGCGCACAAAAGCACACACCAATTTAAGCAATGGAGAACTAGTACCAGTCCTCTAGAGAAAAGCAGCCAGGAAAAGGGGTGACTTGGAAAGCTGTTCCCCATCTGCTGGGCTCAAGGTTTAACTTTATTCCCTTTCTGGTTCGCTGAAGTAGTCCCTGCCAGATGCAGAAACAAAACTATCTTCCGAGAATGGCTTTGTAGAGAGAATTTAAAGTTCAGTTCCGTAGATTCTCATTAAAAGTTCTTAAACTTGTTACAAGTATTTTTATTTCTCGGTTTCTTCAGTGTGGGACATTACAGAGATTAATCCTTTCTTAGAGACGTTTACAACACACATGGAGAATTGTAACAGCTCCATTCAAATGACCTTTTCAAGTGACCTTCCGCCTTGGGGGGCGGGGTAATTAAGAAAAGAAAAAGTATCCGGAATCCTAAACTCAACTTCTTTATGTCTCCGGAATGAAATGCAGGCAGCCTGCATCTGAAGGGCTAACTTGGGCTCCTTCTCCAAGAAACAGTTGACTTCAGTAGCCCACGATCCCTCTACCCGCGCCCTTTCCCGGGGATGACTTGAGATGCACTCGTATGAGTATCTTAATCCCGGGGACCCCGAGGTCTCCTGGCGACGCGGATGCCACCTGCAGCGCGGGCCCCGCCCCAGCGCTCTGGTCCCACGCCGCAGACCCTCTCGTGGCCACGGCGGGGAAGAATGACACGCGCAGCTGTGGGCAACCCAGCAGGCACGCTGCCTCCAGCTGCCTCTTTTAGCTCGACATCCGACCCCGCTCCCCGCCGGCGTCTGCAGCCTGGCTTCGCCCCTCCCCCACCACGGCTCCCAGGACTCGCGCGCCCCGCATCGCCCAGCACAAGCGCCCCAGGGACGGCGAGCGCACCGCCGGCCGGCTCACCTCCCTCCTCCGGCCCGCTGTCCAGCTCGGCGTCCGAGGACCCGGGCCCGTCCTCGTAGCCCGCCAGCCCCACCAGCTCATCCTCCTCCTCGTCGTCGCCGCCATCCTCACCCTGCGGCTGCGGTTTGCCCAGCACCTGGCTCATCACGCCCACGCTCGGCTCCAGAGTCCCGCGTGGGCCGGACCCCTCCCCCCGCACCTCCCCAGGCGAGCCTGGTGCGCTGGGGGCCGCAGAGGTGCCCAGCCCTCTCCCCGCCGCTGCTGCCGGAGGAGCCAGCCGGAGCGCGGCAGTTCTCCCCGGGAGCGCAAGGGAGCGACTGCGTGACCCGAGTCACCTGACGCTTGTCACACACACGCACCGCCGGGCGCGCGCTCGCCGGCCGCAGCCACCGCTTGCTTGGCGGGGCGCCAGCCAGGGCCGCACACATTCTCCCCCTACACAGCACGGTGTCCAGACGCGCGCACGCCACCGCCCTCCGCCGAGGACCATCCCAACTGCCTTCTGCAGTGCCTCTCTCTGGCTTGCACGACGGTCTTGGAGTTTCATACCCGCCTAAGCCGCCCTCGCCCTAATACTGCGGTACCCAGGCCCCCACTCCACAGCCTTGTGCCATAGACTTTCGGGGCTCGGAGAAATGCACAGCGGATGGGTAGTTTCTGTAACAGTTTCCTCTTAATGTGCCTTTTAAGTTCCCACCAATAATACTCCAAAATCTACTCTTTTTTCTTCTGGGAGAATCTGCTAGACACCTTTCCGAAGAAATGGCATGTCTCGTGATTTAAATTGAAACATACTGTACTAAATAATTACTCTGCAACCTTCGAGAGAGCCTCAGGTGTATAACGCTCTCGGGGCTTTTTTTATGGGCAACTGTCTTGGTTGTGTAGTACCACATAAATGTTCCGTGCTTTTTGTGGGAGGTGAGGGGCAGCTCTCAGATTGGAACAGTAGCGATGTGGGTGAGGAGGTGCTTTTTCCTCCTTCGCAAGCTTCTCACAGCAGGACACAATGTACCCACCCTTCCTGAAAAGAGAAAATAATAAGTCATGTGCATGAACTTCCTTCAGTTAAGCACATAAGAAAGACCAAAAAAAAAAAAAAAAAAAACAAAACAAAAACAAAAAAAAAACCCCAACCAAACAAAAAATAAAAAACCAGCAGGCCAGCAAGGTGATCCGGATCCTGCAGGTGCCAGAGCTCAGAGGAAAAGAAAGGCAGTTCTGGCTGGAGACTTGCAGCCAGGGACAGGCCTTACCAGGGGTCCTTGGAGAAATCTGGGCAGGGATAGGGTTACTAAATCACGACTCGTGTCCCGGATTTCGTCTAGGTGGGTGGCTGCTTTAACAGGAAAGGCCCTAATTTCTCCAGCTAGAGGCAGTAGAATTCCGCATGGCTGCATGGCCAAGGACGTTCCTAAGACACAAAGGTGTTAACTGAAGTGAAAAAAAAAAAACATTTTGCAAAGGGGTAGGCAGAATTTAGAGAGTCAAGACAATGTTTATCAAGTGGGAAACTCACACCAAACTTAGCGGGAGGGAGCGAGGGGAGCCGGAGTTCTGATGAACAGCCAGGAAATGGGCCTTACATTCAGTTAGGCACTCAGTGCTGTTGAAACCACCCTGGCCAAGCAGAGAGGAGTGGAGTACTGGCCTCTCTCCTCCTTCCTCATCTCAGTGCACTCTCCTGGAAATGCCTGTGATTGGTTCAACACAACCAGAAACCCGTGGGTAAAGGAAGACCGAAACCTAGAGAAGGTCAAAGGTGAGTGGGGGGTGGAGGAGAAGCAGGCCGGCTGAAGCAGGCTGGTCCACTCTCCTCACAGGAAGCCGCCTTTTCTGTACCTCAACAGAACACTGTTGCCACCGTTAGTAGAAACATTAAATGAGAAACAGAACTCGTTGAGAAATAGAACTCATTTCTCCTGGGCGGTTTTCCTTTCTGTAGAGAAAGGGCCCTGTGGCTCAGTTGGTAGAGTGCTTGTCTAACAAGCACCAGATCCTGGATTCAGTCTCTAGCACCACCTGACATGGTGGTCATCAGCAACTCAGTGAGGCTGAGGCCAGTTTGAAATTCACAAATCTAAGAAAAGGAAGCCACCTGGGGATGTTTCCCCAGAGTAGCTGGAAAGAGTTGCAGCTGACCTATTTCAAGCATACTGGGAGAGGGCTGCCTAGCAACAACAGCTCAGATTCAGACCAACCACTCAGACCTGGTTACAGATGGTTGTGAGCCACTGTCATGTAGGTGCTGGGAACCGAACTCTGGTCCTCTGAAAGAGCAGCTGCTCTTAACTACAGAGGCATCTCTCCTGCACCAAGAAGAGAGCTTTTTGGAGGTCATTAGCAATAGATCAGAACACACCCCAAGGTGTCTAAGAATTTGCTCATGCTTGAGTTTAAATTGTAAGACCCTCAGAATGAGGAGTCTCCCCGTTTCGGTCGGTAACCCCAAGAACTCAATGTCCAGTCCAGTTGATGCAACACACAAGAGGCTTTAATGAATGGAAAACGTTTGCACAAACGGGCCCTCTCTGCACGCAGGCTAGAGAGAGACCCCATTCTCTGGGCACAGGTATTTTTAAAGGAAAAAAACCACAAGCTTAGGGAGGGGCTGTGACCTTCTGTCCGTTGAGTACGTGACCAGAGTCATGGGTCCTAGTATGATATTTATCTTTTTGAGTCTGGATGGTCTCACTGTTGAGGTCAGCAGACTTCAGGGTGTGCTAATCAATCTTGCCTAAGCAAACTGGAGTTGCAGCCATCTCTTTGTTTCTTAAAGACCCTATTTACCATCTGCTGACACACTGACCAGAGGGGCAGTTTGAATTCTTGGTATCCGGCTATCTTAGGGCCTTGTAAGGGAAAGTTGAGGGTAGTTAGCAAATTCTAACTAAGTCACAGTGGCCTTGGTCAGCTTTCTGGGCCAGACTGCCCTGCATTCCAATTATTTGGGTTCCATTTCATTTCTTTGCTAGTTTAAGTCTTTCATTTCCCCCTTTTTCTTTTGTCAATAGTTCTAATCTTAGAACTAGGGAAATTAAGAGGCAGCCTCCTCTTGCCTCGGGAGGCTCCCGTACAGTTGTCTAAATACCATAATCTGGACTGCACTCACTTGTTTCCTAACAAAAGTAACAATTTTCCAACAGTAAGCAACAAGAGAGGAATAAAAATGAGCAGTTGTAAGAGGCTGTCCCTGGGTCCTATAACCTCAAGTGGCATGGGGGTGGGTCCAGGGGAGGAGGAGGGCATATCCTGGACCAGCTGCAAAGTGGGCCTTTTCACCGAGTCTCAAGGTTTCTGTGCGGTGACATCTAACATAGACTGAATCTCCAACTTGGAAGCAATGTGGAACTTCCAAGTCTCCTTTTGAGTATGCCTCCTGGAGCTGCTTCCACACTCGCTGTCTCACCCAACTTGAGCACCTTGAGCCTAGGGAACAGAGGCTGGGAGAACAGCACATCAGCACTATGTACAGAGGCAAATTCCATCAGTGGAGGGAGTCCCCCATAGAGCCATTTATAGGGGGTCAGCCCAAACTGCCCGGGGGTGTTTCTAACCCTGAAAAGCACAAAGGGTAGGAGAGCTATCTGATCATTAACGCCAGTCTCCACGGTCAACTTAGTGAAGGTCTCTTTAATGGTTTTATCTATCTTTTTTACCTGAGCTTTGGGGTTTGCATGCACAATGTAATTTTCATCAATCCCCAATATCTTGGCCAGTCCCTGACTTACCTGGGCAACAAAAACTGGACCATTGTCTGATCTTACTACCTTAGGAATTTTAAATCTTTGGAAATTTTTCTTCAGTAATTTTTTTAGCCACCACGGTTGAGGCAGCCCCTTTTGTTTATAGATACCCCCGTGCACATGTGCAGTTGCAAAAGCATACCTGCTGCCCATGTAGATGTCTATGGACTTCTCTTCAGCTAGCCGCAAAGCTTGCGTAAAGGCTATGAGCTCAGCTCTTTGTGCTGAGTTCTTTCCAGCAGACTGCTGGCCCAGACCCCACCCCAGCCTTTCCTTTCCTTTTTACAATGTAACTGCTTCAGTGAACCAGGTCAGCGCCTCCCTGGCCAGTGGGATGTCGTAAGATCTTTGCAAACCCTAGTCTCTTCAACCAACAGTTGATGGCAGTCATGAGTCACTGGTTCATCAGTCTCCTCAGGCAGAAGAGTAGCAGGATGAGGGTGGCTGGTGGAGTGAACGCAATCCTCTCGGTGAGAAGCAGGCTTTGGTAGTGAGTCATGTGGGTGTTGGTCATCCATCAGTCTGAGGGCTGCTGGACAATGCTCTCCAATGCATAGGGGGCTATTATAGTTGCTTTTTGCCCCAAAGTCAACTTGTCAGTGTCTTTGACCTGTATAGTCACTGCTGTGATAGCTTTTAGACAACCAGGCCATCCCCTGGCTACAGGATCAAGTTTCTTTGACAGATAAGCAACTGGTCTGTTCCATGACCCTAGGGATTTGGTCAAAACTCTCCAGGCTACCCCCTTATGCTCGTCCACATAAAGGGTAAAAGGTTTAGTTACATCAGGGAGGTCTAGAGCAGGTGAACTCAACTGGGCCTTTTTAATGGCATCAAATGCCCCCTGATGCTCTGGGGCCCAGGATAATTTTTTCTTTAGTCAGCGGGTAGAGTGGAGCTGCTAAGGTAGTGAACTCCGGGATCCATAGCCTGCAAACCCCAGATGTCTTCAGAAATTCTCTTACTTGCTTGGCCATGGTTGGGGCCGTTCTCTTCCTAGCCTCAGTCAGCCATCATTGCCTGTCCCATAGATTTTACCCCAGGTACGTTACCTTTCTTCTGCAAATCTGAGCCTTTTTGGCTGAGGCTGGATAGCCTAGGTCAGACAATTCCAGCAGCAGTGCTTTTGTTCTTTCCAAGCAGTCCTGTTGGGTGGTGGCTCCTGCTAGAAGTAGGTCATCTACATTCTGAAGGAGGGCCACCTAGGGGTGTTGGTTCCTGAAGCTGGCCAGGTCTTTATGAAGGGCCTCTTCAAAGATGGTCGGGGAATTTTAAACCCTTGGGGCAGTTGGGTCCAGGTGAGCTGCCAGGTTCTACCTGTGTCGGGGTCCCTCCATTCAAAGGCAAAAAGCAGGTGGCTGGTGGGATGTAACCTCGAACAAGTGGGATACCCGGCCCACGCAAAGGTCCACTGTTCTTCGGGTAGTCCATGAATACTGCCATTGCCCTGTGGCACCCATTACTCAAGATTTTTTTGTCTTAATTTTTTAATGGCTGTATCAGCAGGGAATGGTCCGCTCTGGTATCCACCAAAAGTTTAACTGGTTGCCCCTCCATTTTTAAAGTTACCTTGGGCTCAGGGAGGGGGTCCAAGCCCTGTTTCCCTTAATGTTTATCTTTCCCCAGGGCTAGGTAGAACGTTTGATCCCTTGTTTGTCTTCTTGGGACAGTCCTTTGCCCAGTGTCCTTTCTCTTTACAATATGCACACTGGTCCATGTCGAGCAGGGTCCTGTTGCCCAGGCTCCCTGTTTTAAATTTTCTAACTTCTCTCTCTCTCTCTACTGTCTTTCCCTTCAACCAAGCTTTTAGTCAAATTCTTTTCCTCTCTTCTGTCACACTTTCTCTGTCTCTCTCTCTGTCTCTCTCTCTTTTTCTCTCTCTCTCTTCCTTCTCTTCTCTGTCCCTTCCATATACTTTCTCTGTCTCTCCTTCTCTTTTCTCTGTTTCTCTCTCCTCTGTCGCTTCAGTACACTTTCTCTGTCTCTCCTCCTCTTTCTTGGTCTCTCTTTTGTAATACACTTTCTCTGCCTCTTTCACTAAATCACATAACGCAGCTTCCTGTAACCCTTCCAGTCTCTGGAGTTTCTTTCTAATATCTGGGGCCCAATTGCCCTATGAAGGCCAGAGCCACAGAAGCTCTCTGGGTTTCTGAGGTAGGGTCAAAAGGAGTGCTCTCTTTACCTTAGCCAAATTGGTGGGCCTTCTCGAGGCTCTTTGGAGACCCGCCACCGAAGCCTGGTGACAGACTTTCAAGCTCTCCCTACCTTCAGCAGTGTTGAAGTCCCAACTGGGGCGAGTCAGGGGGAATCCCAAGTCAGTAGCATTCTCTCCCGCTCCTCGGCTGTGAAGAGCGTCTGCAGCAGCTGTTGACTGTTGAGAAAACATAAGAGACAGAGGGCTGGACTCATGGCAGCTTGAGGTCCTCCTAGCTATAGGGACTTCAGCTCAGGCCAAACCAGGAGTGCAGTTTTAAAGCAGAAAAGAATTTCAGGACTAGCCAGTACGAAGGGGAGTTGGGAGTTAAATTACATGACATGGGGGTGGGGGGCAGAAGCCCAGTGTCACCTGTACAGTCCTGCGTTGCTAGCTAGACCAGGGTGGACTCAAATTCACAGTGATCAGGGATCCACCAGGACTAAAGATGTGTACCACAACAACCAGTCTTTATATAGAGATTTTGTTTTTGTAACAGGGCCCCAGACCTTAGTAGCCCCCAGGCCTTAGCACAACTGACTCCATGATGGAAATAGCATTCAGGCTATAAAGCTCAGCATGTAGATAGCACATCTGCCAACACGAAAACAAAGACCTAATCCATCAAAGTCTGTAGTTCTGGGGAAGTCTCTAAATGTACTTGTTAGATCTCAAACCCAGACAAGTGCTAACTGAGGTGCTTATTAACATATCAAAGTGGACCCTGGCTGCCAGGTTCTCCCAGCATCCTTCAGTCCCTACCTGTTACAGGCTGTGGCTGGCATACCCTGCCTCCTACCCTAAACTCCACTCCAGAGTCATATTTACTCTAGGCTCTTCCAGGTGTCTCCCCCTCCCGCTATGCTCTTCCTTTTATCTAAGACAAATTTTCTCTTCCGCCATACCTAGGAGCAGTCATGTCCTTTCTTCCTTCCTTCCTTCCTTCCTTCCTTCCTTCCTTCCTTCTTTCCTTCCTTCCTTCCTTCCTTCTTTCCTTCCTCCCCCACACCCACCCCCTTTCTTTCTTGTTTTTACTAACCTTGCATTTTTGCTTCTGTAATTCTGCTTCTGGCTAGCTGTTCTTGTTAACTGAAGTATGTCAACCCAGAACATTTTTTTGTGCTTGGAAGGGTCACACTGAGAAAGGCTCAGTGCTACACTGGGATTCCAAACACTCAATGTAGGTACTGGCCTGCTAATAAATGTATTGCCAGTGCCACGATCTGTTCCACAAATTGGGCAAAGGCCTAGAGATTGAAATAAGACAAGATAGAGGGTCATTTGTTTAATGGCAATGTAGGAACGCCGAATGCAGTTTATTGAGGTGATGGAGTGAGCTTATATACTGATTTACAGCACAGTGGAAAATAACAGGCTTATCAGGCTTAGCTCCTCCCCACCAGGTGTGTGTTAGCAAAACAGGAAGAGTACCAATGACAACTAGGGGGTGGGTAGGAGTGGGGGGATACCAATAGCAGCTGTGGGACTAGAAGTTCTGGCCAACAGCTTCAGGCTTGCTCAAGGTGCCTAGGGGCTCCATGCAGGGCCCTACAAATAAAGACTTTCTATTGGCTTATTTCCATGTCTGAGCTGTCTTCCCTGGCGGCTACCTCACAACAGTATTTTGTTTATTTGTTGTTATTGAGAGATGTTTTGTTTGTTTGCTTGCTTGCTTGTATGTTTTTAAACAGGGTCTCACTGTGTAGTCCTGGCTGGCCAGAAATCGTGTAGACCAGGCTGGTGTGCCTCTGCCTTCTGAGTGCTGGGATTAAAGTCATGTCCCCAAGCCCATCTTGAATATCAATTTTAAGAATAAAAATTAAGACAAAAATGAGAGGCTGGGTGTGGTGGTTCATGTCTTTCGTCCTAGCACTGCAGAGGCAGAGGCTAGCAAAGCTACAGAGTGAGACCCTGTCTCAGGGAAAAGAGCAGTGTGTGTGTGTGTGTGTGTGTGTGTGTGTGTGTGTGTGTGTATGTGTGCCTCTGGGGGGCTCACAAAAACATTCTTGAGAGTAGAGGGCTTCTCCAAGAGACTGTACAATAGTCACAATGTGTGGTTTTAGTTAGGTTTAAAATCTATTAACCAGAAGTGGTTGCTGAAGAACCTGTGTGAGATAACAGGGTACTTTCTGAGGAGTACTTAATAGAATTATAATTGATAAGATCACAGGGATCAGGAAGGTAGGATATTTTTACTATAAAGAAAGTCAGCTGTCATATAGGTGACAATGGTGTGGCTGGGACAATATATGAGGCCACTGGCAGTGGGTCCAATATCTAACACTAATGCACAAATTGACTTAGTCGAGCCCATTCTATATGGAGAGATACCTTGCTTAGCCTATACACAGGGGTGGAGAGATGCCTTGGTCCTGCCTCAACTAGATGATGGGACAGACTTAGTAGACTTCCTAGGGGAGACCTTACCCTCTCTGAGGAGCAAATGGGAGGACAGGGGAGTGTGGAGAGCAGAAGAGGAAGGAAGGGAAACTGGGATTGAAATGTAAAAAAACAAATTAATAATTAAATAAAAAGAAAGTCAACTGTCTTGTCTGGTGACAGGAATGAGGTCCTCCTACCCATCATCATACATATACAAGCCTTTACCCAAGTCTTTGCTATTTTAACGCAAAGGAATAGTATTTCATTGCCAGCAACCTTCACAGAAAAACATTAATTATGTTGGAATTCTTGCTTCTCAGAAGGTGAGAGGCTCCAACTAGACTCTGGGGTAAGGGTCCCGCCTCATCTCCCCATACTTTTCTCTTTCTGTCCTGTCTGTCACACAAAGTCAAGGGAAATTAAGTCCTCAGTCATGCTGGACCCTGGCTAAAGGAAACAGTTTGAACGCAGGCTTAGAGTGCTCTAGTTTAGCATCCTTTCAAGGGGGTCATCTGACAAAGTTTGCACATACAGGTTCGAAAGCATCTTGGTTGCTTTTCTTTAGCTACTGTTGTCATTTCAATGCTGTCAACTTTCAGTAAGAACACAAAATATATTAAAAAAATAAAATAAAATAAAGAACACAGGGATAGAAATCCTAGGAACAATACTGATTTTTTTTTTAAAAAAAAATCATATATGTAGATTCTTTCAGGTTTAAATATGAGTTGAGACATATTAGAAGAACTCCAAAGCTTTTAAGAGACTTTACTGTGGCTCTGGCCAGTGAACTGGCTGCTGTGGCGGCCACTCTAGCTGGAAATCAGCCTGTCTGTGGCTGGCTGTCTCCTGGGAGACTGTACTCAAGAATGTCAGCCTGCCTCTCAGCTCTGCATGGTTTTTTGCTGTTGTAAGAAACCATGGCAGGTTGATAGATGCTCAGTCAACGGTGGGGGAGTTGGGGAAAAGGCAGGGAGGGAGGACACAGAATGAGGAGGAAGAAAATATCTGGTGAGCTTTCTTCATGGTGCTAGAATATTTTTTTTTTTTTACAGAAGCTTCAAGATGTAATAAACACCAAGTTTTCCACTCGCTGTAAGACTCAGGAAGTGCCATGCAGGTAAGCTTGAGCTGCAAGAAGGCCATTAGGAATGAGCTGACAAGGAAGAAAGAGTAGCACACTGTGTGTGTGGTGACACATGGCTCAGATGCCCCAAGCTCTACAAATGAAGGCAGGATGTTTGGAGTTCCAGGCCAGCCTTGGAACACACCATATGTTGTCTCAAACAAACGAAATACCCAACCAGGGACCTAGTTTGGCCATAGAGCACTTGTCTAGCAGCCACAAGACCCTGGGTTCATTCTCCAATATTCCGGGGAAAGAAATAAAAAAAAAAATAACTTCTTGCAGGCCCCTCTCCCAGGACTTATTACAGATTTTTCAGGGATAAAATTGACTACTAAATCTTTATTTTAACTGACTCTTCATTCTAAAAAAGCCTCCTAACTTTTTAGAGGTATTTTGCGGTATTAGGAAAGATGAGCATTGTCTATTTCCCATTTCAAATTTTGTATTGATAAAGACATTATTCCACAATGAGGTGAACTTCAAAGTTCTTGGCAAGTAATATTATTTCCCCTTCAACCCAGCTCTTAGGAATGTGGATGCTATTTTCTCTAGACTGCTTCCTCTTGTCTGTGGACAAAGTTATCTTTAGGGATCCCCAAGAAAGTCCTGGGAAGACCAGTGGTAAGCTTTGTTGATAGATACCACCTGCCAAGTTTCAGGACATCTTCCTTGATCAAATTCTGATCCTTCTCATTCCTGAAGGAATCCACGGGCTCTTGTTTCCTATGGAAAGAAAACTCTAAAGCATTTTTTATTTCCATTTGAAAAGTACTTTTTTTTTTTTTTTAACTTTGTAAAATTTAAGATAGCTAAAACCTAAAGTACCTACGTTGATTCAATTTTGCAGACCTGTTCACAATCCCATGTCTCCCAGCAGCTGCCCTTCACTCATCAGCATTCACAAAATTCAAAATCAACACAATAGCATACGGGAATCAGACTCCCTGTGTATTCCCCATCTTTACATGGCTTTTTTCTCTTATACTTCTTTTACTGCCTATTTAAAGACTTTATTTTATTTATTTCTTTTTTACAACTGCCTAAAAGATAAACAGTAAAAGAGATCCAGACAGTAAAAACCTCTAAACAGTTCCAATGTGTTTGACATTGCATTACTCTTAGCTTTTTCTGACACCGTGAGCAAACTTAGTCTAACAGCTCTAGTCAATGGCTCTGCCCACTTCTCAGTTCATGAGGGCAAAGCCTAAAGCTTGCATCCCAGTGGGAAGTAGGTGACCAAGAACTGCATTCAACCTTCCTAAAGCTCTAGAATGCTGATGCTTGTACTGTGCCAGGTATTTTTCCTTTGTGTTTTTTTTTGTTCCTACTTATCATACTGACGGCTCAAGAGCTCACTGGCAGGCATAAACTCCTAAAGGAGCTGTATCCTTTTTCACCCTCAAGCCTGACATGGAAGTACAGCTTCACGTTGATGCACCAAAATGTTGTTTGTTTTTTGCTCTTAGCTCTTACTCTTTGGTTCTTTGGGCGCCTGCCACCCAGCCCCCCCAAAAATGCACACACTCAGAGGCTTATTATTACTTATGAATGCCTGGCTGTAGCTTAGCTTGTTTCTTGCCAGCTTTCTTTAAATTATCCCAACTACTTTTTGAGAATGGCAAGGTCTGGTCCCAGTACAGACATTAATAGAGTATGCAAAAGTATCAATTGTGGGTTTCTCCAGCTGGATGGCTTCAGCCTGAGATGCCCTATAAAGACCCCCAACAGAAATTAGCCAGTGCCTTCCGGTTTAAATTGTATATAAGACACTCACTGAGTTTCTGGGCTGCTGGTGGTATGTCCCCATCAGAGTGTCTGTGTTTCCTCATTTCCTGTCACTCCAGTCATGTCAGTCCCAAAGCCATGTAGGACAGGGCAGTTAAGAGTAACTGGGGATGAGACAGCCAAGTACTGGGCCAAGCTCCTGGAGTACAAGCCAAATAAATCATTCTTCTTAAACTGCTCCTATCAGGTATTTTTGCCACTATTTACAATAAGCAAATAATAATGATAATAAACTCTTCCTTCTATAGTTGCTTTTGGTCATATTTTATCACAGTAGAAAAGTAACTAATACAAGCATGTGCCACTCTTCCAGAGGACCTGAGTTCAATTCCCAGCACCTGCATTGGGTGGCTCACCATTGGTAACTTCAGCTCTAGGGGATCTGGTGCTTCTGGTCTTTGAAGGCACTTCCATACAGGTATCCATACTTCTGAACACACTAATAAATTTTTAAAAAGATGAAATCTTCACTGTTGTTATTCAGGGTTCAGACTACTTTCCCTCTCAACTGACATGTTTGCTCGTGACATCACCAGTTTTTTGTTGTTATTTTATGTTTGGTTGTTTAGAGATTGGTCTCTTTATGTTACCCAGGCTGGCCTCTACCTCTTGGAGACCAGAGATCTTCCTGTCTCAGTCTCCCTAGTATGGTAATGTTCTCAGGATGTTCATAGAGTTTGGGATAGTGATGTAACTTCCTGTTAGCTATGATGTTTCCATTTGGACATACCTTCCCCCGAATTCTTTTGACTCCAGCTCCTCTCCTTTGATGACATTCTTTATTGCTTTCAGCTGCTGCCAGGTGAACTTGTGTGGCTGCCCGTGTGGAATCTTGTCCCTCAGGCTTTGATACTGATCCATCACTGTCAGATTCTGTTCCAAACCTGGCAGGGAATGCAAAACCAATGATGGCAAAAAATGCCCAGACTTTTCCTTTCTTTCTTTTTTGAAGTACTTATTTTTACTTTATGTGAGTGTTTTGTCTGCCACAGCACCCCAGAAGCTCACTCACATTTGTGTGAGTGTTTGAATTCACAATGTGCACACCTAATGCCAGCAGAGGCCAGAAGAGGATACTGGATCTCCTAGAACTACAGTCATATACAGTTGAGAGCCGCCCTGTAAGTGTTTGTGAATTGAACCTGGGCCTGCTTACAAGAGCAGTAAGGGTTCTTAACCATTGAGCCATCTCTCCAATCTCTTAAGAATATTTATTTTACTTATGTGTAGGTGTTTGAGTCTATGTGTATGTATGCACACATGTACGTTTTATGTCTGCAGAGGCTAGAAGCAGGTGTTAGGTGCCCTGGAGCTAGAGATATAAGAGGCAGTGAGCTGCCCTGATGTGGGTGATGGGAACCTACCTCTGGTCCTCTGGAAGAGTAATACGCACTTTTTTTTTTCTTGAGACAGGGTTTCTCTGTGTAGCCCTGGCTATCCTGGAACTCACTCTGTAGTCCAGGCTGACCTCAAACTCAGATATCTGTCTGCCTTTGCATCCTGAGCGCTGGGGTTAAAGGTATGTACCTGGCAGCAATAAGCACTCTTAACCACTAATCTATTTCTCCAGCTCTCCAAACTTATTTCATGAGAAAATAAGCCAATACTTCCCTCACCCTAGTCCAGTAGCCATACACATAGCATGGGGTACTTTCCTAAAAGAAATGGATACTTATGCTATACTCCCCACAAAGTGTATGAAGGAGGTGTGATAGTGCATGGCTATAATTCTAGCTCCCTAAGTGGAGGATTGTGAATTCAAGTTCAGCCTGGGTAAATAGTTAGATGCTGCATCCAGAACAAATCCAGGGACAAACCTGACTGGGAATGAAGGGAATGAAGAAAGGATAGCCAGACACACAGAAAAGCTGGAACTGGGTAGATAGGAAGTTCTAAAGGAGAAACCACAGCACCCCAGAAGCTCAGCGTGTCTTATATAGAGCTGAGCAGGGATGTGGGGTTAAGACAAGCAGCTGAGCAAGGGGGCGGGGTTATTACATACAGAGAAACAAAGGAGGGGTGGTTGCATGACAGATAAACAAGGGGGTGAGGTTATTTATTACACACAGATAAAAAAGAAGGGATTATTGCATACAGATAAACAAGGGGGGATGGAGTTATTGCATATAGATAAATGAGGGGGCAGAGTTATTGCATACAGATAAATAAGCAGTCAGGGTTTATAATAAATGAATGGATTAAGGAAACTCTCAGTAGAAGTAATCTCTGTAAGAAGCAGTCTCAGAAAGTATCCATGGGAAGAAAGTTATGATGGACATATTGTGCACACACTGTCAACATCCACACACCAGAAGGGATGCTTGCCATTTCTCTCAGAGCCTCACCCTGGGTGGGAGAAGGCTTTGCCCTTTTCTCATGGGTCTGAGGCTTAGGGGTCCTTAACATAGTCATGACCACATCAACAGCACACATTCACTCAGGGCTTTCTCTTCTCCCTACAGTTTGCCCTGTAAGACTGCTCAGCAGATTAAGGCACTTTCTGCCAAGCTTGATCATCTGGATTTAGGGACACACATAGTAGAAGGAAAGATTCTGCCAGTTTCTTCAAGTTGTCCTCTGACCTCTAGATGCATGCCATGGTACTTGTGTTCCCCTTACTGGGGACCCCTGCAATCCTCATGACCTGCAGGAAATTGAGATGAAGACTTAAACTCCAGTCAGCACCACCTTTGCAAGCACTTCGTCAAAACTTCCAGACTTTGACATCAGGGTTTTTTTCTCACACATTTAAACACAGTAAAACTTTGGGGAAAGATTTACAGGTGACAATTATCACAACAAAACTTTAGGCATTGCTACATAGAAACTCCCAAGCAAAGTACCAAAGCACCTGTGACCTTTGCAATAAGAATAAGTTCTATTGGCTGATAAACAGAGCTCAGGACTAGGGCCCAAGGAGGGAGGATTTGTATTAAACATAAGTCTATTAGTGGAAGCTGCAAAAAACATGGGGCCTCTTTCATAAGATGGCTTCTATTCACTTAGAGACAAGGCTCAGGACCAGGACTAAGCAATGCCTGGGGTGTCCAGGAAGACTGGCTCCATAGACTAGCAAAAAAGATCACCAGGTTGTCAGACAACAGGCTTCCAGGTGACCAGGCATCAGTCATATTGTTCCTTTGAAGAAAATAGGCCATGTGTTTAACAAGCCTGTTTCCTCCAATGCTTTTATAAAGTGGTGCCTCCTACACCCCCACCCTTCCTCCTGACAAACACACACACAAAACAAATACATACATAAATGTAATACAAAGGTAAATATGTTTACAAATATTTATAGTAGATTTATGAATGGCAACCCAAAACTATAAACTCAAAGGAATAGCAAATCAACAAGTTGTAGCTTATTCATGTCATGAACTAAGGTGGGGTGGAAGGCTGGTTAGAGTAGTCTGGCTACGCCTGGGCCAACCACAAAAGAATGGAGCTGCTGTTGGCCGGGGGCCTTCCTCACACCCAGGAAATCTGAGGAAGATTTAGGAGGTTCTTTGCATGTCTCTAAACTGTGACTCCTTGGAGATCAGATCTCCAAGCCAACTCAGCCACTGCTGGAATTCCCATTAATCAAAGTCTGGGAACAAACACAGGCTAGTCAGCTCCCAGGTGTGGTCACAGGCCTCAGAGCAAGGCTCTTTGTTGTTTTCAGCAAAATTGTTCTGACTGCCCATAAATATAATTTAAGCCCCATCTCAATGTGACTTATGGTAAAGTTTTAAAAGTGGAATGTCTGTATCTTAGGGAGTTAATTCGAGGAACTCGTTAAGAAAACGTCCTTTGAGTTTTAGTTTTTATTAGAGTATATTAATTATATTCAACAATGCTTTCATATGTCACTTCCATACATGTCAGTCATTTTACTCCCATGATTCTCTTGTTCTCTTTTTGACCTACTCATGTTTTTTCATCCAGCCCACACTTCTACTCCCGTTCTTTTCTTTAGATGACTCCAATCAATGAATTTCATTTGGATAGTTTACAGGAGCATGGCCCCCCCCACCAGGGGCCACATCACTGAAGGAAACGCCCACCTCCAGCAGGGAAGGAGGAAAATTTCTCAACGTGGCTAAGAGAGAAACAATCACTTTGAAATGTCACGTGTACATACCTTACCTTGGGAATTCTGGAGCTTAGTTGAGACCTGCTTGCAGAGCAACCTGGAGCTATTAGTGGGCAGGGAAAGGAAAGTTATCTAGTCTAACAGTTTTAGATAGGGAATGACAGCCATTGGGAAAGTATTTCGCCCAGAAGGGAGTTTTCACACTCTGAGAAATAAAACAGCAGCTAGGTCTGTGAAGAAGGGGGCATTCCCAAATAGTTTTGGAGGATTATGTACTTACCCTCTCCTAGGGTGGGCGGGGATTTTGGAGCTTCTGTTGGATGCTTTCAGGAGGCAAGAGGGAAACAAATACTCTAAGGAAGAAGAGGGGCCTCCGCGTTTCTCTGTCCTTGGAAACAAGCCATAACTTTACCATAAACTTATGCCAGCTTCAGGTAAGACTGAAGCATCATTTTCATAGTTCTACCTCTGTTTTTTGTGAGTAAAGTGTTCAATGAGATCCAGCCCTTCAACAATCCCTTTTCCTTCCTTTCCTCATCTTCCTCTTGATCCTTCTTCTCTTCTTTCTCTCTTCTTATTTCTTTTTATTTTATTTTATTTTATTTGAGACAGGGTCTGTAGCCCTTGCTGCCCTGTAACTTGCTATGTAGTCCAGGCTGGTCTAGAACTTGTAGCAATACTCCTGCTTCTTGAGAGCTGAGATTATAGGTGTGTATCACCATGCCTGGCAACAAAGACTTTATGGAATGAGTTGAAGACTTGCCATCTCAAGGTATGCCAAACTATTGAGTCTGTCAAATAAAATGAAATTGATTTTTCAAATGTGCAGTGCAATGCTGGTTTCCCCTGTCATTCCGAGTGCAGGCGGACCTGAGCGGCCTCAGGGCCTGGTGCGCAGCCTCTCAGGCTCAGGCTTCCCTAACTTGCCTAGGCACAATTAAAGGTGGCACACACCTTTAATTCCAGTACTTGGGAGGCAGAAAACATCCTGGTCTACAAGAGCTAGTTCCAGCACAGGCTCCAAAGCTACACAGGGAAACCCTGTCTGGAAAAACCAACAAAACAAAACAAATCAAATGTGCAGTGAGTCGTGGAGCTATTCTTTAATGTGTGTGTGTGTGTGTGTGTGTGTGTGTGTGTGTGTGTGTGATGCATGCGTTTATGTATGTGCACGTATGTGTAGAGGCTAGATGAATCTGAATAACTCTTTAAAGTACACTCTTTAAAGTAACCTTTGACTTACACTAGGCTATGTCTCCCATTCCTGTAAATGTCTTAGTAACATTTCTGTTCCATTTTTCCTCCTCTTTTTGAGGCAGGATCTCACATAGGCCAGGTGTTGGTGACATTTGTGGAGTGTCACCCCCTAGTTTTTGCTGCCCAGGGAGCTCTTCTAGGTACTGAAAAAGTAGCGGTGGAAGAGAGAGAAACAGTCAAGACGAGAGTGTGTAAGGTGTGCTCGGCGGGGCCCTCTTCCTCGGTGTTGAGCTTCCATCGGTTCTAGCCGGTCAGCATGCAGATGGCCACTGGTGGAGGGCTGGTAGGTTCTCTGCTCAGTCCTCTCCTTCGATGTGCCTGCTGCTGCTGCTGCTGCAGAAACAGCCTTCAGCTGCTGTCCTGCTGCCCGGGCCCCAGAAGCACCACTCGGGCGCGGGGTTCGGGTGGGCCGCGCAGTGACCGAAGGCCGCTGCGGGGCGCTGCAGCCCTGCGGATAGCAGGCTGGGGCGTGGCCTGTGGGGGCGTGGCCTGCGGGCGTGGCTGGCGGTGCCCTAAGGCTTCCAGACCTGGCGCAGCCGAGCGCGGGGCGAGCGGCTGCTGGCGGAGAGTGCAGCGGCCCGCGAGCTCCGTGCGGAGCAGCCGGCAGGCGCAGGAGAGAAAGGTACCGGGCCATCAGCGGCTCCTTTGGGTGCTGGTACTCCTCAGGGGTCACTCTTGGGGACTTCGGGAGGGAACGCTGCTGGCAGGGGCCGCGTTTGCTAGGCTTCCCTCTCCAGGCGCTCTTGGTTGGCGTCGCGCGCGTGTGTGGGTGCATGCCTTGCAGACCCTCCAGCCACCCCGGGCAATGCTGGTTTCCCCTGTCGTTCCGAGTGCAGGCGGACCTGAGCGGCCTCAGGGCCTGGTGCGCAGCCTCTCAGGCTCAGGCTTCCCTAACTTGCCTAGGGCATTGAGGTGTGGTGCTTCCTGTAGATTTGGGGAGCTGCAGGGAAGGAGAGCAGTACTGGTGATCCAAAAGGAGTTGTACTTTGTAAAGCTGGCCAAAAATGTCCCCCCCCCCCCCCCGAAAGGATTCATGAGGGGCGCGCACGCGCGTGTATTTGCTTCCCACTTCGGTAGCTTGAGGCTGAGTTGTGAAGCGACCAATTAGGTGTGTGACTGAAAAATCCTCACCCTTAAGCTTTAATTTTTAGAACTGTGAAACTGAAAGCGTCATATATAACCCTCGAAGTTAGCATCTTACCTTCCCATGCCAGGCATCCTCCTACCTTTGAGCTTCTTGGCTGATGATAGCCATGTATGTTAAGCTGATAGAAATCAAATGTAATGAAAAGAACTTGGACAATGACCAGTCATACCCAGGTCTAAGGTTATCTCACGTGTTCTGATTGACATCGAGTGACGGTTTCTTATCTTTAAAATAGCGGTTCTGTGAGTAGCTACCATAATTAAGTTCCTGTATCATTCCTACTGTGTGCTTAGCATATGAGTGAGGTTTTTTTTTTTTGTTTTTTTTTTTTTGTTGTTTTGTTTTTTCTTTCCTCTCTCTTTATACTAAGAATACAGTGGCCAGAGAGAGGATGGCTCAGTCTGCAAAGACTCTTGCCACCAGACAACTTGAATTTGATCCGGGAAGGTTAGGCAAAGTGAAGCTTACTCTGACAAGTTGTGTCCCCTGACCTCCTCATGGACTGTGGTTAATCCACACACAGCATAAAGAAATAGATATCTAAATTTAAGCTAGGAATTCATATTACAATTAGAAGGGTTTTTCTGCTCTCTCCATTTGGGGAGGAGAAGGGACAGAGAGAGAGAGGGGGGGAGGGAGGGAGGGAGAGAAAGAGAGAGAGGGAGGGAGGGAGAGAGGGAGGGAGGAGGAGGAGGAGGAGGAGGAGGAGGAGGAGGAGGAGGAGGAGGAGGAGAAGAAGAAGAAGAAGAAGAAGAAGAAGAAGAAGAAGAAGAAGAAGAAGAAGAAGAAGAAGAAGGAAAATTAGAGACCAGAAAACAGTTGCATAGTGTTGAGAAGTATAATCAAAGATGATGAGAGAGATAGATAGATAGAGAGAGAGAGAGAGAGAGAGAGAGAGAGAGAGAGAGAGAGAGAGAGAAAGCTAAAGCTATCACAAAAAAATGCCAGATTTAGTAGGGGCTGGAGATGGTTCAGCAGTTAAGAACATTGGCTGCTCTGGTTCAATTCCCAGCATCCACATGGCAAACTCCGAACTTTACAACTACCTGCAACTCCAGTTCCAGGGGATCCAACACCCTCCCACAGACAATGCAAACAAAACACTAATGAACATCAATAAAAATAGATGAATAAAAGAAAAATGCTAGATTTGGTAGTATATACCTGTAATCCCAGGGCTAGAGGCTGAGACAGGATCACCAGTTTGAGGCCAGCCTGGGATACACAGCAAAGTTCTGTCTTAAAAACAAAACAACACAGCAACCTTATTTGTAACTCCTTGTTTGTCTGTGGTGGCACTGAATATTATTAACCTCAGCCTCCCCTTCAGCCCCTCTGTGTTTTCAAAGCCTGTCTTCCATATAAAAGCCAATTGCTTGTTCTAGAAGTCAGCCCAGCAGCAAGGTGCACTTCTGATTCCCAGTGTCCTCTGTTCTGGTATCTTCTCTGAAATCATATGCTCAGAGACATGTAATACAAGAATAACTAGCAGGCACAAGTTCCCATCATCTAGCTGAGGAGCCAGAGCAGTAACTAACCCCCATCAAATCACTGTTCTGGATTTTGTTTTAATTCCCCCTTTGATGCTAAATGAAAAACTCCAGAGAAGGGAAATGTCCAAACAAGCATTTCCGAAATAATTTAGTGTATTTTCAAGTTAAAAGCAGGATATCAAGAGTAAAACAGAAAGCAGGAAGGCTTGCTGTCTGAGTGCTGGCTTCCCTGCATGGACTCAGGGTGTGTTCAGTCTGTGCAGAGACCCTGTCTCTCCCAGCATACTTGGAGGCTCTAATTTAAAAAGCTTGAGTCCCTAAGAATCTGGAAACCAGTAATTTGTGTCAGGGTAAATTTTATAAAAATACAACTTTCCAGGGAGCATTGTTTGGGCTTTGAAGGGTTAAGCTGACCGAGGGTGACCTTTGAAAATTGCTTCAGCTCAGATACACCTTCTCCCTTCTTAGTGTGCCTGTGCCATGTTGTTGGTTATTTCTTCAGGACCACACACCACTATCTTCTGGGGTTCTTTCTTCTTTTCTTTGAGTCAGGGTCTCTGCATTTATCCCTGGCTGTCCTGGAACTCACTATGCAGACACCAGCAGCCTGATCTGGAACCTATAGAGTTCCTCCTGCCTCTGCCTCAGAGTGCTTTCTCTCAGTGGCTGTCATAGTGCTGAAGGCCCCGTTGAAGGAAAGACTCCTGATGTGGATTTGGAGTGTCCAAGTGTGCAAGAAGTTCTTCATGGTATTTTTAGATTTAAATAATGTGAGTGGGTGATAGATAGGGGGTGAAAACAACCAGGTATTTAGATTCAACTTGAAAAAAAATGAGGCATGTAAAATTGTATTATTTAATTAAAAATATTTTTGAGGTTTTTATTTTTTGTATATGGGTGTTTTGCCTGCATGTAAGTCTGTGTACTACATGTGTGGTACTCCTGGAAATCAGAAGAGGGTACTGGAATTACATGATTGTGAGCAGGGTGGGTGTTGGGAATTCAACCTTTGGATGAACAGCAAATGCTCTTAGCTGCCAAATCATCTCTCCAGCCCCATATTTACTTATTTAGAGGCAGGCGTTGCTATGTAGTTGTGCTGGTCTCAAATTTATGACAGTCCTCCCTGTTGTGAGTGTTTAGGTGACTGGCTTCTGTTGTTTTTGAGTAGGCAGTCACTAGCAGGATGTCTGTGCCTGCCCTGTGTCATTTTGTACACTACCACCTCATTTCCTGTTCCTCGTTAGTTTTTCCATAGCACTTTGTCACAGCCAGCTCTGGAAATCCACCTTTTCAGCAACATGCTGTGTGTGTGTAGGGATTCAGTGCGTAAGCTGGGTTCAGCACTGGGGATCATAACCTGGACACTATGCTGGCACTCAAATTGTTAAAAGTGCTAGGTCACTCCTGAAAATTATAGCTGCAAATACCCAGCCAAGAATATAAAGTAGTACTCCAACCCAGAAGACATTATGGTGAGTGACAGGTGCAGACTCTATGATTTTACACCACACCTAGAGTAGTCAAATTTATAGGGATAGAAAAATCAATTTAGGTTAATAGCAGATAGAGGAGAGCACGATAGGAAGCTACATACTAGTATTCAGTAATACTAGTATTCTAAAATGAAATTTAAGAGTAACTATTTCTTTTCATGACACCTCAGAACCAGACTGTACCAGGGCACTGAGTTCAGGGACAGTTCAGGGTGGCCAGAGAACCTGGAATGATAAATCACCTGTCTGTCCCGCCACCTCCTCATGCCTACACAGAGGGAAGGGGTGTAAGACATAGTTGTGTTCTTTTTGAAAGGCAAGTGTCTGTATTATTTACTAGTGGGCTCCAGGATAGAAATGAAAGTCAGCCAAGCCCTCTACCTGTGCTGGGAACCAAAACCTATGTGCTCTTGCTCTCTCTCTCTCTCTCTCTCTCTCTCTCTCTCTCTCTCTCTCTCTCTCTCTCTCTCTCTCTCTCTCTCTGTGTGTGTGTGTGTGTGTGTGTGTGTGTGTAGGGCAAGTGCTCCTGCACTGAGCTGCAGGTAGTGCTGGCCCCTGGAGTTAAGTAAATTTTGCCCCAATGAGGTAAACATTAACTATAAGACTGCCTTTTGTTTATTCTTTGTTTCAAAATATTTGCAGCGTATTCTGTCTTGTTTAGTATCCACTAGTTAAAGAAGCATTTGCATATGGTTAGAGAGCATGTTACACACCAGTTAGAATTTACCTAGCAGAAGCTGTTCCTGTCACTGAAGCTTTTATTTTACTTATCTAAAATGGTAAAATTGTAACTTGCAGGCTTTTTTATGTGTAAGATTCTGTTTTATTCACCTACACTTTAGAAACCTTTCAATACATTGTATACTTGAACTCTCCCACCCAGACACATATTCTTCTGAGGCATGCTGTGCACGGTAACACACAGTTATAGAATTTAGTGACTTAGTCCAAGGAGAATGTTTATCCAGAGAAGCTTGTAGCTTACACAAAAGTGTTTGGTTATTTCAGGCTGGGCAGCTATCCTGGGCAACTCTCCTTCATGACAGTCAAGGGTCTTATTGATACATCATCTTGAACTTGTGGTCTCCAGTCACTCAAGACAGAAGAAAGCGTAGAGGCTTAACCACACTGACTCCACCAGCCCGAGGAGCACTACTCTGCTCATATAAAGTTGGCCAGAGCCAGCTACATGGCTTTACCTGATTTTAAGGAGTACTAGCCTGGGCAGCTATTGTGATGGAAGGATAACCATCTTTTATAAATTTAGGCTTGATTTCACTTTGGAGGCTGAAACCGGAGGATCAAGGCAATGGAATAAGACCCTATCTCAAAAATATCCTGAAAAACCAAAACCCCAAATAGGCAAGTCTTATGGCCAATTAATTATAACACACTCATATATGTGTCCCATTTTCCAAAGACACACAGACACACACACACAGACACACACACACACACACACACACACACACACACACAGAGAGAGAGAGAGAGAGAGAGAGAGAGAGAGAGAGAGAGAGAGAGAGAGAGAGAGTTTTCATAGTGTAAGATGTGATGACATCTTCATATAGGACATAATAAGATGGCATTGAACCATTTAAGTTCAAGTATTAATTAGCTTTATTCAGTCATGTGACAATGGAGAATCATACCTTTAAGAAAGAAGGCGTGAAGATGGAGATTAGCCCAGGACAAGAATACGCATGTCCTGGTGACTTCTTAACTGTTCTCATACACAGTTTAAAGGACTTGAGACTGCCAGCAGCAGGGAGGGCAGACTTGTTTCACCTCAAAACAAAGTCTTTAGCATGGAATGTGTTACATAATCACAAAATGTATGTGTCTTTTTTGTTTATTTGCTTTTATGGGAAACTGAAGTTTTATAATTTGGTTCTTCTTAATTGTTTGAAGTAAATTTGTGCCAGAAAACCCTGTTTTTGCTCTATCTAGTGTCTGAGAGTTAAATGTGGGACATACTAAGGGGTTAAAATAAGGAAATAAGGTCATGTAGAAGACTCTGGTGACCAGTTATCCAAAGAGAAGCCTTAGGGATATGTTTCTATGAGCTCTCTGCTAGAAACTCTGTAACAAAAGACATAAGAGAAAAACAGAAACTTACTGTATCCTTTTTTCCCCCCTTCTGTGACAGGTTCTCTGTCTTATATAACTCTACATTCTGAAGCTCACTGTGTAGATCAGGCTGGCCTCAAACTCACAAAGATCCACTTGCCTCTCTGTGTCCTGAGTGCTGGTACTAAAGATGTGCACCAGCACACCCGCCCACATGCCTGCTTTACAGACACGTGGGAGGAAACTCAGGGTAGTAGAGAATTGTGTGACAGCCTGCAATGAAGAACAGTTCAGCAGTGAGAGGAGGCCATGTAAAGGAAAAGGACTTGTACATTGTTGGAGGGCTAAAGGCTTAGCACAGCTTTTCAAGGTAGAGTCTGCTGATGTTGAAACTTTTGTAAGAAGCTATGTTATGTGATTTTCCTAGTAAAGAGGGCAGGAGAGACACAATGTAAATTTATGTTCTTGTTTTTCAGTTTTGCACAAGTCCAAGGAGGGAGGAGAGCTTAGCTTGTTTGACTTCTTAGTTACTTCTCCTTCAAAACTGTTCCTGTGCCAAAATGGTGTGTGTTGAGGGACAGCTTCTGTTAGCTTTCTCTGGGATTAATGATACACTGGGTGGGGTGTTGTTGGGAGTTTGTAAGCCCTTGGGTGGGGATGGGAGGGGCACACTAGACCAGAGGGTCAGCAATGACACCTGTTGGACAGTCTAGCTCCCTGCTTGTTTTTAAAATGTTATTTATTGCCTAGCCATAGTTGTTGTAGCAGGTCTGGATTGGCTTCCGTCTTCTGGCAGCATTACCCTCTTGCTTACTTGATGGGAGGAGACCTTGGAACAAAGAGAGCAATACACAGTGGCATTAATTTGCGGCATTCTGAACACAACAGTGGGTTTACTCCATAAGTTAACTTGCTCACTGCCCGGGTTCACCTGTACAGACAGCTAATGCTTCTCTCTGTCAGTGGGACAGTTGGTCCTGAGGCTTCAGGGAACGTGTGTGGCTGATGGCATTAATTTGCAGCATTCTGAACACAACAGTGGGTTTACTCCATAAGTTAAGTTGCTCACTGCCTGGGTTCACCTGTACAGATAGCTAATGCTTCTCTCTGTCAGTGGGACAGTTGGTCCTGAGGCTTCAGGGAACGTGTGTGGCTGATGTTGGAGCCTCTTGATGCTCAAAGTGAGCAAGTTCAAATAAAAATCAGGCCAGGTGGCTCACACAGCACTGGGAGGAAGGTACAAGGATCTGAAGTTCATGCAAATCCTAAGCAACAAAGGATTGAGAGCAGCATTGAGAGAAGTCTGGGATATATGCAGTTTCCTGTCTCATCAAATGTCCTGTTTCTAGAAATTAAACCAGGAAGTAAGAATCTAGGTGAAGGTTATCAACAGGAGTTGAGTGTGAGGGAGAACTTAAATGGAAGCTTTACAGGCCAAGGATGGTTGTTGAGCCATTTGTGATGCTTTTTTAATCCCTGGGTTATGTGGTACTGAGTACAAGGCTTCTTCTTGGTATCCTCTGTTTCCTTCTGGGCACCATTCAAAAACTAGAAGAGCTGTAAAACCAGAAATAGATAATAGGAATCTTCCTTTTATCTGTTGAGTTTTTATACAATGTGTGTGGGGGGGATAGCCTGTGGTGGATAGTTTTTATGCCAGCTTGACACAAACTGGGATGTCTGGGAAGGAATCTTAACTGAAAAAAAAAAAAAAAAGCTTCAGTAGGGTTGGCCTGTGGGAAAAAGTCTGTGGGGCATTTTCTTGATTTATGATTGATGGGAGGGCGCGAGTCACTGTGGAGCCTCTCCTCTCCTGCACAGACGTGGTTGCTCTTTAGAAACTAGAATTCCTTTGCTTTCCGTGACTGACTCCTGCAGAAGCCATTTGGAAAAAAGCATTCTCCTATACTTAAAAAAAAATATTCATTTTTTTTATATGCTAGAATCAGTTGTCTAGATGCTCTGTGAGACTCAGTCTATTTAGATCCTAAATTGACAAATTTTATTCTTTGATGAAGAGCACTGTACTAGCAGTTTTCTGGCTGCCTTGAAAGTGACCTTGTTTTTGTGTGTTTGACAGTGAAAATCACCGCCCATTTTTGTTGCAGACCCGTGCACTCCTTTTTACTGTGTCTTCCCTATCCTTTGGAATCCACTTAATTCAGGGGCATTTACTCTTAAGAGTCAAAGAATAAACCTTGAGATACATTTAGTGTGTGCTCTGAACTTCCTAGCCAGCTAACTTGAGCATCCTGGCATCCCAGTTTCATAAGGCATATTTCTGATTAGTGTTGATGAAGGGACACCAGAGGCCGTGAGTGGACAATGTTGTCCCGTAGTACTGATGCAGGAGGAAAGTCCAAGGACTGGTTATAAGCTGCTCTGAGATTATCACCGCACAGAGGCCAGACTGTCAATTAGGGCTGAGTGGCTGTCCTGCTTGAACAGGGAAGCAGACTCTCGCCAAAGCAGCTCCTCTAGCTCGAAGCAAGCAGACTTTTTTTTTTGTCCTCATATTTCCTCTCATAGTTAGCATTTAGTAATGTACCTCAGGGCCCACGTCCCACATTCAAACCTGGCTGATGGCCTCTTTTGAAAATGGACAATAGTGATGCCCTTTACAGGGAACCAGTCTCATGAAAGCCTGGCTGACTTAAAGAGAGGAGAGCAGAGTTGGCCACCAGCTAGGCGTGGGTCTGATTTCACGACTGAGGGCAGGCTTTGTGCCCCTGCCAACTGCTGCTCCAGCTGGTCCGGCTCTGCTTTTCTTTCTCTGATCACTGGCCTCGATGTTTTAGACTGATCCTCATTGACTGCCCCCTTGCTCCCATGGACCTGAGTCATAGGACATTGTTCTTGCTTAACAAACCACCACCCTCTGGTCTGCAAACAGCTCACCCTTTGCCTCCACTGGGAAATGCTAGCTGTTTCCCCAACCTCAGCCATTAAAGAGTGCATGCATGCCAAGTTGCAGGAATTGCATTAACAGTCATCAGGGACCTTGTTCTTGCACTTAAAAGACTATATTTTTCTGACAAAGCTTTAAAAATCCCACTATAGTGTGGAAATGAAGGAGCTGTGAGACTCCGTACATCATCATTTAAAACATCAGCAACGTTAGGAACTAAATTGTTTTACTTTCTAAGAAGAATGCTTTGAACAGAGCTTGACTTTTTTCTCAGCAGAACTTGTGACACACACAAGCATCTTTGACATACCCTGATGGATTTTCAGATTCCGCTTGAAGTTTGCATCAGCTCAGGCCTCCAACATTTTTATCCTTTGCATGTTCAGTATTGTGAAGTGGCTCCCAATTGGAAGATTTTGTTTCCCCCTCCCTCCCTCCCTCCCTCCTCCCTCCCTCCCTCCCTCCCTCCCTCCCTCCCTCCCTCCCTCCCTTCCTCCCTCCCTCCCTCCCTCCCTTACTTCCTCTCTCCCTCCTTCTTCTCTCTCTTATGCCCCTCCCTCTCCCCTTCTTTTCTTCCTTCCTTCTCTTTCTTATCCTACCCCCTTCCTTTTCTCCCCTCCCTTCCCTGCCTCCTTGTCTCTTTCTTACTTTGGGACAGAGTTCCACTGTGGACATCAAGCTATCCTCAAACTTGTGACTGCCCTTTTGCCACTGCTTCTTCAGTGCTGGGATTACAGTGCTCAGCTTGCTGTAATTGTTTTCTTTCCATTGTGTATGCCTGTGTGAGCATGCGGGGGGGGGGGGCTGATGTTGATTCCGGGGATCATCCTGGCTCACTCTTCCAACTTATTCTTTGTAGATGAAGATATCACCACAATTCCTCTTTCGACTTAATTCATTGAAACAAGGTCTCTCAATCAAGCCCAGAGCTTGCTGATGAGGCTTAGTCTTTCCCAGCTTTCAACCCCTAACAATCTCAACACACACACACACACACACACACACACACACACACACACACACACACACTTACACACACACACACACCACACACACACACACACACACACTGACACACACACACACCACACACACACACACTTACACACACACACACACACCCCACACACACACACTGACACACACACTGACACACACACTTACACACACACCACACACACACACACACACACCCCACACACACACACTGACACACACACTTACACACACACACCACACACACACACTTACACACACACACACACCCCACACACACACACTGACACACACACTGACACACACACTTACACACACACACACACACACACACACACACACCCACACACACACACTGACACACACACTGACACACACACACACACACACACACACACACATACACACACACCACAGAGTTAAATAAAGTCTAAAACACTCTCAATTGCTCAATTGCTTTTATCATGTATGTTGACGAATGCTCTTTGTTTATCTGTTCTGGGTGAGCATCTAGGACCTTCGAGCATTACAATGTCAACATTCCCAAAGTTAGATACTTTCTTTTTTCTTCAAATACAATTTTTAAATATTTATTTACTTCGTGTGTGGTTGGGGTATGGTATGCCACAGCAAGCAGGTAGATGTCCGAGGACAGCTTACAGGAGTCAGTTCTCTCTTACCATGTGGGTCCTGGGGGATCAAACTCAGGTTGTTGGGCTTGGCAGCAGGTGCCTCTCACCACAGAGTTGTCACCAGCCCTCAATTTTCCCTGCATAACTATATGCATCCTATTCAGTTTTCACATTCGAAGTTGCCTTGTTTTTTTCTTTGCTACACTTTCAGTAACACAAACATGTGGCTGTCATCTGTAGGACAGAACACACTAAGAGTGAATAGCTAGGCCCCGGCCCTCACTGGTTACAGCACAGTAGAGCTGTCGGTGGTGGCTTGGGTGAGAGAAAGCTGGCCCTGGTGGCATGGGTGCCTGAGAGTGGGTGGGCTGACCAACCCAGCTACCACCCAGGCCCAGATCCAGGGCTTTGAGTTGGCCCACCCCAACATCCACCCCCTCTAAGAGCTGCTGGAGTGCATGAAGCAGCCAGTCCTGCAGACCCAAAGCTGCAGATCTCCATGACACAGATCAACAACAGGAATATCCCAGAGGAATCCTAGTGAGAATCCTGTGTTGATAGTATAGCAGAAGTTAGAGACCTCTAACTAGACCAGTGACTACTTGCAATTAACATTTGCAAGTAAATCTGTTTGGGCATAAAGAGTGTGACACACCGTAACACACTGCAACTTCCACCAAATTTCTTTCTTTCTTTTTTTTTTCACTTTTTTGCAGGGAGGTTGCAAGGGAGAAGGGCAAATATGGAGGGATGGGGGAGATGAGTAGGGTTAGAGTGCATGATGTAAAATTCACAAAGACTCAATCAAAAGATAAAAAAAAAAAGTGAACAGCTAAACTGGGCGGTAATGGCATACCAGTCTGCATAGAAAAACCCTGTCTCAAAAAAAAAATTAAAAATAAATGTTCTAAGCAACTATCATTGTTTACAAAATGAAAAAAAAAAAAGTTGACAGCTACAGTGAGCTTTGAAAGGCTTGTAATTTGTCACTGATTACGATGGGATTGTATTGATTAAGGAGTGACCTGTGGCCTCAAGAGCTTTATCAAGACTAGTCCAATGTGCTGACTAAGCTCTGAGTCATTATCCCATTGCTGGGAACTCACAAGTGCTAAGCAAGTCCTCTGTCATGGAGCTGTGCTCTCAGCCCTGCCTGTGTGGTTCTAACATCTACAGTGATCACTTCCTTGTGTATGTTTTAATCATACTAAGTGTGCACCTTCAGATCCTACAGCTTAGTACTGTCCTGTAAAATGTTTTTGTTATATTTTCTCTGTAGTTTGTATTTTTAATCCATGGACTTACTCTCTGTCCGTGTGAAATTTATTTATTTAGTCATCTTGACACAAGCCAGGATCATCTGAGAATAGGGAACTTCAGCTGAGAAAACGCTCCCATTAGATTGGCCCATAGGCAAGTCTGTGTGGCTTTTTCTTGATTAAGGACCAACATGGGAGGGCCCAGCCCATCTTGGGTGGTGCCATCCCTGGGCTGGTGGTCCTGGCTTCTTATGAGAAAGCAGGCAGAGCAAGCCAGTAAGCAGCACCCTCCATAGTCTCTACTTCTGCTTCCGGGTTCCTGCCCTGCCTTCCCTTCCTTATGAACTTGAGTGGTGAGCTGAGCTGAGACCTTTTCTCCCAGGTTGCTTTGGCCATGGTGCTCATCACCAATAGAAACCCAACTCTGATGCTCTCCGTGTTGTCCTGCTAGCAGGAACTTATTTTCTCACAGTGCAGTTTCAAGTCCTGGGATCAAGGTGTCGTAGAATTGGTTTCTGAGGCCTCTGCTTGCCTGAACGATGGCTGTCCTCTCATCTATACTGGCATGGCCTTTCTTATATAGCTTGAGTCTGTGTACCCCAATACTGCCAGTCAGACTGGAAGAGGAACCACCCTAAAGTGTCATTTTAACTTAATTAGCACTTTTAAAGCTTGTATCCAAATGGACAGCCACACTCTGCTGAAGCTCTGGGAGGCAGGGTTTCAACAAAGAATGTGCACATGGATTTGAGGGGACATTTTACCATGAAGTACTCCCCTTCCTTCCTCTCCCCTCTCCCTTCCCTCCCCTATTCATGACTCTCTTCTCTCCCCTTCCTCTTCCTAGTTTTCCTAGGCTGTGTCTAAGCAGTGCTGATTTACAGTGTGAGGAAGAGATAAGTAAGCATTATGCTAAGTCACCTTTGTAGCAAGGCTGGTGCTCACAATTTAGGATTAAAACATTTGTTTTGGGAGCTGTTGAGATGTCTCAGCAGCACCATGCTCTTCCAGAGGACCTGGGCTTAATTCCCAGCACCCACAAGGCAGTAATAACTGTCTGTAAGTCCATTTCCAAGGGACCTGACACCTTCATACAGACATACATGCAAATAAAACACCAATGCACATAGAATAATAATAAATAAATCATAAAAAAAGTTTGTTTTGGCACTGGTCATCAGACCCAGGACCTTGTAAAAAGCTCAACAGGCTCCCTGCTGCAGATAGCAAAGAGCCTTGTGCACACGGTTGAGCCCTGGAGAAGCCAGGACAGTTAAACACACAGCTCACCTCTTCAACAGAATGAGGTGCAAAGCTGTTCTTCCTGGAACACTAGGAAATAGTCATTTTACAACCTGGTGATCCTCTGCTGTCTGATAACTTTATAATAGCCTACGTGACTTTTTCGGTCCTTATCTTAGGGCCAGGCCAATTCTGACACTCACAGGCATTATGTTTACTTCAATCAAGCTCCCTAGATTCTAAATCTTGGGCACTATCTCTGAGTCAACAGTATCCATTCTTGTGAAAGAAGCCAGATGTACTTTGTAAGGAATGTCAATGTAAACATGACTTAAATTGTTGTGCACTTGGGGCTTAGTTAATTGCTATCTGAATACTTTTTTTTTTTTTTTTTCCCAAATTGTGCTGTGCAAAACTATGGCTAAAGTAAAATGATCTGGGCCAGACTCTAGAAGTCCTGGTCTGGCACCGGTTACAATAAAACTGGGCTGAGCAGAGTTTCATTCTTGTCTGTGACTATTTAGGGGAGTCACCCTACTCTGCCACTGAGCCGTCAATACAGGCTTTAAGTTTATTTCACCAGTTGTCAGTCACTCAACAACTCAGCGTCCTCCCGTAAGTAAACATGTTGTGGTTCATTCATAAAGGGAGTTGAGGTTAATGAGGCATCCCCCGAGTGAAGGCACTGTCATGTATTACAGTTTGCTTGAAGTCCTACACCTGCAGCAATTATAACATTCAGTCCAGACTTGAGTATTAGGAACAATGTTAATTCAATCTTCTGTTGTTGTTTTGAGACAGGTCCTTTGTAACCCATGGCCTTGAACTCTCTATATTATAGCCAAGGCTGGCCTTGAACTACTAATCCTTCTGCCTCTACCTCCTGAGAGATGTTACTGAATCTTTACAATTTGCAAGTTTGTCTAATAAATTGAATAGTTGTCACATCAACTTTCATGCAATTCCCACTGTAAAATATAATAATGAATATATATATATGTGTGTATGTATATATATATATATATATATATTTTTTTTTCCTGCCTTATTCCATAGGTTCTGGGATTAGAGGTGCTAACTGTTATTTTTAAAGATAAAGCAAAGGGATGTCAGCCTTTGCTGTTTGGTGGAATTACAGTTCCTGGCTTCATCTGTGGTAGAGATAAGTGGATTAAGACAAGTCTTTCTTGCAAGCTTGCCACACAGTTCCTCCTTGGCTTCCCAAATGCCTTAGAAGTGGAGATCTGAAGTAAAGTGACATCAGTCTGGAAAATTTTTTTTAGCTTTTAGTATTGTCCTGATAGAGACTATCCTATTTAACAGAAGGTCTCTGAATGTGTGGGGCATCTCATGGTTGTAAGATAAATGTTCTCAAACCCATTCCAAAGTGAGAGAGAAGGGAAAAGAAAAGGGCTGTTTTAAATGTGGTCTTGATATATTTTTTAAGGTTTTATTTTATGAGTTTGGGAGTTTTATCTGCATGTATGTCTGTGCACCATATGTGTGCCTGCTGCTTGCAGAGGCCAGAAGAGGTGACAGGATCCCTGGGAACTGGAGTTACACAGGGTTGTGACCAGCATGTAGTGCTGAGAATCAGACCTGGGTCCACTGGAAGAGCAGCCAGCGCTGTTAACTGCTGAAGCCCCTAACAGTGGTCCTTGTTTCTTTTTCTTTCTTTTCTTTTTTTGAGATAGTGCCTCTCTCTACATAGCCCTGGCTGTCCTGGAACTATATTGATCAGGTTGGCCCTGAACTCACAGAGATCTGCTTGATGTCTGCCGTTGTCTCCTAGGTACGGTGATAAAAGGCATGGGACACATATCAGGCTAAATGTGGCTTTTGTTTTTGTTTTTAAGAACCTGCGGAAGTGGCACACACCTTTAATGCCAGTACTCAAGAGGCAGAGGCAGGCAGATCTCTGAGTTTGAGACCAGCCTGGTCTACACAGTGAGTTTCAACACAGCCAAGGCTACACAGAGAAACCCTGTCTCAAAAAAAAAAAATCAAAACAAAAAAACAAAACAAAAAAAAAAACCAACCAAACAAAAAGTGGCCTTTTTCTCTCCATCTAAAATTTGGATAATTCAAAGATGTCAGTCATTTGGTAAAGCTGTTTTTTAATCCTCCCTATATAGTTCTTTCATGTTGTGCAATCAGCTTTCTGTTCCATTGTGTCAAGTCAGAGTACCTGGAGAAAGGACTTAAAAGTAGGACATGTTAGTCTAAGCTTATGAGTTCAGCCACAGTTGTGGTTTGGTCTCTTGTGGGCTGTGATGACTTAGACAGTATGCTGAGAACACAGTAAAGGAAACCTGCTTGCTTCTAGACAGCTGGGAAGGTGAGCATGCTTTGTCCCAGTGTGCTTTCCAAGGTCACCCACCCAGTCACCTCTGTGCCCACAAAGTGATGCATGCTGGAGACTCTGGGACTCTATAGAAGTCTTAACGTCTGGTGCCATGACTCTTGCCTCTATAATCCCAGCATCTGAGAGCCTGAGGATTACCGAGGATGTGAAGCCATCCTGGCCTACATAATGGGTTTGAGGCCACCCTGGATAACACATTTGAGACTAAACAAATAAATAAATATGGTGGGGAGATACCTCAGTGGATAAATCATGTTGTGAAAATGTGAGGACGAGTTCAAATCCCCAGAACTCCTGTAATGCTGGGAATGATAGTGAGTGTCTGCCATCCTAAGGAGATAGAGGCAGAGATAGCAGAAACTGGAAACTCGCTGGGCTAAATAGTGAACAAGAGAATCTATCTTGAACAAAGTGGAAGGTGAGTGTGTGAGCACATAAACACACACACACACCAGATACACACACACACACACACACACACACACAGACACACAGACAGACAGACAGACAGACACACACACACATACACACACACACACACACACACACACACACACACACACACACACACACACACACACACACACCAGACACACAGACAGACACACACCCTACACCTAAAACCTCCCAGATCCAAGCTGTAGGTAGCATATGTCCTCTGCTTCTAGGAAAATTTCCACTGCTGTTGTTTGGATCATTCCTGTCTCTTCTCTGTTTTCTCACATTTGGTGCTCAGATTTTTGTTTCTGAGATAGGGTTTCTCTGTGTAGCCCTGGCTATCCTGGAACTAACTCTTTATACTAGGCTATCCTCGATCTCTTCTGTGCTAGGATTATAGTGTGTCAACCATGCCTGCTTGAGTCTCTGCCTTTCTTAACTTTTCTGTCTCTGTTTTGTGGTTCTGCTTCCTGGGAGATTTTTTTTTTAAAACTTCTATTAAAAAAAAAATTGCCAGCCATAGTTTTTTTTTTATTTATAATCATTTCACCCTTCTACAAGCTTTTTTAGTTTTACTCAGCAAAGTCTTTTTTTTTTTTAAATTTATTTATTTTATTGGCATTGCTGTTTTGCCTGTGTGTATGTCTGTGTGAGGGTGTTGGATCCTCTGGAACTGAAGTTACAGACAGTTGTGAGCTACCATGTGGTTGCTGGGAATTGAACCCAGGTCCTCTAGAAGAGCAGCCAGTGCTGTTAACCACTGAGCTAAGCAAAGTCTTATTTTGGAAACTCTTGGTTTTGATTTCCCGTTCACTGGTTAGGAATAAGAAGTAGCCATAAGCCTTTAGTATTGTAAGGTGTTTTATTTTCCAGCACCCATCTGAAGCTAATACATTTATTAATAAATACCTATTACCAATGCACATTAAAAAAAAACCCACAAAAATCAAAAACAAAAAAACCCCAAAAAACAAAAGACATGGTATTTAATCAAATTGAAAGAAAGCCTTATGACTCTTTCAAAAAACAAATAGAAACTATTGTTTACTTCAGATAATAATCTTATTTAAGGCAGGGCCAGCAAATAAACAAACAAAACAACCTTAAAATCATGTTTGTACCTGACTTTCCCTGAAGACAGCCTTGCCTTAGGTTCGAGGTGTGTGTGTGTGTGTGCGTGCGTGCGTGCGTGCGTGCGTGCGTGCGTGCGTGCGTGCGTGCGTGTGTGCGTGTGTGTGTGTGTGTGTGTGTGTGTTATGTTTCAGGAAGAGGGATGAGATGTATGTACTAGGGATGAACCCGGAACATTATTCCTGTCATTTACCACTGACCTACATTGCACCCCTTTTGGTTCAATTTGTCAGTTAAGTGGAAAACCAGGGGCCTACAGTAACAGAGCTGAGCCTTCGGTATGGTCTGACATTGCAGAATAGTCTTGTGAACTGCACTGGGGAGAGTTACTAGTCTCTGACGTCCACCGCTGTCCTTCACTAACAGCCTCATCCCTGGAGGCGGCATTGTATCGGGTAGTGGGAGCTCCTGCTCCCCCTGGCAGGGGCTTCACTTCCTTTTGGCCTGATTAAGTGTCCAGTTTTGAGTAACAGCACTTTCCCCAGATCAGCAGTGCTTTTCCTGTAAGATAGAGCACCTCTCCCTCCCTTGCAACCTGATCGTACATGCCTCCCTACAGAAACCTGAATCGGGGCTAGAGTGCTATCTACAAGCTCTTACATCTGTCTGGCTTTTGTTTGGGAGCCTGAGCAGAAATGTCACATGATACACAGGAAAAGATTCTGTGATCTTGTGTATTCATTTGTAACTTGTCTTGGTTTGCCAAGAGTCTTTGTGTGTTAATAACACCTTTTCTAGAACTTACATTGCTTCCATCTAAACTACGTTGTAACTTTCCTTTGAGATTTTACTTCTCCATTTTGAGTTCAATGTTAATTCTTTGTGCATGCATTTCAGAGGGGGTGCTGGCAGGATACACCTTGACTTTAGAGGCAGAAAAGAAATTAAGGGTTTGTAGGGACAGAGAAGGCAGTCAAGGAATGCTCCTGTGCCCTATAAGATTTCATCAGTACACTTGTGGGTGTGTGGAGGAGGAAGCAGACGATTTTCAGAGAGTCAGAGGGTAATAGAAAACAAGAAGACAGCCTGCTAAGAGAAAAGGGGCTTTCATCTTCCCCGCTATCCCTGGATGCTCGGGTCCACACAGATCTTTAAGAATGTGTATGGCAGCCAGGTGTGTTAGTATCCTGTTTGTCTGTTTTGAGACAGGTGTAGCTCCGGCTGTCCTGCTGGAACTCTGTAAACCAGGCTGCCCTGGAACTCAGAAATCCCCGGGCCTCTGCCTCTGCCTTCTGAGTGCTAGGATTAAAGGCCTGGCCACACCTGGCCAGTCTCTGCATTCTTAATCCCAGCACTTGGGAGGCAGAGGTTGATGGCGCTCTGCCTCTGAGTTCTAGGCTAGTCTGGTCTACAGTGTGAGTTCTAGGACACGCAGGACTACACAGACAAACCCTGTCTCAAAAACAAAATAACAAACAAACATTTCCTATTTTCTTTACTCCCTCAGTTTCCCTCAGTGGGGAGAGTTCTTTCAGGAGTCTGAGTAGACATCACTGAGGAGCAGAGAGGCTTCCAAAAACCATAGATGCCCCGTGGCCATCATGTGTGGCTCTTTTTTTTCTCCCATGGTGGGGACAAGCCTAGGGCCTTGTGCATACCAGCTAATGCTCTGCCACTGAACTCCACCCAGCCTCAAATGCCATTTTGTACTTTGGCCCCTGACCCCAGGGAGATTTCAGAAGTTCTGTCCAGAAAGACCAGTCTCATTCAAATATTTAAATCACATTTAAATTTATTTGTTTGTGTGTATGTGAGTGGATGTGTGGACTCGAGTGTGCCATTGTGCACATGTGGGGGTCAAGGGGCAGCTTGCAAGGGTTAACATCTCTCCCTCCATCATGTGGGTCCTGTGAAGTTGAACTCTGGTCATTGGGCTTGGTGGTAAACACGTTTACCCACTGAGTCATCTCACTAGACCCCCAGTTTTCATGTTAAAAATAGTGCTAGTAAAGGTGATTGTTTTACCTGTCTGGAGTTAAATTTTGACTTTTGTGTTTACAAATTTTCCATGTATATAGCATATTTTGATCATATTTACTCCTCCTGCATCATTCTCTCTTGTCCCTAACCACTCCTGATTCCTCTCTCTCTCTCTCTCTCTCTCTCTCTCTCTCTCTCTCTCTCTCTCTCTCTCTCTCGTGGTGTGTGTGTGTGTGTGTGTGTGTGTGTGTGTGTGTGTGTGGTGTGACCCATTGAATATTGTTATGGTTGCATATACAAGCATGGTTGCAGGTGGGGGGTCTTTTCAGGAGCATGGGAACGTAACAAGTAGATACACAACTGGTCTCTCAGCAACCACTACTGACCTATAGATCCGCAGGGTGGGAACTGTGAGCTCCTCCCTCTTCCATAACATGAATTGACAGCTTGACAGGTCCAATCTTTTTTTTTTAAAGATTTATTTTCTTTTAGCTGGGCTGTGGTGGTACATACCTTTAATCCCAGCACTCAGGAGGCAGAGACAAGTAAATCCCTGAGTTGGAGGGCAGCCTGGTCTGTAGAGTGAGTTCCGGGACAGCTAGGGCTAAACAGAAAAAACAAACAAACAAAAAAAGATTTCTTTGTATTTGTGTGTCACACATGCATACAGGTGCCCATGGAGGTGGGAAGAGGGTATTGGATTGCCTGGAGCTGGAGTTACAGATGGTTGTGAACTGAACTCAGGTTCTCTGAAAGAGCAGCAGTGACTCTTAACTATTGAGCCATCTCTCCAAGTTGCTGATGGGTCCAGTCTTGTGCAGTACTCACAACTGCTATGTATTCAAAAGTGTGACGGCCATGTCATACCTAGAAGACAGTGGTCCACTCAGCTTCTTCCCTTGGCCCTTACATTCTTCCCAAATCCTCTTTTGTTCTGTTATAGTAGTCTCGTGGATGGGTGGGTAATGTGGATGTCTCATTTATGGCTAAACATTCAACAGTCCCTTGTTCTCAGTACTTTGACAAGTTATGAGTCGCTGCAGTAACTACTCCCACTACAAAGGGAGCTTCTCTGATCAAAGCAGACAGCAGCACTGACCTATGGACATAAACCTAATTATTTAGAAGGCAATTTAATGGGCACGCCATATCCATCCCTGCTATGGTCTATACTTACACCTTCCCAGCCAGGGCCTTTTGACCAAGTTTACGGAACCAGACCTTAATTGTCTCCTTTGGAACAGGCCTTAAATTCAATCACAAAGTGGTTGGTTAGTACCATAACAGATTTACCATGATTGCAAGAGTGGGTACATCTTGCTTGACAGGTTGGTAGTATGGCATGCAAGGCACAGCTGGGTGAGACAGTAGATACCTTGTCTCCCCTTCAGGCACGATGAAAGCTAGCCATCTGGCAGAAACTTCCATCTCAGGTCTAGCTTGATTTCTCTACATGCTGTGACCAGAACATGTGCTTTCTTCAGCAATAGGGTCTTACCGTCTAGTTCAGCAACAGTAGCAATTGCCTTCCTTGTTTTGGGGACTTCAGATCTGAATGAGTTTAGTTAGTTTGGTTAAATGATCTATATTACCTATAATCTTTCATATGAAAGTGAGCAGAAACTGCAGAGAAATATATAAAATATTTGTCAATCTGCATGGCAAAAGTTAAGTGTTTATAATACTTGCTTGTGCACGGTTAAGATGTTGTCTTTTGAACTTAGAATTTTGCTTCAATTTTTATTTATTTATTGTTTCTGAATAACTGTAGCTTTTCCAAATAGCCTATAGTATTTCTTTGGCCATTTACATTTTTTAAAAATCATTTTTGTCAAGTTTGATGGTTTCTAAGGTATAGCATATAATTTTGTAAAAAAATTTCTTTCAAAGTTGTTTGTTTGTCCTTTCTTAGCATCTTCCTTACCCGTCTCTGCCCCTTACTCCTTCGCCCCCTAGTTAAATGCTTATTTATTTATTTTCACTTAAGAGAAATGGTTGTTGTGTGGGGCTTGTCTTTCATAACGAGACACTGGGGCTGCTCTTGGGCTTTGTGTTTTCTTTTGAATGGATAATTAACCTCTGCACTCCTACACTCAGCCCAAAAGTTAATTGCAGAGGGAGAAGAGGATGCACAGGAAACATTGATGATGTGCGGTGTGTGTGAGTCAAGTTCTTGATGCAAAAATAGCATAGCCAGTATCAGGCGTTCAGATTGACCTTGTCCTGGAGCAGGCACACGGAGGCTGTAGCTGTCAGGTGTGTCATGCGCTGTATTCACACGGTGGTGCCTGTGATGGCTATTTCAAAGTCTAAGGGTTTCTATTGCTGTGACAAAACACCATGACCAAAAGCAGCTTCATTTCATCTTACAGCTCTCGGTTCACACTCTGTCATTGAAGGAAGTCAGGCTAGGAACTCAAGACAAAAATCTAGAGGCAGGAACTAAAGCAGAGGCCATTGAGGTATGGTGCTTACTGGCTTGTTCAGCTTGCTTTCTTACAGTACTCAAGCCCAGGGTAGCACCGCCCACAGGGATCTGGGCCCTCTTTCGCCAACCACCAGTCAAAAAAATGTATAATAGGCGTGTATGTAGACCAATCTGGTGGGAACATTTTCTCAGTTGAGGTTCACTCTTCCAAAATGACTCTGGCTTGTGTCAAGTTGACATGATACTAGCCAGCACACTTTTATTTGCTGCTAGCATTTTAGTTCACAACTTGAGCCATTTTTTAAAAAAGATTTATTTTGTTATTTTAAACTGTGTGTGTTGTATGAATCTGCATGTGGGTATGCGTACATGAGGTCAGGTGTTCACAGGGGCTGAAGACATCAGATCCCTGGAGCTGGAGTTACAGATGCTTGTGAGGTTCCAAACTCTGGTCTTCTGGAAGAGCAGTCAGCGCTCTTAACCACTGAACCATTTCTTCAGCCCACCAAACTATGTTTTAAGAAATGTATGTATATGGATGTTTGTAGCATGCTTTTTCATCAACTACCAGCTCACAAATAATGACACAGAGACACAGAGACTTCTTATTAGTTATAAAAGCTTGGCCATTAGCTTAAACTGGTCCCACTAGCTCTTATAACTTAAATTAACCCATTTATATTAATCTGTGTTCTGCCACATGACATTACCTCTCTTCCATCTTGCACCTCCTCTCTGTGTCTGACTGGTAACTCTGCCTTTCTTCTTCCCAGGGTCAGAAGTCCCATCTGTACCCCCTGCCTATACCTCCTGCCTAGCTATTGGCCTTTCAGCTTTTTATTATACCAATCACAGCCATACATCTTCACACAGTGTACATATATCCCACAATATTTTCCCCTTTTTGTCCAAATAAAAAGGGAAGGTTTTAACTCTACTACAGTAAAACTATACACAATAAGAACAATTATTAAGTAAAAATTACAATATCCAGTCTATTTGTATTTGGCAAATTCAGGGAAAATAGTCCAAATCTATCCTATCTTGGTGAGTCTGACCAAAGTCTTGTACCTAATTCACTTGTATTACAAATCCAAAACTATCTTTTTAGGCCACAAAACATTTTATTAAATAAACAATTTAAGCTTTTATGTCTCTCACCCTTGTACACTTTACATTTTTTTTTTTTGTGAGTTTCTTTTCTGAATTTGGTAAAAAGGAAAACTGTAAATATAACTGTATAGTTTTCAACCTTATCAGAGATCCAAGAAGGATATAATATTAACTGAGTAAACAGGAAGTGCAGTGCAAACAACTCCCAAAACTGTGGAAAGAACAGATATCTGGCTGTCTGGACAGTTGCCTAAGGTTTCTCTGCAATGTTGGGGCATCCACTTTGAACCTATAGACGTAGAATATATGACAGACTTTTCTGTGAAGCAGGAATTTTGAAGGACTGTCCTACCTTGTCTTGGTAGAGTTCAATAGCAGCCTTCTCTTTTGTGCCCTGCTCATCCAATTTGGACAGCATACTGTCAGTAGTCAAGACAAGGGCAGTTTCTTGTCCAGCGGCTCCCTTTGCCATGATAAAAACAATCTCCATATGGATGGTATTCAATGGCCATCATTCTTTTTTTGAAGTAAATTGACTGCCAGAAGCAGACATGTCTCACTGTTATGAAAAGCCTTATGTTATTAAAACATCTTAAATGCCACATTCTGTAGGTCTGTGAAGTATTTGAAGACCACCTATCTATCTAAAGCATACCTCTGTTTAACCTTGAAAACATATCTAACGTGACCACAAGTTTGATCATTATAGTTGAATAACTACTAACCTGTATTTCTTAATTATACATTACATTTTTAAATGAGCTTCATAGGTACAAAACCTTAAACAAGAGTAGAAACATATATGCAGTATTTTAAAATAAAAATAACTTTAAATTTGTATTCATATGCAGAAATCCATACCAATGTAAAATATTTGAGACAAATAGTTGCTCTTTTTATTTTAAAATTTATTTATTTATTTATTTGTTTGTTTGTTTGTCTGTTTGTTTTTTGAGACAGGGTCTCTCTGTGTAGCTCTGGCTGTCCTGGAACATTCATAACCCACTGAATGACCAGAAACCACCTCTTGGGAATGTGGGTGCCATGTTCTCTAGACTGCTTCCTGTTGTCTAGGGGTGATGGCATCTTTAGGGGACCCTGAAAAAAAAACAGATAAAGATCAAGTCCTGGGAGAGCTAGCTATATTAATTTTGTTTAGTCTCTGTGTGATGGGAAAGTGTAGAGACTTCCATTCTTAAAATATGTAGGTTGGTTTAATTTAGCGGTTTCCATAATCCAATATCTCTCAGCAGCTATTGTTTTTGTTCATTAGCATTTAGAAAATTTAAAGTCAGTGAAGGACCATACAGGATCCAGAGTCCCTGTGTGTTTCCCATCTTTATTTGTCCTTTTCCTTTTATATTTCTTTAAAGACTTTATATCTTCTAACCTATTTAGCTCATTATTAAGCCAACCAGAAGACGCCTTAGGCAGAGACACATCTTTACAGTGTAAACAAATGTTCTGCAGCACATGCTTTTCCTGAATGTCTGTCTGAGCACCAGTGATGCACTTGGTACCCACAGAGGTCTGAAGAGGACATTGAATTCCTGGAGCTGGAGCTGGAGTTGTACATGGCTATGGCCCACCATGTGATGGTGGAACCATGTAGTTACCAGCACTGGCTGCTCTTTCAGACTCCCCAGGTTCAGTTCCCAGCACCCACATGGATGCTCACAAACTGTGTTCCTCCAGTTCCAGAGGACCTGACACCATCTGCTGGCCTCTGTGGGCACTGCACACACATGGCACACAGATATACATGCATGCAACACACACACACACACACAAAACAAAAATAAAGCATCAAATTTTGAAAATTCAACAATATTCGGGGTTATGTTTCTAAGTCCATTTGTATTAACCATTTTAACCTTTATTGCTACTGCAATGTATTCTATTGAATAAAGGTAATGATGGCTCGGTGGACCCTCAAAAGGATAAAGTTATGCCCACACGAAGCTGTGAGTGGCTTTTATGACTTTTACTGACCATGGTTATTTTCAAATCATCATGATCTTTGCCAGTTTTATAGATTTAAAAATATATACGTGTACACACACACACACACACACACACACCGTTTACAATTCTCTAAAGAATAAAGTTGAATATTAGTTTGGACCTAAATGTTTCATCCGGTGTGTATATGCATGTGTGTGCACATGTATGTTTTCATTAAAGTACAGTGACTGCTATCATTGCAATCTGGGGACCTAACCTCAGTAATTCTAGTCCTATAATGGAGTTGCAATTTCATATGTACAAAGAGCTGTGTAATCAGTTATTTGCTGTTTCACTGATAGGCTGTTTTGCCTTCATTTATTTACAAAAATTTTAAAGAAAATCATGTGTACTGATAATATTTATTTTTCTTTTAGATTTTTGGCTTTATGATTATATTGAAAAAAATCTTGACTATTCTTAAGATTGTAGAAATATTAATGCATAATTTATTCTGCTATTTTTATGATTTTAGTGTTAGCTTTCTCTTAGTTTTGTAATTTAATTTTTGTATTATATTGATATATTTTATCTTTAAATTTTTATGTGTATGAATATTTTGCCTGCATATATATATACATATATACATATATATATGTATATATGAACCATACTATACAGTGGTGAGTTTCAGAACAGCTCAGGCTACGGTGTGACACCCTGTCTCAAACTAACAAAAAGAAAAACAACAACAATAAAAACAACAAAACAATTGAGGAGGAAAGTTATAAAAATTAGGTCTTTTAAAGAAATATGGTATAGATGAGAGTGATTGAAAAAGATTCTTGCTGTCAGCATTGGGCCTGCACATACACACACATACATGCAAACTCACTCACATATGCACACCAAACATTACTTTTTAAAAAGAAATCTGGTATAAATGGTGACACATGCCTATAATCCCAGGTTTTAGAAAGTTGTAGTAGGGGGATCAGAAGTTCAGGGCTGGCTTTCTTTTCTTTTTCTTTCTTTTCTTTCTCCCTTCCTTCCTCCCCCCTCCCTCCCTCCCTTCCTTTCTTTTCTTTCTCCCTCCCTCCCTCCCTCCTTCCCTCCCTCCCTCCCTCCCTCCCTCCCTCCCTCCCTTCCTCCCTCCCTCCCTCCTTCCCTCCCTCCCTCCCTCCCTTCCTCCCTTCCTCCCTTCATTTGAGGCAGGGCTCCTCTGTGTAACCCTGGCTGTCCTGGAACTCACTCTGTAGACTTGACAGGTCTTGAACTCAAAGAGATCTGCCTGCCTGTGCCTCCTGAGTGCTGAGATTAAAGGAGTATACTACCACTGCCTGGCTAGTTCAAAGTTTTACTTGAATACATAGAGTTCAGGGCCAGCTTGGGCTACATAAGACTGCCTGAAGTGTTTTTCAATTAAAAACAAAATCAGGGCTATTGATAGCTTAGTAGGTAAAGATGCTTGTCCCCAAGTCCTAAGTTCAATTCTTAGGACCCCTAGGAATTTCTTCTAGGTGGAGAAATGAAACTAATAGAAATTCTCCTCTGACCTCCATGTGTTTGACATGGCTTACACGTATTCCCCCACCACACAAAAAAGTAAATACAAATGTAATTGGGGGGCTGTAGAGAAGGGTCAGTGTATACAATGTTCTGCCTGCATGTCTGCCTACATGCCAGAAGAGGGCACCAGATCTCATTACAGATGGCTGTGAACTGCCATATGGGTGCTAAGAATTGAACTCAGAACCTTTGAAAGAGCAGCCAGAACTCTTAACCTCTTGAGCCATCTCTGCAGCCCCTTGCAGCCTGTTTTTGTTTTTTGTTTTTTCTTTTTTTATAGTGTCAGTTAACATTTAAATTCAAAAAATTTGTATTTTATGTGTGTAGGTGTTTTGCCTGTATGTGTGTCTGTGCACTGTGTGTGTATGGCTTCTGGCGCCCACGGAGACTAAGAAAAGGCATTGAATTCCATGGAACCGGGAATTGTATATGGGTTCTCTGAAAGAGCAGCCAGTGATCTTACTGATGACC
>JANBXA010000734.1:42595000-42712500 GCA_030556225.1 Cricetiscus sungorus | reverse complement strand
CCTCAGCCACCTGTGCAGCCAAGGATGACCTCGAATTTCTGGTCCTCTGCCTCCAGTCTGCCTGAGTAAGGGGATTGCAGACTGGCGACACCATGACTACTTTTTCTAGGATTGCAGCTCAAACCCACAGCTCAGGACCCTATAACTGAGCCCCAGCCCCTCAGGTAAAAGCTATTAACAAGCCCATTTGCTTCCCATTCCTCCCAATTTGTGTTGTCTGTTTACTCACTGGAGCATGGTCAAACTCAGTGGCCAGCCCCTTAAAGAAAATGGGGTCCTTTTATTTAGAATGAATTTTTAAAGTTCATCTTCCCCCCTCCCACTTTAAGATTAAAACTTTACTGTCTAGCTACAGCAAACATGAAGGAGGCAGGTCTGAACCGAGAGGGGCTCCGACTCAGTGAAAGAATGTTAGTTTTAGCTAGGATTACATTGTTGGCTTCATCTTCAAAGTGTGCATGAGTACATTTTATTGACACAATGAGTTATAAGCACCCAGGGCCTGATTTTAACCCAGTTTTGCATATCATCTCTCTGGTAGAACACCTTGGATTATTACCTGTTTTAGGGTTTCAATTGCTGTGAAGAGATACCATGACCATAACAATTCTTATAAATAAAAGCATTTAATTGAGGTGGCTCATTTACAGTTTCAGAGGATCAGTTCATTATTATCATGACAGGGAGCATGGCAGCATGCAGGCAGACATGGTGCTGGAGTGATAGCTGAGAGGCAACAGGAAGTTGACTGAGACACTGGGTGGATCCTGAGCATCAGAAAACTCAAAGCCTGTCCCACATTAACACACTTCCTCCAATAAGAACATACCTGCAAACATAGCATACCAACAAAGCCACACCTCCTAATAGTGCCACTCCCTTCTGGGCCTTTCAAACCACCCCCTGGTCCTGATTGGTCTCATACTTGTGACCTTGCCATTAGTCTTTTGTGTGTACCAGGAGCACACCTCCATGTTCATCTTAAGATTTTCCTTGTCAGAGCAGAAAAACTAGGTTGTTATACTGCACACATTTACAGAAGCACACAGGGTCAGATAAGGGCCCCTTTGACCCCACCTTATACAGCTAATCTATGAATATGGGGGGCGGGGAAACACAATAGTGTTAGGCCTTAGAGGCAATAAATGAAAGAGTAAAGAAAAACAAGACTTTTGTCCCTATTGATAACATTCTCACATCTAAAACCGCATGTTAAAAAAGCCTGATTACTTGGGTCTAGTGGCTCACACCTTTAATTCCAGCACTAAAGAGGCTGAGGTAGGTGTATCTCTTAGACGGACCAGTCTAAGGGACCTCAGACAGTGGAACCAGGATCTATTCCTGGTGCACAAAAGGACCTTGTGGACACATCCCCCATGGAGGGATACCCCCTTAACCTAGAGACAAGAGAGAAGTCCTAGTCCCTACTTCAAATGACTTGACAGATTTATATGACCCAACCTGGATAGTATAGCCCTACAAGTGGAATGGGGGTGGGGGGATGGGAGGGGAGGGTGGCCAGGGTGCATGTCACAGGGGTAAGAGAGAGGGAGGGAGGGAGGGAGAGAGGGAAAGAGAAGGAGGGAGGAGAAACTGGGATCTACATATAAAATTTTTAAATTATATTATTAATAAAAAAAGAATAAATCAGTCTGCATCAGACTGTGTGGCCATTTAAGACAATATTTTTATTTCACAGTCAGTATGGTTTGGGGTATAAAGATCCAGAGAGTTTGTTGCTCAGGAGGCGCTCTCACATCACTTCCTGACATCCAGCCAGCCTCTGCAGCAGCTCCCTCTCCCCCCACATGCAGCCTGACACCAGCCCTGCAGGAAAGGCCCTGCTTGTGCAGGCGCTGTTCCACACACTTGCCTTCCTGTGTCTGCAGCCCCTGAATAAATCTGCCTTTTGCATATTTCATGGGTTGAGGATGTACTCCCCTCTCTACCAGCTCCAATCACTTCTCCCTTACAGGACAGAACTCTTAGGGCTTTCTTACTTCTTGCCACCACTCTTGTATGAGAACAGTGAAAAGTTCATAGTGACACACTTGTGACAGTGAGTCCTAAAATACAGTGATGATGCCTTAGTGTTTGGCATTGGTACCATATTGATATCTCATGTTGACCTAGATTCCTGAGCCACTGCTTTTGACTAAGTGTGAGACCCAGGGTTCAATCCTCAGAAATGCTTTTGTCTTTGCCCCTCTGCCAAGGCTCTTTTGGAATTGAGTGTGTCCACAATTCTCATCTAAAGCAAGTGTCTCTGGAGTGTGACTTCCAGGACAGTTTGCAAAGTCTGCTGGTCACTGATGTATTCACTCAGACTCTGTGAGGGGGCCGGCAAATCTCTCAGAAGAGTTTGCCAAATGCTTGTTGGCTGCTGCAGACTCAAGGCTCCTTGGATAAGGGGGAACAAAACCAAGGAGCTGGCCGCCAGACGGAGTGGAGGAGCAGCAGGCGCTGGTTGGTGTATTGACATGTAAATGTCAGAGCCCTCACCCCTCTGCTATCTGTACCGACAGACAGGCTGCTGCTGGTGCACACAAAGCAGACTCCAGGGCTGTCGTGGCGCCTTTGTGCTTCACTGTCCCTTGTCCCCACAGAGGCTTAGTGAAGTCGGTAAGAACCCTCCATTGTGAGACTCCACTGCGCTCTGAGGCTGGATGGGAGGTTCTACCAGCTTGAGTGTGAGAGCTGTGTCTTGGGACTGCCCTCTCCTGGACGTGGACAGAGACCCTTGACTGGGTTTGAAATGAAAATGAGAAGTACTAGGTAATTATTAATTCGATTTGATACAGTGAGAGAAACGCATTTGCATATATGTTCAGCGAATGAGCAAGGGTGGATGCCAGGTTAAAGGCACTTATTTTGAGATGAACCTGAAATCTCTAAAGAATAATTGTTTTGGGGGTGTTGCTTCTTTCTTTACTGGTGTTTCTTTGTGTGTGTGTTGGGGGGAGCAGGCAGCAGGAGGGTTGGTCTGGGCTGTGCTGAGCAGGCACTCCGCTGACCCTGCCTGCCTTGCCTCCTTCTTCCTGGGGAGACTGCCCCCAGCGCCATATGCTTTCTTTCTCTCAAACTAGAAGTCCTCCTGCCTCAGCCTCTTGCGGGCTGGGATTGCAGATCTGCACCACCATGCCCAGCTTGTGTTAGGCTTTCTGTACTTGGTCACTCCCCTGACTCTGTCACCTGCTCACCCTCCTTGCCCTCCCCTAGTTTCTAGTGCTCTAGAGTGTGTACTGGTGGTAAGCTGAGTGCCCTGGTAGCCTCCTAGGAGAGTTGTCATTGTGTTGGAAAGTCAGGCAAGTGAAGGAAAAAAATCATATACTCTATACAAAGTGTGAATAGGGTACAGCTAAACAGTAGATGTGCTGAAAAAGAAAAGTGTGCGCATGTGTTTGTATGTGTGTGTACATGTGTGTATTTCTGCATGTATCTGTATATACGTGTACATACACATAGAGGTTAGAGCTTGAGGGCAGGTGTTTTTCTTTGTTATTTCCCACCCTATTTTTAATTTAATTTCACATGTATGGGTATGCCATGTGTGTGCCTGGTGCCCGTGGAGGCCCTAAGAGGGCATCCGAGCCCTTGAAACTTGAGTTGCAGACAGTTAGGAACTGCCATGTAGGTACTGAGAATTGAACCTAGGTCCTCTGGAAAAGTAGTAAATATTCTTAACTGCTGAACCATCTTTCCAGCTCCTTAGCACCTTATATTTTGAGGCAGGGTCTCTCACTTAACCTGGTGATTACCAATTCAGCCAGATTAGCTGCCTAACAATCCCCAGGGATCCCCATCTCCACATCTCAGCACTAGGTTACAGGTGCATGCTGCTGAGCCCTGCTTTTTACATACATGCTGAGAATCTGAGCTCGGGCCCTCATGCTTGGGGGGGCAGGCACTTTACTGGGCTGTCTCCCCAGCCCCATGGAATTTTATGCTGAAATTTTAAAACAGAAAATTTCCCTCTACACCTTCAGTGGAAGAGTTAATACAGTGCAGATCTGAAATTCAACACAGGAACTATAAAATATGTAGATATTAAATATTAAATACGCCTCTGGGATATTTGGGAGTGATTGTGTCACATGTCCTTTAAGAAGTACACTAATGTAGATTTTATATTCGGATGCTGAAAAGATTTTATAATATTAATTCTGTTATACTGAGGGCCAAACCTAGTGCCTGGTGCATAGCAGGCAAACACTAAACCATGCCCCCAGTCCAGTAGGATTTTGGCTTAAAAGACAATTTTGTACACTAGATGTGGTTGGTGGTCTGTAGTCCAGCAGTCAGGAGACATTGGCATGCGAACTGGGGCTCACCTGGGCTACATACATAGTAAGATCTGTCTCAGATAAGAAAAGGAAGTCAAAGCTTTTTATAGAATCTGTCTTATACTGAGTCATTGTTGGGCTCGTTATAGAAGTGGAGGCTCTTTAAAAAAAAAAAAAAAAAACACTTTGTTAAGAAAATGCACACAACCCCCCCCCTCCTGTTCTGTGGATACAGACACAGTTCACGGTAGGAATTCAGGGCACAATGCATCTTTAAGCTTTGAATATTCTGACACTATTTTGCTCTTTTAGAATAATTACAGTAATATAGTTCTGTGCTTATGTACCATAATACCCATGATGTTAAAGCCTCTTATTAAGTGTGGAGCCTATTTTTAATCCCTAAACTATGCTCTCATGAGTGCAGTTTAGGGAGTTTGGTATGAGGGAAGAGTGCTAAGCTGTTTTGAGACATGGACTCAGTTGATATTCAGGTGACCCTACACAAGTGACTCTGGCTGTAGTGATGGACTGACCCAGTGGCTTTTGACCAGGACCTCAATAAAAAACACTGAGGTGACATTTTAGGTTGTTCCAGTATGCAGGGTCCTAATGCACCGGGCTCCTAGATGCTAAGCAGCCTGCTCAGACTATGTTAACTCCATTTCTCTTCAGTTCAGTAGTGGTACATGGCAAGTGTACAAAACCATAGAAACCACTGAGCATGGCATCTGCATCCTGCACTTTGTAGCTATCATAGGTGATGCTAAGCCAGGACACTGGGCCACAGCAACACTGTTGAATTGCTTTAGATTTTCCTTCATGGCTTTGTGACCTCCGAGGAAAGAAGTGCGTTTATTGTGGCTGTGGTCTGCCGAGGGCCTGGACTTTATATTATAGACAAAGGGCAGCTGCACCTTCAGGCTCCTATCCATCCTCACTACATGACATTGTCATTGTCACACCTTTCAGAAGAAGGTCACTGTGGAGCCTCTGTGCTGTTCTGTAATGCCACCTGCTTGTGACCACAGGTTAGGCTGAGGGGACATGCAGACAGAAGATGCAGATCTGGGCCAGAACCAAGGTTCTATGGGTGTTCTTTTTTGACAGTTGCAATGGTTTATGGGCTGTCAACTTGACAGAGTTTAGGAACCATGAGGCAAGCCTCGGGTATGCCTGTGAGGGATTACTTAGATTAGGTTGAGATGGGAAGATCCACCTTAATTGAAACCAGCACTATTCCACAGACTGGAACTCTGGACCAAATGAAAAGGAGAAAGGCGTTTGAACATGAACAGTTACTGTTTTCTGTTTTCCAACTGTGGACACATCTCAAGCTCATGCCACCATGGATTTGTGCCACGGTGCGTTGTACCCTCAAACTGTGAACCACAATAAACCCTTTCCTAGGTCACTTCTGTCACGTATAAGATAAGAACTAATATGGCAGTGCAATAGTCAACAGAAACTTTTTGTGGTTCTGTTGTTATGTGTGTACATGTTCGATATGATTCATGTAACTCTTGTTAATTATAGTGTAGTATACCAGGATCAGGATCATATTTTCTAATTGATGTGGTTTCAATCACAAAAAAAGATTTGATTAAAGAGAATTTTAATGACTAAGGAAATTTGCCAATAATTAGCTTCATTTCCTTTATTCATTTTCTTTTTTATGATATTTTTTAAATTTAAATTTGAAACAAGCTTGTTTTACGTGTCAATCCCAGTTCCCTCACCCTCCCCTTCTCCCCTGCCCCTCCAACACCCCCCCCATCCCATCCCCTTTCTGTTCCCCGGGGAGGATGAGGCCTTCTTCCATGAGGAATCTTCAAAGTCTGTCATATCATTTGGAGCAGGGCCTAGACCCTCCCCCATGTGTCTAGGCTGATAGCATGTCCCTCTATGTAGAACGGGCTCCCAAAGTCCATTCCTATACTAGGGATAAATACTGATCTTCTACCAGAGGCCCCATAGACTGCCCAGTCCACCTAACTAACACCCACATTCAGGGGATCTGGGTCAGTCCTATGCTGATTTCCTAGCTATCAGACTAGGGTCCATGATCTCCCCCTTGTTCAGGTCAGCTGTCTCTGTGGGTTTCTCCAGCCTGGTCTTGACCCCTTTGCTTATCACTCCTCCCTCTCTGTCACTGGACTCCAGGAGTTTGGCTCACTGTTTAGCAGTGGGTGTCTGCTTCTGCTTCCATCAGTTACTGAATGAAGGCTCTAGAATGACATATAAGGTAGTCATCAATCCCATTATTGGGGAAGGGTGTTTAAGGTAGCCTCTCCACTATTGCTTAGATTGAATTAACTTCATTTTCATACATATCTCATCAGTCTTCTAAATTTTTCTACAGTGAGCTGATTGTATATGCCATTTCATGAAATGCTTATCCCTTGCACACATGCTTGTTTGACATAGATATAACATGATTTTATGTGCTTTCGTGGGTGAGGTGACAAATCATCAGACCTATATTTCTCATAGCTTCTGGAGTACAGGAAGTCTGAGATGTGGGTGGCAGCATTAGGAGAGGTCTCTTGCTGACATGCAGGTGACCACTTCCTTGATGGATCTTCACAGTCAGAGAGTGGAGAGAGGAATGAGTGCCCTCATGAAGGTTCGCTTCAACTTCATAACCTAGTTGTCTCCCAAAGGCCTCATCTTCAAATACCATCCCTTGGAGGATGAGAGTTACAATATATGATCTTGAGGAAGACAGACAATTGGTGATCCGTTGAGGGCCAGAGTTGCATTCTCTGCGTTCATACTTTAGCTCTGCCACTTATTAACTGTGCATGTTATTTAATGGCTTTGTGTCTCACTTTATTCACCTGTAAATTGAGTGGGATGCTAATACCAATTGCATCAGTGTTTTTTAAAAACTGTATGGGGTGTGTGTGTATGAGATTGTAGTGTGTGAGTGCATAGCATTCACATGGAGGTCAGAGGACAACTTTGTGGAGTCAGTTTTGTCCTTCCAACTTTATGTGGGTTCTGGGGACTAAACGTAGGTTGTTAAGTTTGTATTGCTGTTATCTTTTCCAGCTGAGTCATCTTACTGGCGCCCCATATCAGTGTGTTTCAGGAAATAAATGAGATAATAGATGTGGATGCCTTAACATAGATCCTTTCCTGAAGGTGGCAGTTGCTAGCTGTTGGGTATCACTTTGTCAGCATCAGCATGATGATGTGACTATACAGTTCCACCAGTCCATTCCCCACTGTTAGATATGCTTATTATGGCACCTTTAGCATCATTTCCTTAGTGTGAAATCTCTAGGCCAAGAGCAAGGCTCTAAGTGTTGGGTGTATAGTGTCTTGTTTTCTTACTATGTTAGTCTCTGCAGCAGGGCAGTTCAGCTTGGCTTCCTTTGATCATTCCACAAGCTCAGGGGCCTCCCCTTTTCAAACACTGGAAGTATAAATCCATTTAGTGTTGTTCTGGGGCAAACATAATTGAGTAAATGGATAAGTTACAAAACAAATCATATAATTAACTGTAAGTGCTTTGTAGTTAAAAATCAAAGATGGCCCATGTGCCAGTCATTCTGTCTGTACTTGATCCCCTCCCCATTGGCCCAGAGCTTGTCTCTGTGTAACGATCTGACTGTGTACTACTGCCCATGCTCTTTCCCAACCTAGTTTAATGTGTCCCCCACCCCTCTCTCTGAGACAGGTTATATAGACCAGGCTAGCCTCGAACTCACAGAGCTCCTTCTGCCTCTGCCTTCCAAGTGCTGAGATTAAAGACATGCACACCACACCTGGCTCAGTTTAATTTCTAGACATATGAAAGGAGAGACATCTCCTTCAGCAGCATGTGACGGAAAAATGATGTGAAACTTAATAAGTTATTTTGTGATTATAAAAATGACTATTTCTATTTACTTTTGTGTTCACTATGATGAATTGCTCCAGGTGGATTCTTACAGAGATGGGATCCACACCAGACCTTTTGAGATTTGACTGTAGTGCCTGCTACCACATAAACAGATTGTGAACAGCACCCACCAGGACCCATGCTGGGTGGCTGAGAACAGGCTGCACATTGGGCATGACCCAGCATAACCTGAAGCTGGGTCCAGTTCAGTGCTGACACAAGAAACATGCTTATGTTTTGTTCTTGGTGACCTGCCCATCTGCATTTATGTTTGACAATAAGCATAGACGCAATCATGAACATTCACCTTGTGAGTGCAAATGAGAGATGAAGGTAGACGATTACAAAGATGTTCAGTCTGTTAGGTCCCCAACAAAAACAGCTTCTCTGTCTTTGAAAATACAAAATAGGGTTTTAGAGACACCCTTGGGATAGACAGATTTGATTTTCAGGCACTGTCCAAGGTACTTTGGATAATCATTGATATCCACCCCCAAATAAATATATGCTATATTCTTATTATGTTTGATCTGAATACTTCATTTGATTTTTCTCAAGTATAGTGCCTTTCAAAGTTGCCCATGATCCACTGTGGGAAATAGCTTTTATGAGGTGTCAGTATTATATATACACATGTTGACACCTAGTGAGACAGATGTTTCCCAGTGTGTAGAGCAATATTTGTTATTCTGTTTTACTATTTCATTCTTGATATTGCTGTGTGTGACCCATTAGCTTATTTCGGTGACAAGTGAGCCATGGCCCACAGTTTGGAAAGCCTACTCTACAGGTGTGGTCTTGTGAGTATGGGTTGACTGATTGATAGCCTTAGCAGGGACTTGAGACTTTTCACCATGGAGCATACTGCCTTCTGAGCAGGGCTGGGTCCAAGGCAGACTGCACATGCTCAAGTCACCATCTAGAGAGGTTCTAGTGCTGCAGAGCTGAACAGGACGTAGTGCTAAGCCCCTTGTGTTAGCTGTCTGGGTATTTGCTATAGAGAACATTAGTCCTTCTCCAGGCTGGCTGCTGTAGCTGACAGCTCTGCCTGAGAGAAGAGTTTAAGTGAAGAGAATAATTAGTCTGAGTGCCCCTGAATAATGTCTTTGTTGTTGCTCTCCCTCCACAGAGCAGAGGGAAGTGTCTTGTTAGCAGGCCAGTTGCTTGTGGATTGACACTGCTATAGACAGAACCAGTGAATAGAGTCTGTCTGGCCTTCCTCTGTGGGTCCTGGAGCATCTAAGAGGTTTGCCTTTGGAATGTCTAGTGGATCACCCGTGCCTAAAATTATATCATTAGAAATTTGTTACTTTGACTCTTCTAAGTATTTGGTCTTCCAGAATTCTTGGTCAACATAAAAAAATATGTGGAGGAGTCTGAAGAGCTGTATTTTAAGAGCTCCTGTTCTTGTAGAGGACGGGATTCAATTATCAGCACACACATGGTGGTTCACAGCTGTCTGTAACATATTCAGGGGATCTGATGCCCTCTTCTGACTTCCGTGGGCACCAGGCACAAACATACATTAAGACAGAGACATATATTAAGGCAAATTGCTCAAACACGTAAATAAAAGTATATCATAGCAGCATATACAGTATGTTTCATGTGTGTGCTACACACGTATCTGCTTTTTTTTTTTTTATCTGACTAACATTCGTCATTGGAGCCTCTTATTTATGTGTGTTGTGGTAAGGTTCTGGGGTGTAGAGACGGATAAGAATAGATCTTGTTTGTACTGTGCTCATGGCAGTGGAGGAGACAGGCACCAAAGGCCACTGTGATGACTGCTGGCTGCAGGATCACAGTGCTAGCTACAGGATAGAGGCCAGCCTAGATACCCTAAAGAAGGACAGGAGCTGAGCTGTGTGGTGCATACTGTGTTTGTGAGCAGTCCAAAAAGCCAGCTGCTTTTGCCCTGAGTTCAGAACACAGGGACGGATGGGCTTCTGGGACATTTCATTTGCATGGCTTTCCCCCAAAGATGTATCTGACAAGCAGCACATGACTTCTCCTTTATCTGTGGTAAGGGTCTTGTACGTGTTATTTAGGTAAGGATCTTGAAATGAACAAGGTTCTGGGTTGTGAAAACCCCAGGTCCCATGAAAAATATCCTCTAATAGGAGGCAGGGGAACTTTGACATGTGCTTTAGAAGAAGTAGAAGCCTTGTGGCTAGGGATGCTGGGCTTGCAGATGGCAGAATGCTGCTGCTGAGGGAAGTGGGAGGGGTGGGATGGACCACCTCAGACACTGAGTGGGAGCAGGGCTGCTGACACCTTGGTTTCAAGGCTCTGTGTTCCAGAATGGGAGAGAAGGAATTTCTGTGGATTTAAACCACTGAATCTGTGGTAATCTCTCATGAGAAGCTTGAGAACGTATGCAGCCTAGTCCTCCATAGGCAGGGACTACACGTGGGAGAGTGATGAAGTTTTGCACAAGTGGCTACAAATAACTTAAATTTTGTTTTGTTTTGAGACTGGGTTTCTCTGTGTAACAAACACCCCTGTCTGTCCTGGAACTCGCTTTGTAGACCAGGCTGACCTGGAATTCACAGAGATCCATCTGCCTCTCGAGTGCTGGGATTAGGTGTGTGCTACCACTGCCAGGCTTTAAAATTTTTTTTTAAAGCTATGTCTTTATTTATTTGCTTTGGAGAGAGGCGTGAAAGTACATATTGCACACCCGACAACTTTCAAGAGCCCGTTCTTTCAGCGTGGGTCTTGGCCACCTTGGCAGGTGGCTTTACACACTGAGCTATCTCACTGGTCCCTAAATCGGAAGGGATTTGAGAAAAGCACAGAAGCTGGTTAGTCACCAGCAACCTCCCCTGCCCTTTGCCCCTAGAGCATGCTTACAGCCTAGGGACTGTTTTTCTGACCTTCCATTATCAACGGTAAGATCCTCATATAACAGGTGCCTTCCTGTCCCAGAGGAAGGGAACATCCTTATCCCTGACGATACACAGCCACAGAGGAAAAATATGGGCAAATAAGCTTACTTATACTTTCCTCTATTTTTGTTATCCCTAGTTAAGAGCATTGTCTGCTCTTCCAGAAGACCAAGGTTCATGTCCCAGCACCCGCATGCTGGTTTGTACAGTCTGTAACTCTACTCCCAGGGTGTCTGATGCCCTTTTCTGGCCTTCAAGGCCTCTAGGCAGACACAAGGTGCATAGGCATACATGCAGGCTAAACACCTTTACATGTAAAATAAAATAATCACACGCACCCCCATTTCCCTGTCTCTTCAGGTCTTTGTTTTCTTAAGTCTCTGTCACTTTAAGTTCATCTTTTTGTCTGTTTGGGCTTTGTTGTTTATTTTTTGGTTTTCAAGACAAGGTTTCTCTATGTAGACCAGGCTGACCTGGAATTCACAGAAATCAGCCTGCCTTGGCCTCCCTATTGCTGGGATTAAAGGTGTATACCACCACCGACCACCTTTAAGCTCGTTCTAAGAAGGAAATATGTATGCTTTTCTTCATCATTTTTGGTTGCTGATATCTCTGCCATCATCTTAGTGGGGGGTGAGAGAAAGATGTTTTTATCCATTATAGGGGCATTTCTGGATTGAACACAGAGCCCAGGAGACCAAGCCCTCTCAGGGAAGGGTGAGCTATCCAGCTTGAGCACAGACCCTGCATGAGGGAGTGGCAGGGACGGGCCACCACCGAACTTGTCATGACTCCTACTGTGTTTATAAAGGATCATGTGACAGGTCATTGTTGCTGACTCTTAGGTAATGACTCCAGCATCGGGTCACCAGGCAAAGAATATACACAAAGTGTGTTTACTTCTCACATGGCTAGTTCGTTTGTGTATGCAGAGACAGTATAGATGTGTCCGGGGTTTTGTCCCTGAAGAGATCTCCCCTCGATGCAGGGTCACTGTCATTATTTACCAAATGTAATTCTGGGGCATGTGTTCCCTGTTGCCTTTTCTGTTTATTTCTTTGGAAGGTTGCCATGTTTAGTCATCGCTGTGAATGGAAAGAAAAACCTTTAAACCTGTGGAGGACTGCATGCTCCTCAACAAGAAACCAGCCATGTCTCTGTCAGAGATTCATGAGGTCAGATTCTAGAACATTCTCCCCTCCAGGAGAACCAGCACATGCTTTCTTTAATGAGCTGGAATTAGTGTGTCGTGGAACCTAACTTGATCATGTTTCTCTGGCTGAGAAGCTGCATGTGAAGATGGCTGGTCCCCCCCCCCCCCAGGTCCTCACCTGCACTGTGCCTTCCATGTCCTGCCCACCCTTGCCCTTCCTGAATGCTTGTTTGATGTGTGTGTGTGTGTGTGTATATATATATATACACACACATATACATATACACATCCCATCACCATGTTGAGGCGGGACCAAGGCCCTCCCCACTGTGTCTAGGCTGAGCATAGTATCTCTCTATAGGAAATGGGTTCCAGAAAGCTGGCTGTTTGATGGCTTTTAATAGTTACTTTTCATTATGGAAATCAAGTTTGTTTTAAAAGTATAAAATGATAGGTTTGAATATATTACTCCTTAACACCCCAGTGGGCTGTAAACCTCACCTCTTATTTCAGTCCACCCATTAATTTCTCACTAAGGCAAAAGAAGGAAATGTTACCCTCAGTCCAAAAATTCACATCCAAGGTGTTGGCAGGCTCTGGCCTTGTGGGTGCTCTGGGGAGATTCTGGCCCTCGCCTCTTCAGTTTTTGTAGCCACACACATTTGTTGGCTTGCCTACAAATCTCTGCCAATGTCAGTACCTCTTTCTTGTATCCCTTCCAAGCTCTCATGGCCCCTCCATCCATCTCTTTTCCTACATTCAAAAATTTTTATTTTACTTTGTATGTATGGATGTGTTTACCTGCATATATGTTTGTACACCATGTACATGCCTTGTGCCCACAGAAGCCAGAAGAGGGTGTTAGAGCCCTTGGAAAGGGAGTTAGTTAGTTATAGGCATTTGTAAGCCACCATGTGGGTAGTGAAATTGAACCCAGGTCTTTTGGAGGAATAGCCAGAGCTTTAAACTACTGAGCCATCTCTCGAGCACCCTCACATCTCTCTCTCTCTCTCTCTCTCTCTCTCTCTCTCTCTCTCTCTCTCTCTCTCTCTCTCTCTCTCTCTCTCTCTCTCTCTCTCTCTCTTGGTGGGGGTAGGGACTTTCCCTATAAGTCAGGCTGGCCTGGTGCTATATATAGCCAGACTGTTTGCCTCAACTATCCCAGCACTAAGATTCTAAGTATGTCTTGTCCTACCTTTTGCTTCTCTCTTGTAAAGATACATGATTGCATTTAGAGACCACAAGGCTAAGCCCCTTTTTCATAAAATTCTTAATCACATTTTAAAAAATCATATAAAATGTGGTTTAAATGAGAATAGGATCCCATAGACTAATGTTTGGTCCCAAGTTGGTGGAACTGTTTGGGAAGGATTGGAGGTGTGGTCTTTTTGGAGGAGGTGTGTCACTGGGGCCGGGCTTTGAAGTTTAAAAAGACCTGCAAGATGCCCAGTTAACTTTGTTTCTGTGTCATAGTTGTGGGTCAAGATGTGAGCTCTAGGATGTTCCTGCCCCCAGGCTTTGCTCTGCCATCATGGACTCTAACCCTCTGAAAGTAGGTCACTTTCTTTTGTAAGTTGCCTTTTGTAAGTTACTTGCAGTATACAAGTAACTAAGACATAGGTGATAGTCCTTGTTTTGCTGTGTTAAGGCTGTAAACATTAGGGCGTTCATATAACTGTTCAACCCATTGCCATTGTTTAAATTTTTTTTCTTCTGATGCTTGCTAGAATAAATAGTAAGGGAGATTTTACTCAGGAGTCTTAGCAATTACAATGCTCTGGACTCTATTTGGAGAGGAGCCCTACGTCATTATGCATACTGACCTCACGCGTCTCCTAGCCAGACAGTCAGTCCAAGCATTTGAAATTATTGCTAAGAGCAGATGTCATAGGTGGGAGAATTCTTGCTGAAGGCAGGACATGGTAATCAGATGAGATGTGGAGATGAGGAGTTTGGTCAAATGGTAGAGGTGGTCAAACACCAAGGTAGCAGAATTTTCCACCAAACTAACCTAGCAGGATTCTTGCTAGTACTGGGCTATGCAGCCTGCTATGTGGATGCTAGAGAGCATTTGGGCCTAGTCAAGAAGGAGCTCAGAGCAGCTCCATTGATGTTCAGTTAAAGAAAATGTTTGTCATAATACTCCACGCCAGGGTTCTCAAACTTTCTAATGCTGTGACTATTAAGAATTCCTCATATTGCGTTAACCCCAAAACAACAATACTATTTTCATTGCTACTTCATAACTGTAATTTTGCTATGGTTATGAATCATAATGTAAATATCTGATGTGCATGATATCTGATATGTGATCCCTGTGAAAGGGTTGTTTCATGACTCACAGGTTGGGAACTGCTGCTCTCAGCAGTGCTTGGTGGTCTCAAACACCATAAAAGCAAACACAGTTTCCTACCATAAGGTAATCAATAACCAAGTGTGCCCTGAACAGCAATTGTGGCACTGTGAGGTGTGACTGTCAGGTGGGGAAAGTGGCCCCATACAGGATGGTCTTCTTGGTTGCAGTCACCCTTTCTCTCCATGACATCCTTGACTATGGTCAGGCTAGCCACTCCACCTCCCAGCTGTACCTGCCTCTGCTCATGTGTTACTGTCTGGACTCACTAGGTGTGGTGGCCTGAATGACAGTGGCCCTCAAAGGCTCATATATGTGAATGCTTAGTCACCAGGGAGTGGAACTCATTCAAAGTGTTAGAAGGATTAAGAGGTGTGGCTTGTTGGAGGAAGTTTGTCACTGAGGGGTGGGCTTTAGGTTTTAGAAGCTAAGACAGATCCAGTGTCTCTCTTCCTGTTACCCATGGATCAGGATTTAAAACTCTCAGCTACCTGTCCTATACCGTGTCTGTCCATGTGCTGCTATGCTCCCCACTGTGGACTAAACCTCTGAAACTATAAGCTAGCCCCAGTTAAATGCTTTCTTTTATAAGAGTAGCTTTGGTCATGGTGTGTCTCTTCACAGCCACAGAACAGTGACTAAGACACCAAGTAGACAAGAACATTACAATATCCAGGAGGACGGATGTTAAGAATCTCATTGTATCAGTGGAGGAAGTTTTAGATAATTCACTAAGTAGGAATTAGAAATTGATTGCTGATTTGGGGACTAGAGTAGGGGAAGCCAACTGGCCATAATAAAGACCTGATTAGACATAAACATGGGTGCTAATTCAAAACTGAGGTGGGTAGGAGGGAAACAGCATGTCTGCCTTTCATCTTCAGATTGATCCAATCTCCTGTAGGTAAGAATCAGGCTACCCAGATTGCCTCTGATAGGCAGATGCTCATCTGTGTTCCCCCAGCTGGGGCTTCAGTGACAGACAGAGAAGCCCCGCTTTCACGGTGTTTCCCTGTGGGCTTATTTTTCTACCACCGTATAGAGAAGCATCGCATTTTCTGTAAAATGGTACTTTTTAGCACAGGGCTTTATAGGAATTCAATACTGTAATTTACTGCAGTCACTGTGTTGCATTCAGTCAATAGCAGTAGCTTTATGCTGTATTTTCTCTTCCTTTAACCTTTACAACCACCCTCAAGTTATGTGCACCAGTTCTATCTCTTTAGGTGAGGAAGCAGGTTCAGAATCTACTAATTCTCATGTATAGCAGTTGTGGAGCTGGGGTTGGAACTGGTGCCACCCCTGGTCCAGTATGTGTGCTATGTCAGTCTCCATAGCTCTTGGTGAGGATGGGAAGGGAGTTAGGAACCAACAGTGGCCTAGGCCTTTAGGACATTTTACTAAACCCCTTTCCCAGGTATAAAATATACTTGAACTTCTTCCGCCTTAGGAACACTAAAGAGGTATATTACCAACCTTAAACTCCTTCTTCCCTCCCTCTCTCCTCCTTCCCTCCATCCCTCTGTTCCTTCCATCTACCTTCCTGTCCATACTAAACAGTTTCATTTGGGATATTTGAAAGAATGACAGTCCTTTTTACAGGAAGACTCATGGGGTCATCTGGGCAGTAGCTCTCTGACTCAGTACAGGGTTGTCAGGAGGTGAATCAGACAGGCCCTGTGGCTAGCCAGTCTGCAGGAAACTGGCTGACCAGGGTGTGACAGGATGGTGGCACTGTGTCTCTCCTTTTTTTTGGAACATGCCTTGGGGAGTTTGAAATCTTATTGTTTGTCAGTCAATAAACTCTATTTATTGACAGTAAACAAACTTGCATTAAGTTTCAATTTTGGAAAATTTATGACAAATGCAAATAAGATGTTTTATCCCAGAAACACTGGTGTTTATTGTTTGGTAAAGTGGTCACATATGAAGAATTAAGATGTTCTGCTTCTCTGTCCACCTCCAACTTCAGGTGAGTTTATGCCTTCCTGTATTCCTTTTTGGAATAAATCCTTATAGGACATACTTCCCTTTAGGAAAAAAAAATGGGATTTCAGATAGGTTTTTCTCCCCAATTATTAGCTGAGAAAGTTTACCCTTAGTGATTAGGAGGGTGTTTGAAAAACAAACAAAAAATTCCTTCTATTTTAGCTTATTTGTTACTTTTTGTTGCTGGAATTAAATACCATGACCAAGGCAACTTTTAGAAGGAAGAGTTTATTTGGGCTTATAATTCCAGATGGGAAGTCCATAGTGGTGGGGGAGTCACAGAAACAGACAGCTGGGGCCAGAAGCTGAGAGATAACATCTTCAGATGTAGGTGTGGAGCAGAGAAAGTGAGATGGTTTGAATGGAAATGGCCCCCATAGGCTCAAACCAATATTAGGAGATGTGACCTTTCTGGAGTAGGTATGATGCTCAAGCCAGGCCCAGTGTCACACTCTCTTCCTGCTGCCTTCAGGTTCGGTTGTAAAATTCTCAGCTCCTTCTCTGGTACCAAGTCTCCCTGCATGCCATCATGTTTCCCACCAGGATGACAGTAGCCTAAACCTCTGAACTGTAAACCAAGCCCCAATTAAATGTTTTCCTTTATAAGAGTTCGATAGAAACCCTGACTAAGATGGCCAGCGACCTGGAAGTGGGTCATGGCCACCCCCAGTGACATGCTTCTTCCAGCAAAGCTCCGCCTGCTAAAGGCACCACTGTAGTGAGATACCCACCACTGTAGTGAGATAGTGCATACTCCACAACCTCCCCAAACAGCGACACTGACTAAGATCCAGGTGTGTGAGCCTAAACCCACAGTATTTAACTAGAATTTGAGCTGGGCCCAGTGGTTCATGCCTGTAACGCTAGCACTTGGGAAACTGAGGCAGGAAGAGTGGAGGTCGGCCTGGGCTACGGTGCTGGCACCCTACCTCAAAAAACACGTATTTGAATTTGAAACTGGTTAGAAATCAGGGCAGGTTGGCTCAAGAAAGCAGCTGGCAAGAGCTTCCCTTCAGAATGAGCTTTATTAGGAGAGAGCCTTGTAGCCACAGGGTTGTCAGGGCAGGGAGCAGAGGCTTCAAGTGGGGGAACAAATAGAGACACAGCATTTGGCCGGGGATTGCGTGATGGGGCCTTGAAGGGAGAGAGACCTTCCCTTTAGTAATAAGTCAGTTCCAAGAGGAAGAAAGATGTCCTACAAACTAGCATAGTGCCCACTGCAATGCCTGCTGCCTAAAGTTTGTCCTGAGGCGTCTCGGAGGCAGAGGGTCCAGCGTACCTACTGTCTCCTAGAGTCCACACCCCATTCTGGGCATGGGGCATGCTTGCCCTGCTGAGTGAGATTGTCATCACTCTTTCCATTGCTGGTAGCACTCCTTTGCTCCCGCTGATGGCCTCGATGCTGAGCTGAATCTCCTCCACACAAGGTCCCGCTGCCACGTGAGCTCCAAATAACACTCAGGAGACTCTGTATATGATACAATCCTATTGGCCAGTTATTATCATTGTTAATGGGATAGCTCTGTCTTAATGATTAACCCATTTCTACCTATCTAATTATTTCCACGTGGCTCATCTTATCCGGGAGCCGCGGCTGGTGTCTTCCTTCCACCCTGGTCTACATCTTGACCCCTCCTTCTACTTCCTCTTTCCTCCTCCTAGTCGCCTAGCCCCACCTATCTAGTTTTCTATTGGCCACAGTGCTTTATTAACCAGTATGAGAAACATATATATAGAATAACATCTCCCATCACACTTGCTTACAGTTTCAGAGGGTCAGTCCATTATTGTCATGGTGGGAGACAAGCAGACATGGTACTGGATTAGTAGCTGAGAGTTCACATCTGATTCACAAGTTGCAGGCAGAGCGTGATACTAGACCTGATGTGGGCTTTTAAAACCTCAAAGCCCACCCCCAGTGACACCCTTCCTCCAACAAGACCACACCTCCTAATCCTTCCCAAACAGTTCCATTAACTTGGGACCAGGCATTTAAACAAGCAAGCCTGACTGGGGGTGGGGTGGGGTGGGAGCTTTTTTATTCAGAACACCACACACTTAGGTCCCAGAAAGCTACAGTAAGTTCTTCACTGCTCTCAGAACAGTGCCGCCTTTGGGCATCAACTGTAGATAAGCTAGAGCTACAGCATTGAGCACCATAGTTTCAGGTTTCTGAGGTCTCATATTGTATTTTGAATGGTTGGGCCCAACATATTTTATTTCAGGCCACCAGGAATCATCAAGGTAATCAGGGTGTCTTAGCAGAGGCTGGACTGTTCCCAGCTTAGTTGGGTTTTTCTAGCAGAGATACCACAGCATGTGCTGTGTCAAAGAGATGCTACATCAGGCCCTGGCTTGCAGAGAGGCCGGTTCTTAGGGGAGTGGCTTTGCTGCTTTTTACTGGGGTAACTGGGCTACTTCTAGACATGGAAGATGGCTTCCTGTACATACTAGAAAAACAGGACCTATGCTTGTCTGGTTGTTTTTTTTTTTTCATGGATAACATGTCTGAATTTTCCCAATGAGGAACACATGTCTATAAGAGAATATGCTTGTATCTATCCTGTGTTTCCTTCCACAGAGTGGAGGGTGCCAGTGAGTGGAGTGCTGACCCACATTTGCATGGAAGGCAATGCCTTCCTGGCAGATGTAGCACCAGACCAGGCAGTGTCAGATTTCTTGGGACCTGTCAGCTTACTGAAGCATTCCTTTGGCATGCTTCGACACCTGTGCCAACCCACAAGGCCGCTTAGGAAGGAAACAAAACATAATGAAATGCCTGCGGACTGTTTCACAGCTTCTTTGCATTAAAGAAAATGCGTTTCAGAAACTTCAAGAGTGTCATCTTTGTGCATGGCGTTATTTGAGGATGCTTGAAAATAATCCAGTACTGTGTGCATCTGGTCTCATGTGGAGCTGTAATTACATTTTACACCCTCTTTTGTTTGTCTCATTTAAAAGGCATCTTGTGTTGAGTCTTATATGAGAGAACATATCTTTACAAAAGGCCATGATTAGGTGGTGGAGATGACTTGTCCCAACTCTTTTCCTTAGCCAAGTGCTGGAATTATAGGTGTGTAAACACCTGGTGTAGCCACCCACTCCTGTGTACTTGCTGTTGACATAAATTATTCTTGCCTTTGTATTTCTTTTTGTTGCATTTCTTTTACTGGTTATTCAGTGTTTTTGACCCCCAACCCCCACCCCTGGACACCACATTTCTTTGAAGAAAGAATGAGTATTAGAATAGTAGTTATTTGAGATGAACTCTGCCTGTTTAGTTGAAAAAGCCCCCCCCCCTTACTTCGAGTAGTTTTAAAAATATCATTGTCCACAAAACTCAAATCCAAGTGGGTCAAAGACCTCAACATAAATCCACTTACACGAACCTGATAGAAGAGAAGGTGGGGAAGTAGCCTTGAATGCATTGGCACAGGAGACAACTTCCTGAACAGAACATCAGTAGCACAGACACTGAGATCAACAAGTAATAAATGGCACCTCCTGAAACTGAGAAGCTTCTGTAAGGCAAAGGAACCAGCAATAGGACAAAACAGCAGATTAGGGAATGGGAAAAGTTCTTCACCAGCTTCACATCTAACAGAGGACTGATCTCCAAAATATATAAAGAACTCAAAAACTAGACATCAAAAAAACAAAAAAATCCAATTAAAAATCGGGGTAAAGACCTAAACAGAGAATTCTCAACAGAAGAATCTCAGATGGTAGAGAAATGCAAGGAAGTGTTCAACATCCTTAGCTATCTGAGAAATGAAAAATAAAATGACTCTTGAGATTCCATTTTACACCTGTCAGAATGGCTAAGATAAAAAACAGAAGTGACAGCTTATGCTGGAGAGGATGTGAAGTAAGGGACACTCCTCCAGTGCTGATTGGAGTGCAGCACACTTGTATAGGCATTTTGGAAACAATATGGTGGTTTCTCAGAAAATTGGAGATCAATCTACCTCAAGACCCAGCTATACCACTCTTGGGCATATACCTAAAGGATACTCAATCATACCACAAGGACACTTGCTCAGTTTTGTTCATAGCAGCTTTATTTGTAATAGCCAGAACCTAGAACCAACCTAGATGTCTCTCAACCAAAGAATGGATAAAGAAAATGTGATAATTTACACAATGGAAAAATCACTCAACTGTTAAAAACAATGACATCATGAAATTTGAAGGCAAATGAATGGAACTAGAAAAAAATCATCTTGAGTGAGGTAACCCAGACCCAGAAAGACAAACATGGTTTGTACACACTCATAAGTGGGTATTAGTTGTAAAGTAAAGGATAACCATACTACAATCCACAAATCTAAAGAGGCTAGGTAACAAGGAGGGACCAAGCAGGAGGTGCATGGATCTCCCTAGGAAGAGGATACAAAGAAAACTCCACAAATCTACAAGGATGACCCAAGCTAAGATTCCTAGCAGTCGTGGATATGTAACTTGGTCTGGTCATCTGCTGTGATCAGATTGGTGACTTCCCCAATTGTCATCAGAGAACCTTCATCCAGTAACTGATAGAAACAGATGCAGACACTCACAGCCAAACATTAACCCCAAGCTCAATGAATCCTGCTGAAGAGAGGGAGGAAGGATTGTAGGGGCCAGAGGAGACAAGGGCATCACAAGAAAACCCACAGAAACAACTAACCTGTCTCATAGGAACTCACAGAGCTTGAACCAGCAACCAGGGAGCCTGTATGGAACCAACAAAAACTCTCTACATATATGTGACAGTTTTATAGCTTGATCTACTTGTGGGACTCCTAACAATGGAGCAGGGGATGTCCCTAATGCTTTGGCTAGCTCTTGGGAACCTATTCCTCATACTGGGTCACCTTGTCCAGCCAGAATACAATGGGGGGGGTGCTTAGTCTTACTGCAACTTGATATGCCATGCTTTGTCGATACCTCTGGGAGGCCTACTCCTTTCTGAACAGAAACAGAGGAGGAGTGGATTGGGTGTGGGGCACGTGGAATAGGAGGAGAGGAGGGAGGGGAAAACAATTTACCATGAAAAAGAAATACTATTGTCCTGGGCATGGTGGCGTGCACCTTTAATCCCAGCACTCAGGAAGCAGAGACAGATGGAACTCAGTGAGAACAAAGCCAGCCTGGTCTACAAACTGAGTTCTGAGTCAGCTGGGGCTACACAGTGAGACCCTGTCTCAACAAAGAAACAAACACAAATAACAGTACCCCGATTAAATAGCCATTGTAAAAATAACCTAACTGTAATTATCTCCTGAAGAATAACCATTTCCAAATCCCAATAGAGGTATAAACAGAAATAAATCCAAAGACTTGTGGCTGGTAACTTTCAGCCTTGTCCTTAGGTTTTCAGAATAATCTTAGCTTCTGGGGGGAAATCTATTTATTTATTAGATTTATGTGTATAAGTATTTTGCCTGCGTGTATGTATGTGTACCATGTGCAAGGCTGGGGCTCTTGAAGAAGAGAGTATCAAATCTATTTATTTATTTATTTATTTTTTCTTATTTTATGTATTGATCCCAGTTCCCTCTTCCTTCCTCTCTCTCTCCCTCTCGCCCATGCCCCCACCACCACTCTCCCATCCCCACTCCACAGGGAGGGTGATGCCTTCCAGGAGGGGTCAACAAAATCTGTCAAGTCATTTGGGGGACTAGGCTCTCCCTCCTGCTTCTATGTTAAGGGAGTATCCCTCCATGGGGAATGTGCTCCAAAAGTCCTTTCGTGCACCAGGGATACATCCTGGTTCCACTGTCAGAGGTCCCTTAGACTGCCCAGGCCTTCTAACTGAGACCCATGTTCAAGGGGTCTGAATCAGTCCAATGCTGGTCTCCTAGCTATCAGTCTGGGGGTCCATTAACTCCTCCTTGTTCAGGTCAGCTGTCTCTGTGGGTTTCTATAGCCTGGTCTTGTCCTCCCTCTCTGCATCTGGATTCCAGTTTGGCTCAGTGTTTAGCTGTGGGTGTCTGCTTCTGTTTCCATCAGCTACTAGATGAGGGCTCTATGATGGTGGAAAAGTTAGTCATCAATCTCATTATCAGGGAAGGACATTTATGGTAGCCTTTCCGAGAGTATCAAATCTTAATGGGGGAATGTCCTCCTGTGTATATGTTTCACTTATTGGTTGATGAACAAAACACTGATTGGCCAGTAGCCAGGCAGGAAGTATAGGCGGGGCTACCAGATGAGGAGAATTCTGGGAAGAGGACAGAGAAGCTGACAGGGAGATGCCATGTAGCTACCGGATCATTCTCCAGTAAGATAAGGCCATGTAGAAATACATAGATTAATAGTTATGGGTTAATAAAAGAGCTAGCCTAAGAAGCCTAAGCCATTGGCCAAACAGTTTATAATTAATATAAGTCTCTCTGTGTTTATTTGGGGCTAAATGGCTACGGGACCAGGAGAGACAGAAACTCTGCCTACAAGATCTCTTGGAACTGGAATTATGAATGATTGTGAGCCACCATGTGGGTGCTGGGAGTCAAACCCAGGTCCTCTGCAAGAGCAAGTGATCTAAACCACTGAGCCATCTCCTCAGCCCAACTGATAAGTGCTTTTGAAAAGTCAACTATTAGCCAAGTTCAGACTTGATCTCTGTAGGGCTGGAGAGACAGAGGTTAGGGGCACTGTCCACCTTCAGAGGATCCAGATTTGATTCCCAGAAACTACATGGTAGCTCATGGTGGTCTATAACTCAAGTTCCAGAGCTGATCCTTGTATTCCTTATAAGACAGGATCCTTTCTGGGCTTTTGGATATCTCTAAGGAAATACAGTGATTAAGTCTAATTATAAGGGGCTGGAGAGATGGCTCAGTGGTTAAGAATATTGGCAGTTCTTCTAGAGGTCCTGAGTTCAATTCCCAGCAACTACATGGTGACTCACAACCATCTATAATGAGATCTGATGCCCTCCTTTTCTGGCATGCAGCCTTCTATGTGTAGATAGAGCATCATATACATAAAATAAATACAATTTAAAACATGCTTTAAAAATATAATTATAGTAATAGCTACAAAAATGCAGTGCAGTGTGGTGGGTAGTGTGGTATTATATTAATTCACCCAGCTAAGCAGTTCCAGAGCTCTCACACTGACTGTCTTAAGGATGCTCTGCCTTCTCATCTCCCCAGCCCCCTACCCTGAGGGTGATGCTGATTGCTTCCCACAGGGTTTCACTTGCCCTTTGCTGTTGTCGCTCCTATTTCTGTATAACTCCTGCTCTGACCTCACCCATAGCTCCTTCCTTAGTGCTCTAGGCCCTCTTATGCACTCCTAACTCAAAGGGAGAAGTGCACTTGGCTGGGACCCCAAGACTAAAGGTAATTTGCATATGCCATCTCACCCAGTTAATAGTTGGTCTACAGCTATAGAACTCTCAGGCTGTGCTCAGTTCTTTGAATTAGTTGGTGGGCAGATCTGCTGGTACCTCCAGGAGGGTTGGAAGAGGACAGCAGAATCCTTCTCAATGGGCCCACAGTTTACCTAGTCCCCTGATGCTTCATTCAATTACAAGTATTAATTGCTTGCTGTGTGGTAGCAAGGTGACAGACAAACAGCATTGCATAGATGGCAATGAGTGCCAAGATTGAAGCTTTTAATAGGGTGGTCACAGAGGTCACTGGGAACCTGAGACGGGACACTGTAGGAACAAAGGGAAGAGGCTGTGTCTTCTGAAAGAGCCCTCTGCAGGATCCTGGGGCCTGCTGTGCCTGTGTGCTGGGGGCCAGTGTGGGGGCCCAAGAGAGCCTGAGTCCTGCAGGTGATGTGGGCAGAGCTGGAGCCAGTCCTGAAGCTCTCTGAAGACCACTGCGTAGGTCTGAGTCTTATTATGAATAAGATGGGAAGCCAAATGGCAGGGAGAATGGAGTTTTGAGTGGAAGAGTGAAATGGGCCATATTGCCAGCTGTGTTGCTCAACCTGTAAAAGAAAGACACAGCAGGAAGAAAAGACCATGCAAGCAGCTGTGTGGCATCCAAGGAAGGAATGATGGAGGCTTTGTCTACTGGGAGGGCCCTACAGGGGCAGCAGTGGTCCTTTGGACCTATTGAGGAATGGCTGTGGTAAAACTGAATGGCACAGAGTGCAGGCTTGTGTTAGGGCCTCATGAAAGGTAGCCCCCATCTCACCTCCAAGGGGCTTGTAGGATAGTTGTGATGTGTACACGGGACAGAGATGGGAATCTGCAGCCGCAGCAGCAGCACTGGGAAATGCAAATGACCAACTTGCTGGCTTTAAACCCAAATGCCCTCCCCTTTTCCCTTTAACAGAAAATTTAAATCACTGTGTCAAATAAACTGCGTGAAAGTGAAAGAGATATATTCTCCCAACCCTTTGGCCTTGCCTTAATTAAACCTTGTTGACTTTAAAGTGTTAGGCACCTTTTTGTGACTAGTTGGCCTTTGTGTTTTCAGTGTTCCTGGTGCCCTCTCCTGTCATCTCCCTATCATGGCACGCAGAGGTAGCTCTGGTTCTTGGTCTCACTTCTCTTGGCTGGTGAGCTGGATCTGCTACCTGTGCCGGTGCGCTGGGAGCAGGAGCGGTGGCAAGGGAAACATGGAGGGATGTCTGTATTGGCTTCAGTGTGTCCAAGATTCAGGATTCTTGAAATCTGATTCAGGCATTTTATGCAAGATTACGCAGTGGGTTGAGCTGCAGAGTCACTGGGGATGGTGGAGGAGTTGGCTGTGAGCCAGGCCCTCTGAGCACAATGAAGAATTGGTCCTCTGTGGCTGCTGACTCCAAAGACATTAATGGTGGTGATGGACTCATGAACCCATTCTCTACTTGGTCTTCAAAGATCAATATGCTGGAATAAGAGACATGTGCCCCACAGTGCCTCTCAGCTTTCAGGGAGTGGCCCTGTAGGTACTTATGTAGATATGGAGAAACTCCCATTTGATAAAGCCATTGGAGAAAAGATGGAAGTTCAAACAGGACTCTATGAGACCCAGAAGCCCACTCCTATGTCTGTTTTCAAAGGGAATGAAGCCATCTTTCAAAGGGGCACTTGACCTCTCTCTGTGTTTGCTGCATTTTTTCATAACAAAGTTGTGCTGACAATTCATGCTCCATGCGAGCGGACAGTGCTTGCTTGGAAACAGAATCTGGCTATGGAAACTAGGGGGGTCTTGAACTTCAGACATCCTTCTGCCTCTGCCTCCTGGATGCTGGGATTACAGATCTATGCTGCCATAGTCAGCTTTGATAAAGGAGAAATGTGTATGTATTACTATAATAGGCAATAAGATTCAGCCCCACAGAGGGAGATCCTGCCATCTTCAGCAACAAAGATGAAGACATAAAGGCCTCTGTGCTGAGAGAAATGAGGCAGAAGAGACAGATACTACATGATCTCACATGCATGTTAAGTCTTAAAAAGTTAACAACTAGAAAAAGTGGTTACCGGGTCCAGGACCTGTAGGAAATGGGGAGATGTTGATGGAGACAGTACACTTCCAGTTGTAAGGTATGTGGGTTCTGGAAACACAATATACATGACAGCAACTGCAGCCTATGGTGTTTGAAATTGTTGGAGGGATAGAGCGTGTCCCTAGCACACACAAGTGAGGGGGGCCCAGGGGATGATGTATTCAGTAGTAGCTTGTGATGATCTTTTCATCCTTTGTCCATATAACAAATTTTCTAGTTCTACATTAAATATGTATCATTTTAACCTGTCACCACAGCTCTGTAAGCCTGACTGAAACAAAGTCACATTTCTACCCCCTGCCTCGCACACACACATCTCTATACGCAGAAAGCTTTCTGTGTCGCATGCAGCATGTTTTGTGCAGGTGCCTCTAAGTTAGTTCGAATCTCCAGCCTGTAGGTGTCAGCTTCCTGTCCCCTGCATCTAGGAAGTAGAAGAGACCAGCTCCTCCTGCTCAGCTGTGATGAATACCGTGGGTCTATGGTGAGAGGTGTTAGCCAGTACTGTACAGATCGCATGTGTGCACAAGCTTCTGTGTAAGCACCAACTCTGACCATGAGTGTTCCCGAGCTTGTCTTTAGCACATACCGTGTGCTTGGCAATAGCTAGCTTTCACTGTCAGTTTACTGTGCCTGACATTTGTATGATAAAGCAGAAGAGTCCCAACTCACAGTCAGGCAGATTTGATTTTTATATTTGAAGAAAATAACGGTCTATATATAACAGGTTGGGCTGATCCTGTTACCAAGAAATGCACTCCTAGTGTTTGGTGTGTACAGCAATTCTAACACACTGTTCTCAGCATAACATGTGCAGAGATCGGAATCAAAACCAGTTAGACTGAAGTTGGCAGGTCGGCATCTCTTTGAAAATTGGAGGTTTGGATAAACTAAACAAAGGAGCACATTATGCCTCAGATACTACTTTACATAAATATGTACCTTAGCATGTAAATGTTTATAGTAAATAAAGGCATCTGCTTCTATAACTACAGGCTGTCTTCCTGGGTAGGGTAGCAAGGCGCTTCCTTCCTTCCTTAATTTCTTTGTTTTCTTTTCTTTTTTTTTTTTCTTTGAGATGTTAGAGATTGATCCATGGCTTCGAATATGCTGATTTCTACCCCTGGACCACACCCAAGCCCCTTGGTAGCCCTTCTGTATCATTTTGCTGCACCAGCAACCTCATTGCGACTCATGAACTGACCCAGCTGACAGTTTTATGTTGTGCAGCCTGAGATTGCCTGCGATGTCTGATTAAGAAAACTTCCTGATCCCAAAACAGTGTTTTGCTATAACCCTGTTGGCCTGTGACTTATGGAGACTAGACTAGCCTTGAACTCAGAGATCTGCCACACTTTGAGCCCTGAGTGCTGGGATTAAAGGCATGTGCCACCATGCCCAGCTGGAAGCCAGAAGGGCTTTGCAGTAAGTTCCTGCATATGTTCTGCTGAAAGTGTTCCATCCTGACCCACATCTGTATTAGCAACTACTGTGTAAACTGGCTCATGGGAACAACCACACTAACATTTTTATGAGTCAGAAGTTCAGGAGTGGCAGATGAATGGCACTGGCTTAGGACTAGATTGGGGTTGTAGAGTCCGTTGCTATAGGAGCTGACTCTTGCACCTGTTGATGTTAACCTTGAGACATAGCACAGGGTGCTGTTGATGGCAAGTGACCCAGAGATGGTGAGAGGCACCCTTGCCAGAGCCCGTGCACATGGGTCCAGCCTCACAGCCAGGAGATGGGTACTTGGACATGGCGAGATGTTCACAGGGACATAACACAGAATGAGAGCATCGCTCAGACATAACTTGGAGAGGCAGCAAGGGCTACCCCTGATAGTTGGCATTGGTGGAGGTGGCTATGACTTGGTTACTAAAACTGACATTGTTGACTTGACTATTAACATTTGAAAAATAGCAGCACTGACTCGTGTGTGTGTGTGTGTGTGTGTGTGTGTGTGTGTGTGTGTTTCCAGACGGGGTTTCTCTATGTAACAGTTCTGACTGTCCTTGAACTTGCTCTGTAGACCAGGCTGGCCTTGAACTCACAGAGATCCACCTGCCTCTGCTTCTAAGTGCTGGGATTAAAAGTATACACCACCACTGCCTCGTGTGAGATCTATATTTTATTATAATCAATGTGTTAAGCTGAGGTTGAAATATTTGGAGATGCTTCTAGTTTTCAAGCTCCATCTACTGATACTTAAAAAAAAAAGTCTTGGAGCATATTCTCCTGGTTTTTAAATGTGCATTTCTGTTTCTGACCCCCCCCCCACCTGAACAACAGAAACAGCTGTAGGAATGCCTGTCCTCCCTGTACTGGGAGGGTGACAGCTACATCCCTCGAACATGCAGCCCCACCAGTGTCCCAGATGAAGATGAGCATGAGAGGTAGCTGGGGCATTTTAGAGGGCTAGAGAAAGGAGCTCCTACCTGTCTGGGTGTGGGCCACTGCCTGTCCCCTTCCACCTTGCCGTGGGGGACAAGAGTTCCCCCTCAAGTGAATCAAGGACCTGCAGATCAGGAGAATTAAAGCACACCTAGGGGTGGGAGAGATGTGGGGGTGTATGGTCTCTTCCCAAATAGCTCTTGGTGCAGATGAATGAGAGACTCATCCATTAATGATTAAAGGACACAGATGCAAAATATGACACCAGCCAAGCTAGGGATGTCAAAGCTCCAGCTTTCAGTGCCTGGAGAGCCTTGGAAGTGCCCTGTACAATGTACTCACCCCCCAAATATGGAAACTAGAGGCTGGGGAACTAGCCCACTACTTTAAGGTTGTTTCTTTGTGCCTACATTTTATGTGTTGGATTCTGTAGCAACATTTTATACAGTGCCCACTTATTATTTACACTGCAAAGACAAAACATTGATTTAATATTTTTTGCCCAAATAGTAAGTTATGTAATACTTAGCACATTAGAGCATTCATGTACTATTCTATATTCCTTACAGATAGAAATACACTAGGAGTCTTAATGAGATGACATGAATACTGTTTCTGCATTGTGTGGACAAGGAAGCATCTCAGGTCCTGTGGTGCTGCCTAATTAGTGCACTGAGATTGGGAGCCCTGCATCCTGGACCACCATTCCTGTTCCTGACCACTCTAAACCTGAACTCCTTGTGTAAACATTGGTGTTGTTTATAGATTGTCCAAAACCTTCCAGGCCTTTATACTTCCTAGCTTTCCAGTTTTGGGTGAGATCATGTGATTAGTTTTGGCCAACTAGTAGTTAGAAGGGTCTTGTGTCACTTCTGGGCAGGATGTGCGTGACCCTCCAGGGCATTTTCTCTGTCTGTTGAGTCCTGATAAAGCTTGAGACGATGGATGATCTGTCAGCCTGAGTAAGTCACAGTGGAAACAGCCCCTGCCAACCTCAGGTGGATGTATCCTTTGAGTGTTTGTTACCAAAGCTTAAGATGGATGTGTGGCATGCTTTAAGCATTGCATCCCCAAACAAGTCACTACTTAAAGGCCTTCCCAAACAGTTGCATTAGAAGCCTCATCACTGGAACTGATTTCAGAGTTCTGGTAGTTGGTTATTAGATCTGGTGGGTTATTAGGTCTGCTTTGTTTTGTTTTGAGTTAGAGTCTCTCCTGGAATTCAGGGATCTGCCTGCCTCTACCTCCTGAGTGCTGGGATTACAGGAGTGCACTACCACATCTGGCAAGTCATTAGCTATTGCTAACACAACAGATTATCAAATGAGATCAAATCACATACCATAAAATCCACTGCCTTTCATTGTGTTTAGAGTCGTAAAGCCATTATTATGATAGAACATTTTTATTATTCCCCAATGAAGCCCAGTGTCTATTAGCAGTCATTTCCACTGTCCTAGTCAACTATAAAAATGTAGTTTCTGTGTTTGCCTTTTCTGGACACACACACACACACACACACACACACACACACACACACACACACACGTATACGCATATATGTATTATGTTATATGTTATTATATATAATATATAATAACAAAGTATTAAATAAAGTATTTATATGCAGATAAAGCTATTATAGACCAAGTTCCTTGGAGGCCAAGATCCTTGCTTCACTCTGTTGCTCTGCACACAGTAGGTGCTCCGTTCTCTGCAGCATGGATGGTGTGGAAGGCAGTAAGTGAGCCTGGGGTGGGTGTAGCTGGGAGCTGCTTAGATTGCCCTGAGTGAAAGATGGAGGGAGCATTAGAGTACCAGCTGCCACACTCTGAAAACTTCTGTGTTCGCTTCTTATGAGATGTGGACATTGACCCAGCATGTTCAGCCACCCTTGGTGTGTAGTACAGATCACAAATAGTAACCCACTGTGGCATCAAGATCATGAGTGGACCCACCACAGCCCCACTTCTTCCTCTGTAGAGTCTTCCCAAAGCCAGGCTTTCCTCAGATCTCACCAGATCCCTTCCTCTCTGCGGAGGTCTATGTCCCTGGCTTCCAGAGATGGGCTCTAAAGCTCTCACAAGCAAACACCGATGCATCAGGAGAGCCTGCTGATCTGAATGATGCTACAGCCTGCACATCTCCTGCCCCATTGGTAAACCTGTGTCTACCAATTGGTAGGCCTGTGTCCAGGCCTGTGTCGCCTGGAATCTTTTTTTCAGTACTCACCTGCAGTTTTTAAGACCACAGTGAGGCTGGGTAGAGATGTGGCTAAAAGATGAGACCAAGGCTGAGGCAGGCTTTTAGGCCCAGCTAGGCCACATGCTAGCTGTGAGGGTATGGGAATTCCTCATCTGTTCATTTTCTGTCTATAAAATAAGAATGTGAATATGTTAACAACATGAGTAGAATTTGAGGGTTCTATGGAATAATGCTTGTGAAATTCTGAAAGCCAAGCTTGGCTTAGTAAAAATTTTGAGGCTATTTTTAATATTATCGGGAATTTGATCATATTGCTGATGTCACTGCTCCCTAAGTGATTTTGTGATGAGTAATTGGATTTCCTTGTTCTTACTATCTGAGAGTGGGTGAGGGTCAATGCAGAAGAGAAAATGGCCTCTCAGTCTGGCCTAAAGTGTGGCAAGAAGCTATCATGGCTGGGCATGGAGCTCTGAAGAAATCTAGTTGGAAACAGCTACAAGGTCACATAAGCCTTCAACATCAATGTATGGATGTTATAGAAAGGGTAGCAAATGCCTTACACTATTTTATCATTTTCACTCTATCCTCATGCTATTTTTAAAACACCAGTAAATTCCATACTTGTTAATTTTAAGCTCATCGCCTGGAATGTGGCCAGGTCTCAGGATCAACAAAGCAATGTGGCAAAGGTCACTTCCTTGTGTGTCAGTCTTTGTACTGTTCTTTCTCCACACATAAACTACTTATTATTGGAGAAGTGTCAACCACGGGTTCAGGTCCACTGCGCAATGAAGCAGAGCACAGAGGTACCAGCCCAGCTGCGGTCCTGCCTCCTCAGAAAAGGGAGCAATAAGAAATCAACAGTGACTGCTGTCCTCTGGGGCAGAGCTGTGGCCCTGGCTTGTGGGGAGACAGCCTTGCAGCCTGAGGGGATCTGGGTTTGCTGGGCAGTGTTTTCTGCTTCCCTGCTGCTGAAGTGTTGCTAGGACTTTAGCAGTGCTGCAAGGCCCAGCAGCTCCGAGCCAAGGCGCACTGTTCTTTTTTGTCAGCTTTAGTCAGGTACTGATGCAGAGGAGTCATGCTCCTCCCTGCCTTTTAGAGAAGAATAAGCTGTTTCCCTGCAGGAAATCCTGGCCCAAAAAGCTTACAGTTCATAGTGTTTTTTTTTTTTTTAGGTTTTTGGAGGTGCTGGAGAGTTGGCCTAGTGGGCAAAAGCCCTTGTCACTCTTGCAAAGCACACAAGTTTGGTCCCAGAACCTACACAGTGGCTCCCAACCATTGATAACTCCAGTTCCAGGCTACCTGGCACCTTCTGACCTCTGCAGGCACCAGGCACACATGTGGTACATGGACACACATGCAGGCAAAACATAAATACTAAAAGAAATAAGTAATAAAACACACATAAAATAAATCATAAAAGATGCCACCCAGAAAGGGCACAAGTCAAACGTACAGGTCAGGGATGATTGTGTTGAGATTAGTGCTGAATACTGTTGCCTTTCTAGAAGGTTCCTGCCTCCCAATCCCACCAAGCATACATCCTTTCTCATTTTTGGCACAAAAGGTTATTTTGCCCATTTTCGAGTTCTGTGGAAGTTGATTATGCAACAGTCTTTCTTTAGTTTAGCCAGATGCTTGTGAGATCAGTCCCTGTGTCTGGATGGTTGGTTTAGATTGCCATTTAGTATAAATAAACTGTAAATATACTATATAGCACAATTTGTACCTTTGTTACTAATGGACATTTTGATTATTTTATAGCTTAAAAATACCTGAATGTTCTACTTTTTGTATAGTTCAAGTAATTATTAAACAGAATACTTCCAAATATATTATTTTGGTTAATTTCACTATGGGACAGAAAGGTATAATTGGTGAATATTGCAGAAAGCAACTAAATGCTTCCTTGTGGATGGCAAAGAGACTTGGAGTGCAGTAATTATTTTCTTTAGCTTAAAATCTAAATTATAACATGATTGGAAATGTTCATGTTCCAGTTTGTGAAGCAAGATTGAGTAGACTGTCGCATTTTAATTACTTAAGTAACCAAGTCATAAATGCTACTACATAAAACACTCCCAGGAGCCTGTCACAGTTGTGGAAATAGGGCACATGACTTTGAGACTAAATAGATCGCTAATAACTTACTCTACAGTTTTTGTTGTTGTTCGGATGAATGCTGGAACATCCTTTCTCAAATGCCCTTTGGTATGTGCTGGCATTTTTTTTTTCATAGATGTTTTTCTCAGAACAGGACTTGTTCATTGCAGAAAGTCTGTGTTTTGCACTCTCAAGCAATTTTCTGGGTAGTTACTATACCAACTCATATTCTAAGAGTCCTCAGCACTCCAGACCTATTCCATCTTTGCTATTTTTAGGCTTTCGAATTTCTAGCCACACCTAACAATGTAGTTGTTTTATTTTCTCTTTCCTTGACTTGTGAGCACATTTGCATGACTCACTGACTGTCTGCACAGCTATCTCGTGAAGCTGCTGGTTTATGGCATTTGGTTATTTTCCTGTTGGCTTTTATTTTTCTTCTGAAGATGTGCAGCATGGTTTTGTTTGCTCTTGCTTTTCTAATTCCTTAGATGCAATGGTAGGTTATTCTTCTGAGGTCTTTTAAGATCTGTCTTATATGTGTTTATGTGTATGTGTTTATGTATGTAGGAGTCAGTTCTTTTCAGAGGCAGACAGTTATCAGGGTTGGTGGCAAACGCCTTTACCATCTCACTGGCCCAAGATCATTTGCTTTTGGGTACGGGTGTTGAATGTTGTAAATGTTTCTCTTAGAACTGCTTTTGCTATATTCAAAACCCTTTTAGTCTTGTGAGGGTGATAAGGGGTAACAACCAATGTGCCCAACACAAACAGAAGGAATAGTTAACCGAGTGAAGCCTTGAAGCTCATCAAGAATGTTTTCCTGATTTAGCAGAGGAAACAACCCATCATAAGCCTTTTGCTTTTTTAGGGTGTGTGGATATAATTGGGCCACATCTACATTATTACATTTTCCATATTATCATGGGTTCAAAACAACCAACAGGTAGGTCTCAGCTAATCCTCAGCCATATCTGCTTTCATTACATGGAGCAGCTGTCACACTGTGCTGGTAGTCATGTGACATTAAATCCTGTCTACATCATAGGCTGTAACCCATAGCTAGTCCATTGGGACTCTAGGTGGTTAGAGCAGTAAGCCCCAAATCAGAAGGGCCCACTAGTTATAAACAGATTCAGGATGATGTGGCCAAGTCACTGGATGACAAAGCATCAGACCCGCTGGCCTCTGCCCCCACCAGTCTTACTTGCATTGGCACAATTACAGGAAATACAGGCTCTGGATTATTTACCAAATGCAAGCTCTGTGTTCCCCACTCTGCTGTGTATAGTAGCCTAAGCCATGCTGGTGGCAGTGTCTTTTTTGTAGCTTGTATAGGCGCCATCTTCCTCTGAGAATCCTCATAAGCTTCAGCTCTCCTGGCTTCTCTGTGGGCTCCTCTCAGCCTCCTTATAACCTGGAGCCAGGCTCATCACTGTATGCATGTATTTTATGTGTCTCAAAGTTACCCAAAATGGCCATTGTGTGCCTTCGGGGAGAACACGCATCCTCCCATATCCCCACTCCCATATTAGAAAAGGCGATGGGCCAAACCATTTTCCCATCATGACATCTTTCCATAGCACCTTATATTTTTCTCTGTCCTTTGATGACCAGTGCTATTCTGGGGCAGTGAGGTCATTTTTTTAAAAATTAGAGTAAATAAGGTCTTGTTTAAAGAATTGGTAGGGTATAGGCAGGAGCATTGTCTGTCTTGAGGTGCTGTGGACAGCCCATAATGGCAAATGTACCAAATTATAATAGTGTGGTCTGTAGCCTCCCTTTGTGAGCAGAGGCATAAACAAAATGAGAACAGTTGTCAACAGAAACACAGACTACTTTCCCAAAGAGGACCACCCCATCTGTCGAAGAAAATTGGAATGTAATCCTCTGAGGCCGATATCATAACACACACGACAGGCTGAGAAGACACAAGTGGGTGTGTTGCTTTATTGTCTGCTTAGCTTGTTCTCCAGAAAAGACAACTTCCTCTGGTAAAGAGGTGTTTTGACCAAGGAGGACCCTAAGAGAGACATACATGGTCCCCCGGAGAAGGGGAAAGGGACAAGATCTCCTGAGCAAATTGGGAGCATGGAGGGAGGGGAGAGGGAGTTAGGAGAAAGAAAAGGGGAGAAGAGGAGGGGAGAGGTAGGCATTGGAGAATAGGAAGATTGAGACAGGGAAAGAATAGAGGAGAACAAGAAAAGAGATACCGTAATAGAGGGAGCCATTATAGATTTGAGGAGAAATCCCCAGAGATCTACAAGGATGAACCCAACTAACAATCTAAGCAATAGTGGAGAGGCTACCTTTAATGCCCTTCCATGATAATGAGATTAATGGCTACCTTATATGCCATCCTAGAGCCTTCATCCAGTAGCTGATGGAAGCAGAAGCCGACCCCCACAGCTAAACACTGAGCTGAACTCCTGGAATCCAGTAACAGAGAGGGAGGAGTGATGAGCAAAAGGGTCAGTCTGGAGAAACCCACAGAGACAGCTGACCTGAACAAGGGGGAGATCATGCACCCCAGTCTGATAGCTGGGAAACCAGCATAGAACCAACCCAGACCCCCTGAATGTGGGTGTCAGTTAGGAGGACTGGGCAGTCTATGGGGTCTCTGGTAATGGCTCAGGACACCAAGGGCTTGTCTCCCAAGCATACTCTAAGAACTGATGGAGACATAACATTTTCACCCTGCTTCCAGGGCTTCTCAAATTTCACTGACATATAACTGGCTGTCTCTAGAGTCTACTCATCCTTTATTTGTTACACCTGATGCTTAGAATTGCACTCCTTCATTGTGTTCCTTTATCTTTTCTTTCTCTGCTTTTTGTATCATTTCCTTTTAATTTTTCCTCTTTCCTTCTTTCTTTTACCTGTGTAACCAGGTTTCTGCCAGGAACAGGCTCACATCTGACTGATTAGAGTTCCCTGTAGCCAGCATCCATATTCTTGTCCCTGGTTGGCACCACTTGCAGCATCCAAGACAGCTCCAGATGTGTCATTAGCCTAGTTGTGTCTGCTAAAGAGCCCACAGCTGCAGCAGAGAGTTGCCTTCACAGATACAGTACAGGCAGTACTGCATATGCTTGGTTGCAGTGTTTGAGCCTCATAGCGAAGACTGCAAAACAATCTCAGCAATTAATACAATGAAACCAGCAAGGGTTAGACAATGGGGTGAGCGCTTATAGGGTTAGACAATGGGGTGAGCTCTTATAGGGTTAGACAATGGGGTGAGCTCTATAGGGTTAGACAATGGGGTGAGCTCTATAGGGTTAGACAATGGAATGAGCTCTATAGAGTTAGACACTGGGGTGAGCTCTTATAAGGTTAGACAATGTTGTGAGTTCTTATAGGGTTAGACAATGGGGTGAGCTCTTATATGGTTAAACAATGGAGTGAGTTAGCTAAACTGTCTTCTGTCAGTTAGTGGTGAGCATGCACAAGGACACACGTTCAATTCTCAGCATCCCCCAACCCCAGAAGGCCCAAATATGTCTTCTGCCTGCAGATTAGATGACTTATTTCCAGGTTATTAATAGCTTTGGGTGAGTCAGATGGGCCTGGTATCAAGAGGGCAGACAAGCTGAGAGAGGTTCCTTTGGACTTTGAATACTAGGCTTTCAGATGGAAGAGATGAGCAAATGCCCTTCTTGCTTGATGAAAACAAAAACGCTGCATATTTAAAAGGCTGCCAGTTACATAAACCTCCATTATAGTAGTGTCACGACTGCCTTGTCACAGCATGGAGCAATAGGCACACAGATCTGAATACACAGTACATGTCTTCCCACATTTCTCTTTTTTAAAAAGTTCTTAGAGAATCCTAGGAGATACAAGCTAAGGAATAGGGCTATACTCGGTTCTGTGTTAGTATTCAAGACCTTAGTGTACATTGCCTGCTTGTTTTTTTTTTTTTCTTTTCCTTTTTCCCTTGTTTCCCCTTTCTGTGATGTTGAAGATTGACCCCAGAGCACTATGCATGCCAGCTAAGTGGTTTGCCACTACTCCAGCCCCAGAACTTCACTTTCAAAGAAAGAACATATTTAATTTCAATATTCATTTAGGGTCTACTGTGCTCCAGCCTGAGGATTTAGTGATTCTGGCCTTCTGGGAGTTCACAGTCTATCCCAAGAGACAGTCATTAAACAAATCTAAAAAATGCTTCTAGATGCTGAGCAGTTTATCTGGACTGATGGACTGGGGCAGGGGTGGGTGAGGGGGGGGGAGGGTACAGTTAGTCTCTGGCTTCAAAAAGGAGTGAGAATTAAATGAAGAAAAGAAGGAAGGATTCCTCGGGGGAGAGGCAGCTGACAAATCAGGACTTGGGAGGACCGGAAGCTGTTAGATGAGATGGCTGGCTAGTCTGCAACTAATTTAACAATTGTGGTACACTAGGGAAGGTTTTGAGAGTAAAATGGACATAGTTAGGCTTATTTAGTTATTTAACTTTAATATTTTGTTGTGGTAGGGACTTGTACCCAGGGGTCTGAGCATGCTGGAGAAGTACACTACCACTGGACAACACAAGATTTGTGTTTCTAAAAGAGTACTCTGGAGTCTGGAGATATGGCTCAGTGGTTAAGAGCACTCTTCCAAAGGACCCAGGTTCAATTCCCAGCACCCTCGAGGCAGCTCACACCTGTCTGTAACTCTAGTTTCAGAGGATCTGACACCCTCACACATGCATCAAGACACCAATGCACATAAAATAAATACATTAATAATATCCAGAGTACTCTGGCCTCAGTGCGAAGGAGCCAGAGCAGATGTTGGAGTCTAGCTGTTAGGCTGTGGTTGGAAGCCAGAGGTCAGTGAAGTTTAGTTCAGACAGAGATTGCAGCTCTGGACTAGGTTGGTAGCCATGGGGCTATAGAGAAATGGGTTGGTCAGATAGTCTTCCTTGTAAAAATTGTATTTTTTCCTCAACAGATGGACAATGCTTTATTATAGAACTCTAGAGAGAAAAAAAGGGCATAAGTATTTTTAATGTCCTTCCCAGGAAAAACCCTTTCTGTTCCTGTGCACTTCTAAAATGTGTGCTCATCAATAGAAGCAATCGTATATTATCAGGTGAGTGAGTATGTGCTGTTTTATGAGCTGTACTTTTTTGTCTTTTTTTTTTGTACTTTTTGTCTGAGGTAGGGTTTCTCTGTGTACCCCTAGCTATCCTGGAACTTGATCTATAGACCAGGCTGGCCTCAAACTCACAGAGATCCTCCTGCCTCTGCCCCATGAGTGTCGGGATTAAAGCTGTGCCTCATAGCACTGCCTGGTGGTAAACTGTACTTTTAACATCAGCCCTTGGCCTTCACCGTAAGGTTCTGTTTCACATTGACAGTAGAAGTGGCTGGTGGCGTTTGTGCTTTCTGAGAGAGAATTACCTCTCACTGCATAGGACCTATTCTAGATGTGCCCATTGTGGTCCATCATGGATGGTGTGTTGGGGAATTCTATGGCCAGTACCAAATCTGGTTAGTTCTGGCTTGAAAGAAAGACTACATGGCAGTTGGCATCAGAGGCTGAGAGTGCTCCCAGAGAGATGTTTTGTTGAAGCCAGCCTGCTCCACAAGGGGCTTGTTGAGTGAGGGGACACAGGTTGGTGTGGGGACACAGGTTGATGTGGGGTGTCGTCCTTAGTCTTTAATTTTTGACACAGGGTCTCTCACCAAACCCAGAGCCCAGCTATTTGGCTAGAGTGACTGTCCAGCAAGCCCTAGGGGATCCACTTGTTTCCTTCTCCCAAGTGCTGGGATTATAGGGATGTGCCACTGTATCAGGTTAAAATATTTTTTTATTATATTTTTAAATAGTATGTATGTGTCCTAGTTACTGTGAAGAGTCACCATAACCAAGGCAACTCTTATAAAAAATAAAACATTTACTTAGGGGCTTACTTAAAGCTTACGGCTTTAGAGGGTTGTCCATGGTCATCTTTGGTGGGAAGCAGACAGGCATGGCGCTGAGAGCTTTACATCCTGATTTTTAGGCAGCAGGCAAAGAGAGACAGACAGGGCCTGGCATGTGCTTTTGAAACCTCAGAGCCAACCCTCAGCGACACACTAGCTTCAGCACTTTTCAATCCTTTTAATTTTCCTGAAATGTTTCTACCATCTGGTGACTGACCCTGTGGGGTCCATTCTCATTCAAACCACAATGTGGGCAAGGTGTGAATTTACCACAGTACATGTGGAAGCCAAAGGGCAGCTTTCAGGAATTGGTTTGCTCTTGGCATCATGTTGCTTCCTGGGATTGAACTCTGGTTTCTAGACTTTGTGGCAGTTGCCTTTAACTGCTGAGCCATCTCACCAATCCATGCCTGGCTTTTTCACATAGGTGCTGAGGATCAAGCTCAGGTCCTCTCCTTAGCCCTCAGTCAGAGGCTTTTAAAGGTTGTTCCTGTAGTTCCTGGGCTGTTTATGGAGTTTTCTTAGTGGTCATAGTCAGCCTCATAGGATGACTTGCCAGGCCCCTTCCTTCAGAGTGAAGAGAAATAGGACTGTGCTCTCAAGACCAACTCATAGAGGAAAGAAATGGAGGAGGGGTCAGGCTCATGTGGCTGTGATTCCAACACTGGCAATGCTTAGTTAGGAGGCCAGCCTGGAGATGCTACTGCAAAACCAAACCAGCAGAAACTCGTAAACCAGGCATGGTGGCTCATGCCTATAATCTCAGTACTTGGGAAGTAGAGGGGAAAAGATCAAGCTCCTTAGCTACATAGTAAGTTTAAGGTCACAATAGGCTAGATTCATACACACACACACACACACACACACACACACACACACACACACCAAGCTAACAGTTGCAACATGTTTATTGAACAGAAAGATGTTTTGATTTACGGGGTGTTGGGAGGTTTGGTTTTTGGTTTTTCAAGTCAGGGTTTTTCTGTGTAGCCCTAGTTGTTCCGGAACTTATTCTGTAGACCAGACTGACCTCCAACTCAGAGATCCACCTGCCTCTGTCTCCTGAGTGCTGGGATTAAAGGCACACGCTGGATGGTAGTCGGTGTCACCTTCAATTGGGGCCACAGTGCAATTCATGAGTCTGCACCTCATTCAGTCCCTGACCTATGAAGATGGGCTCCTTCACCACCCCTAGGACAGCCTCTAAGTCCCTTCTGCCCCTGGGAAGAGTCCTTGGGTGGTCTCAATTAGCCCCATGATAGTGGAGGAAGCTGATATTTGGAGGTCACAGGCCAGGGCAAGTTCCAGTCCCCACCCAAGGCAAACTCATCCATGGCTATAATGCTGGGTGTAGCAATCTTGCTCATCAGTCCTTGGGGTTGCTGCTGGACAAAGACCTTCCCTCTGCTGGCCACAGTGGGCAGGTCTCTTCTAATAACTCCTCATGGGCATGCCCAGTAGCCTGTCTCCCAGGATGATCTGCATTCTGTCAAGTTTACCATTACACACTAGCCATCAGACCAGGCATTTCTAGACTAGGACACAGGATAATGGTGGGCCCTGAGCAGCAGAGGGGAGGATGAGGCAGCATGTCCCTGAGAGCAGAGCAGCTGCGGTGGTCTGCTGCTGCATTCTTGTTTGGGGACTGCCACGTGTACAGTGGTGCAGTTGGCTGCAGCTGTAAGCAAAGGGGACAATAAACTGCTCTCTCAGCCGTAAGGTTTTCTCTCTTCACTCCTCAAGGCCAGTTGCATCGTGTCAGGTCCCAAGGAAACTCCAGACTCATGGCCAACCAAAGTGCATGCTGGCCTCTAGGCTCTCCCAGCAAGTATCTGTACTGTGCCATCCTGGCTGCCATACCCTGTCCCCTCTCTAAACCTTTCCAGCCAAGGGGCCCACTTTCCTCCTCTCACCTTCTCTTTCCTGTTTAACCCTGCCATCTCAGTCATGCTCCCTTGGCTCCTTCTCTTCATCCCCTGCTCTTGGCTCTTGGCCCCCTCGCCTTTGTTCCCTCTCTCTCCTCCTCTTCCCATCTCCTCTCTCCTCCCATGGACTCTTCCAGATGCCTTTGGCTGTACTCTCCCTCTTATCTATAATAATCTTCTCCTCAGTCATACCTTGGAGCAGTCATGTTCTCATTTCATCTACTTCTTAGCATCAGTAAGCAGGAGAGGCATGGGATGAATCAAAGGCTCTCGGTGAATCAAAGGACAGATTTTGCCTCCAGAGACTGTCATGGAAAAGTCAAACAGAAAAGGCATTTCAGAAAGGCCTTCTCTGCTATTGAGCCAGTTCATTGCTGGAGGACCTACAGGTACTTGGGAGGTGGGGTGCTATGTGCACATAGGCACAGAATAAAATAATGACAAAGCCTCAGAGGTGCTCCACTGTCGTGGGCAGCATCAATGAAGAGTTATATAATTAGTCAAAATACCAAGAATGCAGACGTGAATACATTAAAGTTACTATGCTGGCATTCCCAGCACTAATAAATCTTTATGGCTGAGCTGGTAACCTGAGCTCTTAGATTGCTAGAATAAATTCACTGACTCTGGTATGATAATGGTGTAGTTCTTTTAGTCACCAAGCATGTCTTTGTAATAAAATGAGCTTGTGTGGAATTGATTAGTGGTAAACGATGTCAGTTTGTATGGTTATTACTAAAAGCGAGTGAAGTCAGCTCATACAGCCCTCCCCAGAAGAGCAAGTCAGTTCCCTCAGCTTGGCCTTGCATATCTTCCTTCAGTCCCTGCTCAGGCCCGCTCCCTAGAAACGGCTTGCCCTGGCCTCCAGCACTCAGTTGCTAGTCATTCCTCCCCCGGCCTGCTTCCTAGACACTCAGCTCTCTGTTGCTGTTCTGTGTACCTTTACCTTCTTCCCGGTTTATTTCTTACTGCCACAAGCTGCTGCTTTGCTTCTGAGTGGTTTTGTGTGTGCTCTGTTTGCCATGGGTTCAGTTTTTAATTGTCCTATGTGGATTGAATGGGCTATCCCATCCAGCTTTTTCCACAGCCCTGTTGCTAACATTTAGAGCCAAGATGATCATACAGCCATGAGCCAGAAATAGGAGCTTGAGCCTGCTTTTATTGTTTAGCCATTCTGCAACGTTTTCTAATCTGTGAGCTACCCAAGAAGAGGGAGTGACATTAGCCCTCAACAGTCATGTTTGCAAGCTGTAAAGTGTTTTTCCTCAAGTTGCAACTGTGGTTACTGCAGAAGAGAGGATGGGGTGGGAGCTCCCCAGCATAGTGGCTCTGACCCTGTGGGGAATGGATACTCAGTTAACCATTTTCTGAGTGGGGTGTGGAGTTAGAGCTTCTGAAACATTTAATAGTCAGGTTCCCCCAGAGAGGCGAAGTCCCTAGGAGCTGCATGTTCATATAGCTCTAGAAGACTCAGAAGGTAATGGCTGACACATATATACAGACTGTGAAAGGAAACGATCCGTCATAGCAGGCTGGAGAATAGAGCAACCTGATCCTGAGAGCCCATGAGAGGAGTCTAGTGTAAGTCTGAAGGCCCCCCCCCTCCAAAAAAAGTAAAGTAGTGAAGATCATTTCCAGTACAGAAGGACAGCCTTCAACCTTCCCCTGTCTTCCTGTTCTGTTGGGGCTCAGGGTGGGAGTGATGTATTGGGTGATGGTCACCCAAATAAAGGAGGGTCTTTTGCTTTTACTTGGGGGCAAAAATTCAAAGGCCAGACTCTTCTGGAACTACAAATAATGTCACATACATTATCCTGGTCATATTGACACAGAAAATGAGCCATCCCAAGGATCTTTGTTTTCAGATTTTTAAATTATTTTTAGTTGTGCATCTGTGTATGGTTTATATGCTTGTGAGTACAGATGCCCATGGGAGCTAGAGGTGGCTGATTCCCCCCGGGAGCTGGAGTTATAGGCGAGCCACCTGATGTGGGTGCTGAGACCTGAATGCAAGCCCTTAGCCGCTGAGCCATCTCTCCAGCCCCCTCCAGTATCTTACTATCACTAAGGAAAAGGGAAGTAAATAGTTGTTGGAATCCCTTTAGGTTTGGCCTGTTTCTGTGGTGACCTCACAGAAGGAAACTGTTCTCTTCTCACAGCAGGGAGTTCAGTAGCCTGGTTTACTTTCAGAGGCACAGCAGCGTCTGGTCTGGGAGCTCCACTTTGTGTAGTTCCAGAGAGCACCAGTCACCCGCTGGCAGCACTCCAAATGCAGTCAGTGAGGGCCAGCTGGGAGCAGGTCAGAAAAGGGAGGGAGGGAGGGATGCCTGGCCCAGAGGCATTTGTGACTGACTATTCAAGAGAAACTGACACAAAAGTTTCAGCTTGTGGAGGTAGAAAGGTTCTGCTAACAGCCTCATCGTATGAAAATCTAAGAGTTATGTCTAGAAAATCTACTACCACAGTTCTACATCTGAATGTCAGGAACTGCACCGTTGAGGGGCCGAAGAGATGGCTCAGCAATTAATAATACACGCTGTTCTTGCAGAAGACCTGAGTTCAGTTCCTAGCACTCGCATGGAGCATCTCATAGCTGCCTGCAATTCCAGCTCCAAGATCTTAGTACCTCTGGCCTCCTTCCGCACCCAGACTCATGAGCTCAACACACGAGCACACACACATGCACACACACACACACACACACACACACACACACACACACACACACACGAATTAAACATAAAATATTTTATAAAAAGAAAGGGTTTGTGTTCACCACGCATACGCAGAATGCAGTATTAGGCATTGTGGTAGGCATTGTTATCCTCAATTTACCTTAGGAATTGTAAGGAATTTGTTGTTATACGTCCTGGAGAGAACTGTGTGTCTGTGGGAGGCAAGGACAGCCCCTTGGCCTGAGAGAGTACCCATCTTCTGAGGCCACAGGGTTGCCTCCTGTCTAGGATCATAGGCTGAAGAAAGAAGATGCCAAAGTCAAAAGAGTGGAAGATAGGGACAGACGGTTGGAAGAACAGTTAAGTCTTTTGTCACCTGTCATTTCAGCCATCCTCGAGAGCTTTTCCAGTGTGCTACACTACCTTTGAAATCTGGGCCTTTGCACATGCAATTTACTTCATCTGGAATGCCACTTTGTCTAGCCTGTTCTTGTTTAATCACATATCAGCTGAAATCTTCCTTCCATTGGGAGATCTCCCAGGCAAGATTGGTTCCCTCAGATATGTATCACCAGAGTGCTCTAACTTCCCCTTTGTAGCACACCTCACACTTACAGCTCCTTGTGCAAGGGTGGGCTCCCCAGCAGACTTTAGGTGACCCAAGACAGGGAGCTCCCTGGTTTTGCTGTGGTGTCTAGCATTTCCAGCTTGCTCAAGGATCATTCATTGAGTGAATGAGAGTAACAAATGCTTGCAAGGTACTAAGTTTTTCCCTACATAGAAAAAAGAAAAATACTTCGAAGGAAACATTCACGCTTTTACTGAGATCCAGTGCTGCTCGGGTTTTGACAAAGGTCATGTTATCAGCCTGTATCGTCCTCATCAAGTGCCAGGCATTGATTTAGCAATGGCAGTAACCTCACAGATAGGTAGCATGTCAATATCTACAGTGTACTGTGCCTTCTGGTTTTACCCTGGAGGAACTGTTTGAAGCCTCACGTTGTCACCCTGAGGAGGGAGACTTTGGGCCTGCCTGGGAAAATGTCTTGTGTTAATTGAGGAGGTCTTCACCCTTGTGGGTGGGTCCATTCTCTGCCTGGGATCCTGGACCATGTAAGCGAAGTGAAGGAGATGAATAGTGGATGCATTCATTGCCCTCTGCTTTCTGATTGGATTGACAGGAATGACAACTGACTGGGCTTTTGCTGCATTCACATTCCCCACTATGATGTGATTCCAGCTCCAGGATAGTAGGGCTGACACATGAGCTAAGAGCCAAATAAACATTTCTCTTATATTTGGTCAGAGTTTTTATCACGGCAACAGAAAAAGATAGAAGACTGGTGTCTTGGGAATCTGGAGTCTGCAACTTGAGGGAAGGCTTTCTTGATGCCCTTTCCCCTCTATCCTCTCCTGGACCATCTTCAGTGTTTTCCTCCTTTGCACCAGTCAGTGGGAGCGAGTTAGCAAGTCTGCTGGCTAATAAGATGTCTGATTGAAGACTAGAATGCAGCTCTCTCCAGGTTGAAAGAAACCCCACTGATTACAAGGAACCTATTGCTTGCAACCACCGTGAATGAGTGTGTGTGTGTGTGTGTGTGTGTGTGTGTGTGTGTGTGTGTGTGTTGTTTCTGCCTGTGGGCCATACATTATCCTCAAAGCTGCCATTGCTCCCTGTATCCCATACAGCTTGACTGGGGATGGATAGTGTCAGTGTAAAAAAACAGCTCTCATCTTAAAGGGAGTAAGAGATAGTTTATTCTGAGTGACCATGGCCCGAGAGTATGGTTTTAGATTACCCCAAATTCCATATTCTGACATGAAAGCAGTTTCATAGTTTTATAGAACAAGGGAAATCGTAAGGCAAGTTTAAAATCCAGTAATGGAAAGATAGTTATAGTAAGATGGGGGTAGTTTTCTATAGGCCCAGATGCTATCTGATGATATTCTTAGCTTTGGGGTTAGTGAAGCTAGAGTCTGCTAAGTCAATGGATTGTAAAAGGTCTTTGTGTTGGAATTAACCTTGTGACTAATAGACAAAGTAGGCAAGGAATGGCTGTTCTGGGGCTAAAACTAGCCTTTTGGACCTGCAACATTCCAACCTCTCTGCTGTACTGAAATTCTAATCATCCAGACAGTCTTTGCGGACACAGCTTTTTTCCAGAAGTTCTCACAGTAGGGAAACTAGGGACCTGGGAAGGAGCTGTGAGAGAGAACCTACTGACACTAAGACTGGACTTCCTTGGGTAGGGAGAGTGTTCAGCTGACAAAGCGCTTGCCTTGCGAGGAGTAGGACCGGAGTTTGATCCCAGAACCCTGTAAGAGATCTGGGTGAGGCAGCACACACTTTAATTCCAGTGCTGGGGAGGGAGAGGCTGGCAGATCTCTAGATCTCTGGAACTCACTGGATACTGAACCACAAATCAGTAAGAAACACTATCTCAAAGAAAATGGTGTGACACAGCATGTGCATACACGTGGACCCACATACATGTGAACCTGAAACACACACACACACACACACACACACACACACACACACACACATTTAATTTTCTGAAATCCAGCCCAAGTGTAGGTCTTTTTGCTTTTAAGACTAGTTTTAATTGTATTTATTTGTCTCTGTGTGCAACACATCCATCTGTAGACAGCGTGTCTATTTTGAGGCTGTATCTTCTGCTAACAGAGGCCAGAGAGGGCATCTAATGTCCTAAAGTTGAAATTATAGTGGTTGTGAGCCACCTGACATGCGTGCTGGGAACCTAACTTGGGACCTCTGTAAGAACAGCTGTGCTCTTAACCCCTTAGCCATCACTCAATGCCTAAAGGTACACTGTGTTTTACCTTACTTGTCAACACCACTTTTCACTTTGCTCATGACTCAGGGTCAATACTGTGAATAATCATTGCTCTGTATTAAAAGTCATTTTTTTTCCTCTTTCTTGCAATACAGAGGATTGACTCCAAGGCCTCACACATGCTAGACAACTTTTTACCTGTAAGGTGTCTATATATATCTCCCCAAGGCTTACTGGAAGTCCAGCTGTTCATCCAGAATGCTATGATGATAAGACTCTAAGTGGCTACTGCATTGTATTACATTACAAAGTTGACACCCAGAAGTCGTAATTCCCTAGATGATAGGAAGGCATCTTCTCTTGTTCCAAGTCATGAATTAATGATGTGACTCAACGTGACTGCTTGGAAAGAGTTTAACTTGCAAAGACAATTAGGCAATTTCATGGCTGAATTGAAGCATTGTCTCTGACCACTAACTTGATTCTGGGTGTCACCCTAACATTCTCCTTCCATTCAAAGGAGAGATGAGTGTGAGGGGCACAAGCTTTGCTCTCACCAGAACTAAAAGCAAGAAAGGGGTCTTTTCTTAGCTTGGAGAAGGGACACAGGAAAAAGTAAGTGGACTATGGGTGGTATTGCTCAGTAGAGGTTTACCATGATGGCTAAGCTTGGTTGCCAACTTGGCACACCTAGGAAGAGGTAAGAATGTGCCTCCCTCAGTTTGGCCTGTGGGAATGTCTATAGTACATTTTCTTAATTGCTAATTAATGTAGGAGGGGCCAGCCCGCTGTGTGCTACCCCTGGACAGCTGGACCTGGGAGGCACAAGAAAGGAAAGCCGAACCAAGCTTGGTACGGGGCTTTATCCCAGCACTTTCAGCACCCGAGGGGCAGTTACAGGCAGATCTCAACGAGTTCCATGCCAGCCATGGCTGCACAGTGAGAGCTTGTAAAATCCAGTTGTGAAGACATGGCTGGGCGGTTAAGAACACTGGCTGCTCTTCCAGAGGACCTGGTCCGATTCCCAGCACCCGTGGCCACCCACGGCCATTTATAACTCTGGGCCTAGGAGATCTATCTGACACCCTCTTCTGCCCTCCTCGGGGACCAGACATGCATGTGGTTCACAGACATACATGCAAATAGATCGTTTATATACAAATAAATAAGAGGAAGCAAAGTGGCTGAACATGAGCCTAGGAACAAGCCAGTGAGCAGCGTTCTTCCACCGTATGTTTCAGTTCCCGCCTTGACTTCCCTCGGTGATGGACTATGGCCTGTAAGATGCAACAAACCCTTCCCCGCCTAAAGTTGCTTTTGGCGCAGGCAGATTCTCACAGCAGGCAAAAATAAATGTGTCCCCTCTCTTAAGAGTGGAGAGAATGATGATTTCTTGCTGTTGCCTGGCCAGTGCTTGTGTTAAGTGATTTTGCCAAATAGGATGATCATTTACATCAGTTTTCAGGTCCTACTTTGCATTCTTCTCTCACCATCTCATACCTAACCCATCCTCTTGACAAATGCTTGTAAGTGTGCTGCTGCCTGGGTGCCCACCAGGGTGCTCCCCAAGCTCTGGATGCAGTGTGAACACAGGCAAGGTTTCTGCTGTCTCCGTGCTCTCCAGACCTGGGGCTGAGTGGAGTAGACTGCATACAGGCATGTAAAAAGAAGGAAGCAGGTGGAGTAGGGACAGGGGCATCTGAGCCGCTGAGGCCTGCTCAGGTCATAGGAAGGTGGAGAAGTGAGAAGGGTCCTCATTCCCACCCCACCTGCTCCACTTGGTGGCCTGCGGCAGCACTCTTAGCCAGGAGGGCAGGCCTTGTGGGTGCTGGCAAACCCTTAGTGAGATCTCTGGACTCCAGCTTGCTAAGTGGGGCATGCAGCTTCTTTAGGGAAAAGAGACACACATTCAAAGTCTTAAACAATTAAACAAGAACACGGTTCCCCAAACACTGCCTTAGTAGAGTTCATTAAAACAGAATGTATATTTAAAACTTCCTCATGATTAACTTTGTTGCAGTTTAAGTATTGAGAGCTAAATGTCTTCCTGAGGCCTAAGGGCATCTTGACTTAAGAAGTGGGAATGGACTATAAGCCTTTGCCTTTCATTAGGTATTTGTAAGTCACAAGCCCCAAATGTCTAAGGTATAGAACCAGATAAAATACCCAACACTGGGGCTGGAGAGGTGGCTCAGAGGTTAAGAGCACTGGTTGCTCTTCCAGAGGTTCCGAGTTCATTTCTCAGCACCCATACAGCAGCTCACAACTGTCGGTAACTCTAGGTTCACGGGATCTGATACCCTCACACAGACACACATGCAAGCAAAATATCAATGCACATAAAATAAAAAGTCATTTTAAATTTTTAAAGGAAAAAAAAGAGTAAAATAAGTAAGAACTCAACACAGAGTGGAAGGGGCCATGACACTGCCCTCAGGCTGTGAGCATGATGGCCATGCCCAAGGCGCCTGGTGCTGAGGGAAGGGAGGTGTACAGTGGCCTGTGAGCTCATGCGTATCCTGCCCGAAGATAGCTGCCCAGCTGCAAGATCACCCTGACTCTGGGCAACAACAGGATATCCGAGATGAGTCTCAGAAATACTCCAGAGTTTCTGGTGATTCAGGAGCCTTGAACCAGATCTCTGACTCGTTATAATGAGTATTTGTGTGTGAAGCTGTTTGGGCAAAATAGCATACTGTGTGACACACAGCAGTTTGCAATGCTAACTTAATAAATGAGCGTGTGATAGAGAGATGGAAAGGTGGCCCAATGAAGTGGTGCACGTGGTGGAGAGAAACAGAAGGAGACACGATGGCCGTGACACACATGGGACTGTGGCTGTGGTGGACAAAGGAGCATGTTGTTGCTGAGTACGGATGGCAGGGTGGTGTGCAGCCCACTGCTGCCTGACCACACGGTCACCCTGATTCTGGGCAATCACGAGATATCTGAGATGAAGAAAGATTCATTTTCCCGATTAGGCCTCCTCAAAAGACCTCCATGCTCCATGATGCTTCTGGTGGCATGTGCTGCTGCTGGGGGCCACGTTGTTATCCGTGGTCCATGCTACTGCTGGAGGCCACTTTGTTATCTGTGGTTTGTGCTGCTGGAGGTCACGTTGTTATCCGTGGTCCGTGCTGCTGGGGGCCATGTTGTTATCCGTGGTCTATGCTGCTGCTGGGGACCATGTTGTTATCCATGGTCCATGCTACTGCTGGGGGCCATGTTGTTATCCGTGGTCTATGCTACTGCTGGGGGCCATGTTGTTATCCGTGGTCCATGCTACTGCTGGAGGCCACGTTGTTATCCGTGGTCTGTGCTGCTGCTGGAGGCCATGTTGTTATCCGAGGTCTATGCTGCTGCTGGGGGCCATGTTGTTATCCATGGTCCGTGCTACTGCTGGGGTCTATGATTCATGCTGCCCCTGGAGACCATGATGATGTGGTATCCATCTTCCATGCTGCCACCAGAGACCATGTTGATATCCATGGTTCACGCTGCCACAGGAAGCCATATTGATGTCTGTGGTCCATGATGTTGCCAGAGGCCGTATCTATGTCTATGATCTGGGCTGCCATTAGCTGCTATGGACAAGGAAGCTTCTTTTGCAGTGGTATTGATGACTGCAGACTCATGACTGACAATGAGAGACATTGAAGGCTTCTGTGACAATCCCCTCCCAAAGAAACAGGAAGCTATTGAAGAGAGTCCTTAAAAACTGTGATAAAGATGCTAAAGTGTAGCTCTTCATAGGTGATGGCTTCTGGTGGGTGGAGTGGGAGGACTCAGTTTTCTTTAAGGGGCTGGCCACTAGGAGTTTGACCATGCTCCACTGAGTATATGGACCACACAAATTGAACTTGGTGTATTTTTTTTTCCTTTTGGCAAGAGTGGACCTGGGAGGAATGGGAATTGAGTGTGATCAGGATGCACTGTGTGAAATTCCAAAATCATTAATAAAAATATTATGGGGGAGGATTTAAAAATTCAAAAAAGAGCTCAATACACATACACACACCCCAAAGATCAGTGCAGAAGTCAATTTTGTGTTTTGTTTTTACTGATGACTGGGTACTGTGATGTATAGATGATCACTTGCCTAAACTCCACCCTGAGCCCGGCCATGGAATGCACAAGACACTTTGCTACTGCAGTGAGAACCCTGACAGCAGTGATCAGAAGGTTAGAGCTTCCTTCTGCAGTGGGAGAGTGGGACAGTCAAACTCATTACCTGCATGAATACAAAGAGTTTGTTTACCTGTGGCCTAACAGAGAAAGGCAAGGGCCCATAGTGACCCAGCCAGCCAGCAGCTGCCCTACCACCCTCCTGCTGTGACATAGTGGCCTGACCTCTGGTTCTAGCTGGAGATGTGGGTGTGATATGGCTAGCCACGTGGGTTGTTGGGAGGATTAAAGGGAGACCTTCACAATCCTTGTCGACCACGAAAAGCTGTATAAATGTTAGCTTCTTCCTCATGGCTATGGATGGCCTCAGGATGGGCTGCCTTTAACCCCTTTGTGCTATCCCAGCTGTTCTTAGTGACCAGTGGGAGTGTGTAAAGGGCTTGAGCGTGCTGTGTGACTGCCATCTCTGGTCATCCTTATAGAGTTCTTGCAAAGCTCTGCTGTAGACCTTTCAATGCAGTGCTGCTGTGCACTTGTGAGGAGGTAACTGTGTTGCTCTTTGGTTGTATTTTGTATATGTGCATATAATGTATGTATTGTGTGTGTGAATTTGGTGTATGTATCTGTGTGTGCATGCACATGTGTGTGTGTGTGTGGGGAGGAGTATATGTGTGGGTGTGGGTGTGGTCAGGATAACCTCAGTGTCAGTCTTACTTTTCTCCTCGTCTGAGGCAGAGTCTGTTGTTTTTCACACTGCATACTCAGGCTAGCTGGTCCATGAGCTTTCTGTGAGTCTCCTGTCTCAGCCTCCTAGCTCATTATAAGAATGCTAAGATTATAGGAATGAGCTACAGTGTCCAGCTTTAGGTAAGTTACGAGGTTTGAACTCAAGTCCTCCTGCCTGCCCAGATGAAACGTTCTATTTTCTCAGGGTGGAGCCCTATCCCTCCAAAGCTGAGGAGTTCAGACACCAATATTTTTCAGATGCTAATAGGTATTGGTGTCTCTAGCCATAATCCTCTTTCATTAGATGCTGGGTGAATCTGGTGGTGACTAAAGAAGGTGCTTAGCTAGGTGTGCAGGAGAATTAACCTGCTTGGAATCAGGGGAGAACAGGACCATGCAAAGCTGGATAGCTGTGCATCAGCTTCAGTCTGAGTTAGTGTAATAAGGAGAAGCCAGTAGAGCGGGGCAATTGAGAATCTTATAAGCATAGTTTAGATATTATTGTAATAACAAGAAAAGTAGAAATCACAATTAAGATCGTCTATATTGGTTGGAATATCCAGAGAAATTCTATGAGGATTCATGATTTCAAAACTGAGAACTACTTGAAACCATCCCTGTGTATGTTTTCTGTGACTCCTTATTGCACTAACCATTATTGTCTTATCTATGTCATACATAATGTATGCAAGCCTTGCTGGGCATGTTGGTACATGTCTTTAATCCCAGTACTTAGGATGGAAAATGCAGGCAGATGCCAGTGATTTTGATCCCAGCCTGGCCTTTTTAATGAGTTACAGGCCTGCCAGGGCTACATAGTGAGTTCCTGTTTCAAAAACAAAACAACAAAGAAACAACTTTAAATAATGATAAGGTATCTCCTCAAAGTGCATGTATGTTACCCATTAAGATGTGTGATTGCCACTTCATCTTCAAATTCAAACTTCAATTACATCTTCAGAATGACAGGAAGTTGTATGATAACAAATTGCCATTAATTGCCTGCATATAAATTGTTAATGGCTATGTATATGTGTTAGTCAATATTTTGTTGCTGTGAAGAGACACTATGACCATGGCAACACTTATAAAGGAAAACATTTAATCAGGGCTGGCTGACAGTTCAGAGGTTTAGTCTATTATCATCATGGTGGGGAGCATGCAGAATGCAGGCAGACATGGTGCTAGAGAGGTAGCTGAGAGCTCCACATCTGGATTGGAAGGCAGTAAGAAGAGAGAGACACTGGGCCTGACTTGAGCTTTCAAAACCTCAAAGCAAATCCCTAGTGACACACTTCCTTCAACAAGGCTACTATTACTCCAATAAGACCATACCTCCTACTCCCTGTCAAGTAGCATCACTCCCTAATGACCAGGCATCCAAATAAAACGGGCCTATCTATGGTGTCCATTAATATTCAAACCACCATAGTTCACTCCCTAGTGCCCTTATAGGCTTGTAGCCATATCATAATGCAGAAATGCATTTAGACCAACTTCAAAATTTCCTGTAGTCTATCGCAGTCTCAACACTGTTAAAATATTTAAAACTCAAAGTCTCTTCAGAGACTCAGCAATCTTTTACCCTAATCCTGAGGAAATACTGTACGGAAACAAGACAGAAACCCAGCTGGGCAAACTCCAAACTGCATCTCCATGTCTGATGTCAAAGCACTCTTTAGATCTGCATCTCCTTTCAGCTTTGTTGACTGCAACACGCTTCTCTTTTTTGGGCTGGTTCCTTAGCAAGCCATGACTTCAGCATCTCCAACATGCTGGGGTCTCCAAGGCAATCTAGACCTCACCCTTCATGACCGTAACATTGTGGCCTCTCTAGGCCTCTGTACAGGGACATTCCTGACTTATGCCTGGCCTCAGTGGCTTTCCTTAGTTGCAGAGGGGGAGATTCTATAACCCCTTTCTTCTATCCTTGACTCTAAGACCAGAACCATGTAAGCTGCTATGTTCTGCTGTTTGCTAAGGCTGGAACATGGCCCCTTTGTTAAATTACATTTGTGTCAGTTTTCTGTTTTTGATGGTTTCCTTCACTGCCTAAGCTTGGCTGTCCTGGAACTCATCTGTAGACCAGGCTGGCCTTGAACTCAGCTATGACTGCCTCTGCCTCCTGAGTGCTGGGATTAAAGGTGTGTGGCATCACATCCAGCCCTAAGCTTTTAATTCTTTTCACAAGTTGGAAGCTTAGCTGGGTAGGGTATGCCCATGAGGTCACCACTCTCTTTATTACATTTAGCCTTGTTTTTCTCCTTGAGCACTAGACTTGACCCCATTGCATGCCTTGGTGCTCCTTTTCTCCTCAAACTGTACATTTTGTAGTTTTCCTTGCTCATCTTGCTCTTTTTCATTATACATCTGTGTAAGTGTGGCCTCTAATAAGCAAGCAGCAGGCAATACTATGGTGTCTGGAAATCTCCTCTGACAAAGCTGTTAACCCATAACTCTTCAGTTTAGTTCAGGCAGGTTTTGTTTGTTTGCTTTGTTTTTTTTTTTTTTTTTTGTTTTTTTTTTTTGTTTTATTTTGTTTTTTTGACAAGGGCAGAAAGCAGCCACATTCTTCACCAATGTATCACAAAAATGGTCTGTAGGTCACATACTAATATTATTCTTCTCTGAAACCTCTTGAGCCAGGCCCCCACAGTTTAAATCACCCTCACCACTATTGTCTTCCATGCTCCTACTAGTATGGCTCAGTAAGCCCCACTTAAAGCATTCAACTTCTTTCTTAATCTAAAGTCCCACAGTCCACATTCCACCAACAAGCATCGTGGTAAGGCCTGTGACACAAACACCCCACTCCTGGTATCAACTTCTGTCTTAATTAGGCTGTGAAGAGACAGCATGATTGTGGTAAATTTTATAAAGGAAAATATTTCATTGGGGCTTCATTACAGTTCAGAGGTTTAGTCCATTATTGTCATGGCAGGATGCGTGGCATTAGGCAGACAGACACGGTGCTGAAGAGGTAGCTGAGACTGGATTGGAAGGTAGCAAGAAGAGAGACACTGATCTGGCTTGAGTACATAAACCTCAAAACCAATCCTCACTAACACACATCCTCCAATAAAGCCACACCTTCTAATCCCTAATCAAGTAGCATCACTTCCTAATAACCAGCATCTAAATATATGCACCTATGAGGGCCATTCATATTCAGATCACCACAGATGCAATGGCCACAGCAATTCTTATAAAAGAAGACATTTAATTGGGGCTGGTTCATAGTTTCAGAGGTTTAATCCATTATCATCATGGCAAGGAGCAGGGGGCATGCAGGCAGACATGGTGCTGGAGAAGTTGGGAGTTCTACATCAGGATCTGCAGCAGCAGGGAGAGAAAGAGCCACATTCCCAGTGACACACTTCCTCCAACAAAAGTGCCACTCCCTAAGCATTCAAATATATGAGCCTGTGGGGGACATTCTTCTTCAACCCACCACAATATATGACTTTTATTTAACTATATATATTGGATTATGCTCTGCATGTTTTTTAAGTTTTGGATCGACTTGCATTTTTTGTTTTTATATCTCTAGTATCATGCTTTACAAATATTATAAAATGTAACAGATTGGAAATGATGGTAATGATGACAAAGAAGACAGGAATAGGTGTCCTCCAAGAGCTAAGTGTTTTGTCTCATTGAATTTGTACCCATAATAGAAATTGACTTTGTCCAGCACCTACATGACAATTTAAAAAACTGTCTGTAACTCTGGTTCCAGGGTATCTGACACCTTCATACCTATGCACAGAAAATACAAGTTAAATAAATTATATAGAAAGGAAGAAAGAAAGGAGATAGAAAGATAGAAATTGACTTTGTCCCCCATGCTGGAGGGAGGTGTTTACAATCCTCTGCTGGGGTGGCAACCGTCAGCAGTGAGCCTGCTTCCTGTGTGCTTCCAGTAGGAGGTGGACAGTATCCGGGTGCTGCAGTTGCTGTTTCCTCTTCCTCCTCCCTATGCCTCTTCTGTGTGAAGGTCAAAGGACGGCTTTCAGGAGCTGGTTCTCTTGGTGTAGGTGTGGCAGCAGGTGCTTCCCATCAGTATCATCTACTAATGACCACTGCAAAGTCCCTTAGTGTGCTAGGTGGTTTCCTGTGTCAACTTAGCACAGGCCTGAGTCATCAGAGGAAGGAGCCTCAGCTGAGGAAATGCCTCAATGAGATCCAGCTGTAAGCAATTTTCTCTTTTAGTGATCAATGGTGGAGGGCCCAGCTCATGGTGGGTGTCATCCCTGGGCTGGTGGCTCTGGGTTCTATAAGAAGGTGAGCTGAGCAAGCCAGTAAGCAGCTCCCCTCTATGGCCTTTACATCAGCTCCTGACCCCAGGATCCTGCCCTGTCTTGAGTTCCTGTCCTGACTTCCTTCAGTGATGAACAGCCTCTCCAGCACTGTGTCTGCCTGCAGCCCGCCATACTTCCCACGGTGATGACAGTAGACTAAACCTCTGAGCCTCTGAGCCAGCCCCAATGAAACAAGTTCTTTTATAGGGGTTGTGTGGTATCTCTTCACAGCAATAAGACCCTAACTGAGACAGAGTGAGAGGTTTTTGAAGAAGAAAATCTTGCTTTGTGCAGCAGCTTTGAGGGTCACTAGGCAGCCTGAAACCAGTTTTGCTGATCCAGAAAGTGTGGGGGATTTGGGAGTTCCAACTTTCCTGTTACAAGTCTCCAGGGATTCTATCTGTGTGAGCTCTCTGCCTCTCCAGATTATGATAAAGGTGCTCTTACTGGGTTCCCTCCCCACGGTCAGAGGGTTTCCATGCCAGGTGAGGCTCCATTCCAGGTACAAGGCATTACAGTTCTGCTTGTCAGTAGTTATAGCAGCAGTAGCTAAAGGGAACAAGGCAAAATGCAGGAAGTTCCTGTTACCTAGGAGTGACTCAGTGTGCCTGGCAGCCCCACAGGCTGAAAGGAACATGCCTGCAGGCAGCTTTGCTCTTGTCCTTGGCAATTGCAAGATTAATGGCTGAGATACTGTACCCGCCTGCCCTCGCCAGCAAGGAAGATATGACTCCGGGTAGATCTTCTTCATGCAGTTTTAATCAGGATCCTTTAAACATGTTTCTTCTGGCCCGCAAGAGAGAGAGAGGAGACAGAGACAGAGACAGACAGAGGAGAGAGAGAGAGAGAGAGAGAGCGAGAGAGGGAGAGAGAGAGAGCTGGGGGACCCCTGCACAGGCTTAAATACCCTTGAGCTAACCAACCCTAGTGAGCCTCGTGGACCCTGCAGATAGGCTACTCTAATGCAGAAGCAGACAGGCTGAACAGACTTAACCCATTAAGGGCTTGTTTATGCCAGAGAGCCTTCACGGCACTACACGGCTCTCTACAGTTCCCCCTTTTTGTTTTAATAACGCAACAGGCAAGGGCAGTGGTCTGGTCTCCAGTAAAGCAGCGGACATTGTAATGACCCTGAATCCTGGTAGTCAGCCAAGTCAGTGCCACACCCGTCCAGCATCTTTTTCCTGGAGGTGGGGCCTCGGACACCAACCCACATGCAACCAGACTTGCCCTTCTTGGAGTTGCTCACTTCCAGAGCTAACTCGGAGTGCAGTGCTAAGCCATACAACCTAAGAGTGAAGGATCAATACTTGTTCATGACTGTGAGCCATGCTTGGGGAGACTGTCCTGCCCCAATGGCTGTAAATGCTTGGACAACCATAGCTGCATACTGCTTCTGAGCAAACCTCATCTTGCAAAAGCACCACAGGCCCATGAAGGAGATAAGCAAGAAGAGTACAGCAGCCATGGCTCCCATTCCCGCCCACTCTTTCAGATGATCCATGGCAACGGGAACCATAATGACAATCCTGCAGCCAGTCTTGCATCCACACGTGTTGAATTCACTGCAATGATGGTCATTCGCAGCTGTACTATCAGGTCATCAAAGTCAGCAGACCAATTTCTTAAAAGATAGCTAGACAACTGTTGTGACAAATTAGCAGCACGTGTAAAGTTCTTATACTGAATGCTGGTAACACACAAGCCTGGATATTTCATTTTACATCCCAAATTGGGCCAGCTGCCACAAGGTATCTATTTGCTCCTGCATCAGATCAATTCTTTGGTTTACAATCATGAAACCTCCTCTTAGTTGAGCACTAATTGTGGATTGAGAATCCAAGGCAGTAGCAACATTCTTGGACAACTCATTTAGCTTAGAGACTGTCTGCACCGATGTACTCATAGCCACGGCAGCCGTGACTGAATCCACAACTGCAAGAGATAGTTGCAACCATGGCTGCTGTAATGCCAAAATCTCTCTCTGCAGCCTTTACCAAACAGGCCATAAAATCTGAAAATGGTTTTATTGGGCCTTGCAGTATCTTAGTGAGGTTACCATTCACCTCTCCCTTATTGGGTAATGACTTCCATGATTTTATGGCAATCTGATTTACTTGTTCAAGACTTAAGTCATTTCGTAAGGCTTTCCAGACCTCAGGGCAAAAGGAACACCCTTTACCTGGGCCCCGCCCTTCCTCACTCTGATAAGGAGAAGGCCCCGAAGGCATTGTTCCAGGAGGATCCCTCCCCTCCCCACATCACCATTTCTCCTCTCCCTTCCCCCTCTACCCCTTAGGGGATTGTTTCTGAACTCCTTTTATGAGGGCTTGCAATTCTTCCTCAGCCCAGCACGCTACCTTGATGTCTCCCGAAACTGCGAACCAAGGTGCAATGGCATCGCATTCATTCAGGAATCTTTCTAGTGTGCTTTTCTTCATTTTAAGTTTCTTTGACAAAAGTAGCTCCTGAAGAGCCAGAAAAATTGGACTATGAAGTCCCCATCTTAAATATTTTACTTTTAGTTTGTTACAACTGCTCGCTCAATGCCTGAGACTTTATTGCCGCTTTTTTCCGAGGTCTTTAACTTGGTCCCAACTTACCTGGGACTTTATAGCTCCTTACTGGAGACATCATTGCCTCTATACCGAGGGCCTTAATTTTGTCCAAACCCGGAACTTCATCGCTCCTTACCAGAGACCTCATTGCCTCTTTACCGAGGGTCTTAAATTTGGTCCCAACTTACCTTGGGAACTTTCCAGCGCTGCCCTGACTGCAAGAAGTTCTGATCTGAAAAATTCCCGGTGCGGGCCGCCATCTGTACGCGCCTGCCCTCGCCAGCAAGGAAGACGCGACTCCGGGTAGATCTTCTTCATGCAGTTTTAATCAGGATCCTTTAAACATGTTTCTTCTGGCCGGCAAAAGAGAGAGAGACAGAGACAGAGACAGAGACAGAGACAGAGACAGAGACAGAGACAGAGACAGAGACAGACAGAGGAGAGAGAGAAGGGGAGAGAGAGAGCGAGAGAGGGAGAGAGAGAGAGAGCAGGGGGACCCCTGCACAGGCTTAAATACCCTTGAGCTAACCAACCCTAGTGAGCCACATGGACCTTGCAGATAGGCTACTCTAATGCAGAAGCAGACAGGCTGAACAGACTTAACCAATTAAGGGCTTGTTTACGCCAGAGAGCCTTCACCAATGGGAAGCCAGCGCCACTTTAAGGCGGGGCACTACACGGCTCTCTCCAAGATACAACTTTTAAACTAGCTCCTAGAAAGGCCATTACAATTGTCATTTGCAGTTTATTTATACTGTGTTCCAGCATCAAGTTGAGGTAGATATAGGAGGTTGATCTGGCTAGATTTAAGCCATACCGGCAGGGAACCCCATTCCCACACCTTTCTCCTGCCAGCCATGCTGGTCTGCTGGTGGATATGCCTCTTCTCTGGTCTGCAGCTCTGGTGTTGCTGGCATTTGAGCATCAGAAGGAGAGTAGGAAGCCACAAACATGTCTTATTCCCATATTTTTTGAGGTGGCAGCCTGGGAGCTTAGCCTGGGGGGCTGTGGCAACACCCTGGCCATCTCCTTAGTAATGGCTGACATTTCTTTGCTTATAGATATCTGTTCCTCAACTGTTTGATAGCAAGCCTGCCCAGCTTAGCTCTTTATATAATACTATATAGAAAATCACTTGTTTTGTTGAGTCTGGTAGAATTCATGGAGAACATCTCGGGAGGACCGAAAGGTGCATGGGCTGAGAGTACTTTTCTGTACATAATCTTTGTGACAAACATTTTACTTTCTTATTTGATCTCAGAGTACCTATTATCTTTTGTTATCACCCCCTATTTTTCAGAGAATTTAAATGACTTGCCTACAGCATTCAACATACAATAGATTAGATGCAAACTCCTGTCTGCTTGATTGTAGCATTGCCGTAGTGAGATATATTTCACAGATATAACTCATCCTTCTAAAGGAAGCAGTTCATTGGTTCTCAGTATAGTTACAATGGTGAGTCATCACTACTAACTCTAAAACATCTTCATTTCCCCCAAAAGAAAGCTCTACCCAGCTGTTCCCATCTCCTCCCCTTCTACCCTGTAAGCCACTATTCTTCCTCCTGTCTATGGATTTGCCTATTCTGGGAGTTAGATAAGAATGGGGTACACCATATATGATTTTGTCTGGGTCCTTCCACTTAGTTTGGTGTTGTAACATGAACTATTAGTCTTGTATCTTCTATAGCTGAGTAATGTGTATTGTACTGCTATCCCTCACTTTGTTGGTTGGCAGTTGAGTTGTTTTCTCTCTTCGGTTGTTATGAGTAATGCTGATGAGAACACGTATGTACAAGTTTTGTGTGATTGCATGAATCCAGTTCAGTTAGATACATAGCTACAAGGGGTGTTTCTATGGTAGTTCTTTGAGTTAACTAGACTTCACCTGGAAAACTCTCGAGTGTTCTCAGATTTTAAAGATAAAATGCACAGCTGGAGAGATGACACAGAGGTTAGGAGGATTTTGCTGCTCTACCAGAGGACACAAATTTGGTTCCTAGCACCCATGTTGGGTAGCTCTCAATTGCCTGCAACCCTGGCTCCAGAGAACTGGACATCCTGTGCGCGCGCACACACACACACACACACACACACACACACACACACACACACACACACACCACCACACATTTTTTAAATAGTAAATCTAAATAAATAAATAAATAGATAAATAGATAAATAAATAAATAAATAGAGTGGTTTCTGAGGGAGTTTCAGAACCATCCTGTCATCGATTGGAGGGTTCTGCTGTGAGAAAAGTACTTTTCCTCTGGAGCATCATCACTTGGATTTTAAAACCCTGTGACAGACAGAGTTGTATCTAAGTGTGGCACAGAGACTTGGGGCGAGGGCAGGCAGAAAGCATATGATGTGAGGTAGTAATTTTCCTGTTTCTGTCATCCTCTCCCAACACTGGATTATAGCCAAGTAGCCAAGTACTCTTTAAGCCTAATTTGATAAGGTCACCAACTACAGGCTTTGCTCCTAGTGTTCTTCCCTTTCCAGACGCTGGACACTTGATGCCTGAGTTATAGCGTGTGTTGGCCTTCTAGTCACAAGGTGTTGGGAGGCCTATAGAAAAAAAGACTATTCCTCTGGAGAGGGGACTGTGGACCCTGTGGATGAGTCAGTCCGTCAACTCTGAGAGCATCTAGGAAGCAAACCTGAGAGAGGAAGCTCAGTCTCCCACCATGGTGAAGCCAGATTCTCTTACTGAGAAAAATATCAAAGAAAGAAGGTTCGAGGTTAATGTGCCATCGTGCAAAGAACATCTGAAGCTTTGTCCTCTCTGGGGTTGACCTGAAATTTGTGATTACTTTGGGTTGTCTCCTGAAGACTCTCAAAGCTGAACTAATTAAATGTATTTTCATTGTAGAAGTAATTTGACTATGGTAATAATTAGACTATGCTGACAGACTATTTTAAGTCTGTTTAAAACTCTTGGGAATGAATATCTCTGGGATTAATTCTGGTCATATAATAGGCACTTTGAGTTCAATGCCATTCCTGTTAACTCTAGTCACAGTGGCTCACACTACAAATCTGTCCTTGGAAAGATTGGCAGAATTTTTTTATTGGCTTGTTTCTTTTTTTTTTTTTTTTAATGTATGTATTTTATGTATATGGGTGTTTTGGCTGCATGTACATCTGCACACCAGAAGAGGGAATCAGATCCCATGGAACTACAGACAGTTATATATGGTTGCCATATAGGTGCTGGGAATTGAACTCAGGACCTCTGGAAGAGCAGCCAGTGCTCTTAACTACTGAGTGATTCCTCTAGCCTGATGTGGCAGAATTTTGAATAATTCATGATAACTGATGTGATGATTTGGTATTCATCATGTGTTTTATTATTGTCCATGGTTCATCTATGTCTGGAACTTAAAGTCTGGGCAGTATATAATTTAGAAGACAGACTTATCTAGCAGATATCCATGAATAACCTCAGCTAGGGAGATTCTGAATGTGAGCCTGAGTTGACTTCAGGCAGGGAATTCTGGGAAGCCTGTCTTCTACCTAACTCCACCTTACCTTCTTGAGGATCAGAGCCCTGCTCAGAGAGCATCTTCCCAAAGATGCCTGATCATCGGTGTGTGATGGCACGCCAATAGCAAAGGACCATGGAGCCCCACTGATGGTCAGCTGTGCTTATCTTCATCCCCATCCCCATGAGGACACTTGATCTCAGCTAGCTCTGTGCTGAAGCTGGGCACTATTGTGCTGTGTACTATGAAGGGTGCAGTGTCCAGAGCGTGTCCAGGACAGCCCAAGACTGAGTGACCTTGCTGGGTGGTAGTGGCACACACCTTTATTTACAGCACTCAGGAGACAGAAGCAGGTAGATCTCTGAGTTTCATGCCAGCCTGGTCCACAGAGCAAGTTCCAGGACAGCCAGGGCTATACAGAAAAACCTTCTCGGAAAAACTGAAGGAAAAAAAAAAAAAGATTGGGTGACCTCACTTAATATTATACTCTCCAGATCCATCCATTTTTCCTGCAAATTTCATGATGTATCACCCCTTGGCATACAACCAAAGAACTCATATTCTACCACAGATGCACATGGACATCTATGTTTATTGTTTCTGTATTCATGATGTCAAGGAAGTGTACCAGTCTAGATGTCCATTAGCAGATGAATGGGTTAAAATAAATAGGTATAGTTTTTGAGGGGTCACTACAACGTTAGTTATTATTTGGGCAAATGGAAAAATAAGAGAAGGCGCTTACTTTCTGGGAGGCTGTGATCCACTTGGGTAAACGCAGCACTAGTCTATTCTGAGCATGTCTGTTTCTGCACTAGGTGCTAGGCTGTGCGCAAATGATGATGCACAGAGAGAAATGAAACATGGGCTGTGTGTGGAAAGGCTCAGAGGCTGAGAGGAGAGATATTGTGAACAGGAGAAATGCTAAGGGACTTCAGCCTCATAGGCTCCTGTGTTTGTGGGGGAATATTCAAGGAAACAAATAAACCCCAATAGTATAGTAGCTCTAGAGGAAAAGGTAACCTGGCCATTGGAAGCCAGGCTATATCTGTAAATGTTACAGCTCTGAAGAGAAAGGTATCCTGAGCATCAAAAGTCAGACGATGCCTGCATCTCTGAAGGGAAGGAAGCCAGGTGATACCTATAGCTCTGTTTTGGTGGGGGATGGTTTTGCTGCAGAAATGTAGGAGTTCTGCTCTTCTCCAAGAGAGCCTTCACAGCTCGCTCTGCTCTCCCAAGCAAATTTCCAGGCAGAAATGTAGCTTATCTACTCTACCTGGCTCCACTCTGGCATCTGGCAAAAGAAGATCTCACCCAGACCTCATTCAAGAGATTTGTTGTGAGGGAGGAATCCAGGAGAGTGGCTGCCTCTGCAAGGGTGGAAAAAGGCATCTCCCAAACAAACAGGCACAGGGCTTATATAGGGCTTCTTAGGAGTAGAGTTTTTCAAGGGTGAAGATTTTCACAGTGGGAATTGGTCAAATTTCAATCCCTGAGTTTGCACAAACTCAGAGATTGACTGGATTTTGCTCAGGGATTGGTTGGATTTATGCTGAGTTGATCAGGGTCAGATTGTGTTTCTTTGGCTCTGGTTTCGGGGCCAGGGTGTGTTTCTTTCACTGGTCCTTTTTAACGTTTTGGCTGTGGTTTCAGGGCCAGTGACTTGTCTATGGCCTCAGTGTCAGGATATATTTCATTGGCTCTGTGACAGGGTCAGGGTATAGAGACAGGTGGGTGCTCAGGGCTTGTTGGCCAGCTGACCTAGCCAAACTGGTGTGCTCCAGATTCAGTGAGAGACTTAGTCTCAGAAAATAAGATGGAGAGAAGCAGAGGAGACATCTGACATTCATTCTGGCTTTCACGTGAGCACATACAGGTATACACACATGTACACACATCTACATACAGGTAACACACATGAACACACACATGTATATACATACATGTACATACACACAGGCACACACACATGTACATACAACTTCCCCCCGCCCCTGCCCCGAAACTGGCTTTGAAACTGGCCACCGCTTGCAAAGAGACACAGGGTGGACAGCTTTCTGTGCATCAGTTCACGGTCTGTCCCTTATCTTGGCCATCTTGAAGTAGACGGAAGTAGAGGGCTTCATTTCTCATCACCTTCTAACAGTGACAGATCTGATAGGGAAATATGTCTGTCAGAGGTGCACTGATCGGAGACCCAGTCACAGGACAGACAACGTGACTACTGTTAATTCAGTGACTCGGTCTTCCTGGGAGTCAGGTTTAATATGTCTGGACAATTCAGTGTTCAGATTGTGTTTTCTTGAGTATTTTTTTTTTCAACTGAAGATATAGTTTGAGCCAAATTACACCCACTGACTGAATCTTGAAAATGAATTTGGCTTCTCTTTCTCCCGAGGTACTGACTCATTTAGGGAAGCAGATTTCTATTTACAAGCTGAAACCTGCTTTACCTCACTCGGTGAACGTTCTACATTTCAGTCATCACAATAGGGCTTCAGAAAACATGCTCAGTGTCCAATTAAAAGCAAAGCTATCAGCGGGTGCCATGTTCAGGAAGTACCACCAGAAAAGACAGGGCAGGAACCATCTGAGATGTAACCTAGTATGTGCTTATCTCTCTGAGCACAGCTGCCAGACGGGGTGCAGTATGCCCACGCCTCCACCCATTGACGTGTGACCTGCTAGCATGTGCAGGGGAATCTGCCCGAAGTTAACGGTCAAGCTGGAATTGAAGCCCAGGCGGGCTGACTTCAAACTTTTACTCTTGATTTCCGCCCCTTACTCTTTCAAGTCAGAGCATTTGGTGGTTTACTGCAGGGTGGGATAGGGGAGAAGAGGGCGTGAGTGGAAACATAGTTGAGATAAGGGAAACAGGTTGACAGATGAAAGCTGGAGCCCTGTATCAAGAAAAGGAAGAGGCTTCAAAGGAAGGATGTTGAGAGGGGAGAGGGCATCCAAGTGAAATTCCTGTTGGGTGGCTGGGTGTTTAAGTGTAGAGCTGTAGACAAAGTGGACAGGGCTCAAGAAGTGGATTGGAAAGATCTGTTTCCAGGCAGCAGAAGAGGATGTGGGCAGTGGGGAAGAGGAGGAAAGGAAAATGGGTAACGAAGAGAACCAAGATCCTCCAGGACCTGCAGTGAAAGGAAAAAGACAGTCCCTGGGTGGTGACAGGACAGAGCAGGTCACAGCTGCTGAGGAGGGAGGACATCAGATGAGGGAAGGATGGTAGTAGTGCCTAATGGGATGGGAATTGTACAAGGTGGGGCTAAGGGAGTAAATATCGTTGAGCCCGGAGTTAGGCTGGTGTAAAAGCTGCATTGGGGAGATCAAACAACAGCTTCTCACAAAACTGAATCCTGCTATGTGATATGATTGGTTTTGTACTTCCTGCTGTTCCCCAAGAGGGATGAATACCCTCAGGCATTTTCATAAAAAGCTTCATGCACTGTGCTCAAACTTTGGAAGCAACCAAGTCTTTCACTGGATAAATAGAGAAGCAAATTGTGGTATGTCCATACAATAGAATACTATTCACCACTAGGAAGGGATTGGCTATCAAACCACAAAATACATGGGCTGTGGGCCTTAAATGGTTACTGCTAGCATAAAGCAGCCGAGCTGAAAGGGTGACAGTGTTGTGTGCTTCCAGCTATGTGGCAAAGCTGTGCAGACCTTGAGGGGCAAGGGACAGCATGAGGTCTTCAGGGCAGAGGAGCTATTCTGTAGAATATTTGAGTGGCAGGTCCAAGTATCGGCACTGGTCACAGTTCCCACTGAGCTCTGGGACCGAAAAGATGCGTGAAAGGAGCCCTGTTGGAAACCATGGGGCAGCCTCTGACTCACAGAGATCCACCTGCCTCTGTTGGCATGGAAGACAGAAGAACTGCACAGAGGAAAAGAATTCAGAGAAAGCAAGCCATGTGCATACCTCCATGAGAGAGAGCGAGTCTGTAGTTAATGAGCAATGTCGGTGTCCCCAGGCAGGCAAGTGCCTCACTCCACTTCCTCAGCAACTTCCTGCCTCTAGGCAGTGCACTTTCCCTGACATGGTGTGAAAAAATGCTACCTCCTACTAATTTTCCCGGCGTCATCACTGATCACTGCCCTGGAATGATGAGCTCCGTGCAGTTAGTTGTCTCTTTTCTCCCTGTCAGGTGGGCAGTCTTCAGCCCACCCTCCCTGCTCTAGCCCCCAGCGTTGCCTTGCCTGCCCTACCTCCAACACTTCCCGAGTGAAACCCTGGCTGACCTCCTTCCCCTGAGCCACCAAAGAGCAGCCACTGCTCTCCCAGTTCTTGCTGTTCTTTTTGCTGTTACATTAACACACCACGAAGTAAATAAAAAACCAAAACTCGAACAAAGACTTAAAGGGAAGCAAGTGTGGGTATTATCAGGAGGAGGAACTGTCGCTTTAGGACAGTGAACTTTAAACTGGTTGCATTAGTCTGTGCTTTGTGTCTGGCACCTGGACTTTTGGGTCTGTATTGTGACTTAACGGTGGCCAGGTAATAGTTTCTTCAAAGTAGGGATGGAGTTATGTTCATCTTTGTTGCAATCTCACTTAGCCCCCAGTGGTGATTGCAGTAGTAGAGTAGTGATTGGGTTTTGGATGAACTAGGGTGTGTGTGTGTGTGTGTGTGTGTGTGTGTTCCAAAAGAAAAGATGGTGTTATCATCTCTTGGCTGTTGTTTCCCTGGTATATTTCCACATTTGTGCAGTGTATAGGCAAGAGTCCACAGTCTCACCTTTCTGTACTAAAAGGCAGAAGCAGGATCCCAGCCCTGAGGCCACAGGAGCTGCTGTCCTTGGGGGGGTTGGGGGGGGGGGAGATGTGGGACAAGATAACAGTCAGAAGGTTTGTTGACCAAGCTATTCTCCTACTCAAGAGCCACCAATCCTGTCTTCAACATCAAAGGCTTCTTATGTCTCCAATGGGAAGTTGGTATTGCTTGAAGAAGTGGGCATGAAGTCACCCCTGTGACGCCTAGAAGACTGGCAGCATGTGTCCATGTGCCCATCTGCTTCCGAGAGGCCTCAGCCCCCCACTTCGCCACTCCACTCCCTCGCACACACAGTGGAGGAGTCTCTGAGCAGACAGCATTTACAGACCTCTCAGTGGCCACTCAGCCAGTCTCTGTCTGTGCTGCTGATGCTGCAGTCCCTGTATGGGACTCTGCTCAAGCAGCTTGTGTCTGGGTCGCTGCGCAGGATGCCAGCATTTCCCCAGCTGTTCCTGTGAGGGCAGTCGGTTGTCCTCTCAACCCTTCCCTGTGTTCCCGAGCCAGCCTGCAAACTTTGCTTCTGCATCCTCGGAGCATCTGCTTGAAGCACTCTCCTCAGCTGGGAACCGCTCCCTGACTCTTGCTGGGCAGGGTTACAGGTCCTCTGCTTGTAGAGAGAGCAGTTTCGCAAAATCTGAGTCTCCAGCACTCAGATCAGTGACAACAGAGCAGCATCTGGAGCTGAATGGATGCCTTAATAGGCTGGTGATGCGGCTAGCATCGCGGCAGAGGAAGCTAAGGAGGAAGGCTTACAATCGCTGTAGGCAAATCACTGAGCCTCCAGGAGCAGCCGCCCTGGGGAGTGTAGGGTCCCACAAGGAGAGAATTGACTGCATTTCCAGAAAGAACACGGAAGACAGCCCCATGTGTGAGTAATCCCCCCAGTGGGAAAAGCTAGTTATTCCAACTACGTGTGCTTTCTAGCCAGGGCTCCGGTGGCCTAATCTTGGTGGGCTCTGCACAATGCCTGGCTAGGACTTTTCTTTGAAGGGCTCATTTAGAATAGTGCATTGGGAGGAGACTAAATGTGGTGGCTTTCAGATATTGACCAGCACCGGGACAGTTGTTGTAAATCTGCAATAAAGCAGCAAAATCAAAGCTCACAGACCCTTTGCTGTATGAAGCAGAACAGAAAAACAAACAACTATTGCCTCACAGGTGAAGCATCTGTGGAATTCTCTGACTGCTGATGAGAGACAAAAGACATTACAGACTAGGAAGCAATGGGTGCAGAAGGGGTGGGGCTCGGAGGAGAGGAGGCAGTGGGTCTCTGGGGTCCAGCCCCTCCTGCATGTGCTGTGCTGTGTGTGTACTGACTGTGCGTCTGCTTCCTTCCTGCCTAAAGAATGGGCAGCAAGTTTGCCTTTAAGCCTTTCCCTCCAGAGCCCTGTGAAAATAAATACTGTGACACAGGCTGTGATTGACAGGTGGAAGGCAGGCAGACTGTTCACTTCTAGCAGCAAGGCTATCTTGAACGATGACTATCAAATGAAAGGGGAGGCTCGGATTTAATGAGAGGCCAAAGCTGTGACAGCCAGGGCACCCAACAGGTTAGCAGTGAAGACTAACTCAGTCACACCCTTGTATTTCCTTCCTCTCTCAGGGGTTCGCCATCCCTCCCTGTCCCTGCCTGCCTCCATCTGGCCTAGTTTGCTGGTTCCCAGACAGGGAGCAGACCATCCTCACACTCCAAGTGAGGTCATGAGGGGAAGCAGGAAGCAGGAAGCAGAGCAGACTCAGCATCTCTGATCCCTGAGCACCACCCTTTGTGTAAAGCATCTGCTGGTGTAGGTCCTCACAGTGACATTCACACTGAAATTGAGAATGACTTTGAGATGTCCAAGTGCGAGGGGACAGTGTTAGCTGCAGATAGGAACTGACAACCCGGGGTGGTTTTACTGCTGTCCATCTTGCAGGCAGTTTTCTGTGCCAGCATGCTGGGGTGATGGGGCGTATCCAAGATCTGTTGTGAAAGACCACTGTCTTGCGGGTGCGTGGGCGGTTTCATGGGGAGGAGGTAAAGATGTATACAGCTGCAACAGAGAAGCAAAAAATAAAATGGCATTGCCAGTTGACCAATATTTTCTCACCAATGAGGTATTTTCATGTTTAAAACAGAATAGTGTTGGTGGCGGAGGGCTATTTGCCCAGTGATTATCTAAGTAAAGCTACCTCAGCCTGCAGCTATAACCATAAGAACTTCTGGCTTTAGTTTCATTGTCTGAGGGGCGTCATCTGTTGCATGAGATGGGTGTCTGGGATGGAAGTGGCAATCAATTTAACAGAAGCTGGTTGGACCTCGTGTCTGTTGCTAAGGGGGTTGGATCACTGTGGCTAGGGGCAGACAGTGAAAGCGCAGCTGAGCTCGCTTTTTCAGGCAAGCTTTAGAGTAGACTGGGTGGAACTCAGCAATGATGATAATATGTGTATGAAGTAGGTCGACTTCGACTCAGATATCCTTTGCAAGAGAGGTGCTGGAAGTAGAGAGTGGAAATGAAGCCAAGCACACAGAGATAGCAAATGGGTAGATGAGGGGAAGGATGTGCAAAGGGAAAGGACTCAAAGGTGAGAGGGAGATCTTTGGGGAATTGGTGGCTAATGACATGCATTTTCCTGCATTTGGCACAGATTGAATTTTCAGTATTTGAGCTGAAGGAGAAACAAATCAATGTGTGTGAATGGAACACAGCCCACCTGCATGCAGAAGAAGAAACAGTAAATCCTGTGTCGATAAAGACAAGCCTGTTCAAAAGACTCTGTGTGTGTGTGTGTGTGTGTGTGTGTGTGTGAGAGAGAGAGAGAGAGAGAGAGAGAGAGACAGTCTGTGTGTGAGTGTGTGTGTATGTATGTGTGTGTGTGTCTGTGTGTGTGTATGTCTGTGTGTGAGTGTGTGTATATGTATGTGTGTGTGTGTCTGTGTGTGTGTGTATGTGTGTGTATGTGTCTGTGTGTGTTTGTCTGTGTGTGTGTATGTGTGTGTGTGTATGTGTCTGTGTGTGTGTGTGTTTGTGTGTGTATCTGTGTGTGTGTGTCTGTGTGTGTCTGTGTCTGTATCTGTGACTGTATGTGTCTGTGTGTGTTTGTGTGTGTGTGTGTGTGTGTGTGTGTGTGTGTGTGTGTGTGTGTATAAGGAGGCAGAAGATAAATCCCCAAATGTAGTCAAGTGGTGGCTTTGAACCCTTCCAGAGGCCTTTCTAGAAGTTTCTCTCACTGCTTTAAGGCTTGACTCTGTTCTTTCATTCGGCAGGGAATGTAACTGTGGTAGCACACTTGCCTGGCATGTGACAGGCCCTGGGCTCGATGCCCAGCACAGGAAGGGAAATGCACATCTCAGGGCTGACTGGCTGGGGCACTATGCTTTTACGGCACCCTCCTCTCCAGACTTGTACTTCAGTGACCTGGTGAGTGAGAGTAGGCTGGGCTTGCCAGGTTCCTCTCTCTTATTATCTTTTGCCCATATCTGGGGCAACAGATAGAAAACAATATGAAATGTGATAATAAAGAGATTGGGGATAGGTAAGAATTATCGTTCTAAAATTATAGTGTTTACATCTGGCTAGATTTCTTATAATGAAGTAGCATTTTCACTCCCTGCTGCTGTGGGAGTAGAGTTGGTTGGTGTCTCTTCTGTATATGACACTCTTCTACCCCAGCCTTCCAGGGTAGTTGATCACATGACCTGAGATTAAAATGATCATTGAGTTTCTGGAAGCAACTATGAAAGATGCCCATAGGTTCTTGAGCACCAAAACATGATGGAATATTGAGTTGATGGCCTTCACTCCAGCATTTCCTTTTGTGGTATGTGGAGTGGGGGTCAGAGGGCATGTGCAGGGGACTGAGCCCAGGTCTTCAGGCTCTGTACCAAGTTTCTATACCTGTTGAGCTGTCTCCATGGCAATTACAAACATTTTAAAATCCAAAGGCATCCTTCTTCCTCCTCCTGCCTCAGAATTGAAATCAGTGCCCCCCCCCCGACTTGGTTTGTTCTAAGAATAGTCCCAGGGCTACTTGTGAGGACTCTGGAGTTCTGTTCTTTGTGTTTCTTTCATAAAAGGACCAGCTCGAGTTGATTGTAGTCACTGCCTTCAGACCACTGCAAACAGCCAGGCTTTTTCCTAAGTCGGTTAGTGACCATTTATTTTCCTCCCATTTAGCAAGGGAGTGTAGGGTGTTTGTGGAGGAGGCATTCCTAAACCAGCACTAGAGCAGGCTGCACGAGTGAGGAACTGAACTAGAGTCGGCCCAGGGCCTGTGTTCAGACTAATCTGAGTTCTCTGCTCCAGAACCCAGAAGGCTGCACTGCTTTCAGAAAGTAAAGGATGAAGAAAACCAGGTGCACTGTGTGTGGGGTGGGCCTCCTCAGAGACACGCTTCCTACCAGGGTCCCCGAGTGCATATTAGCCGTGGTGGAGTCATAGGAAGCTGGCCCACAGGCTAGGGTTGATCATTCACAGTACACATTGTCGTGTATATGATAAGGAGGTGTCCAGGGAATCATATCAGGCCTCTTCTTTTTAAAGTTAAAAACAATTAATTAAAATATAGTTACATCATTCTCCCTCCTTCCAACCCTGTGTTGTATCAGGCCTCTTTAGCCAGGGTAAAAATGCAGCCTCCCACTTCTGCCCATCTTGTGGAGAATGGTCCTGAGGAGGGAGGAAGTGGAGAGACTGGCACACTCTGCTGCCTTCCCCTCTGAAATGCTGTGAAAGCAAGCTTTGGATGTCCTGTCTCTTTAGTTTTCCTCCCCTCTGCTGTGCACCCAGAATTCCCTGAGGACAGCAGAGGTGTGGTATGTCTGTCCTTGTGTGCTGAGTGGCACTGATGGCCGCTTTGTTTTGTGACCCCTTAGGACCTGAAGATGGAGTAGTAAAAAAGCATCCCCCATGATTCTGAGCACCTTTCCATGTGGACTCCAGCCCTAGCCAGAGGCTGCTCGTGGAGCGGAAGGAACTGACCTACTGCTTTCTTGAGAACCCCTTCCTCTCCTAATTCATGAGCCAGCAGGATGCGGTCGCCGCGCTTTCAGAACGCCTGCTCATAGCTGCGTACAAAGGCCAAGCAGAGAATGTGGTTCAGCTCATCAACAAGGGTGCCAAGGTAGCAGTTACCAAGGTAACAAGGAAAAATGCCATAGCTGTTCTCTGGGAATAGCTCCCCTCTTGTCTGCAGAACTGTTGTTTGGTTCATAGCTTTTAAAGAACTGGCTTTGGTAAAGAGATGGAAGCTTGGAAGAAACAAGAAGCACTGAAAATGTTTTCATTGTCATCTTCCAAATGGAACCTTTGTAATTTGTTTTGACAGTCTTTAAAGTCACATGCGACTTTTCCCCCATCCACCTTTGTAGCCAGTGGACAGGATGTCTCTTTGGAGAAGTTCCTACACAGAGTCTGACTAAATAGTGAGCTGGGGTGGGGGCAGTAATCATGTCAAGCAGGCCTAGCAAGGTGGACCAGCCTTTGGTCAGGAAGGTCATCCCCCCCCCCAATCTCATTGTCCCCATTTGTCATTATTACTGTGGCCACTATTTTCATGTGGGCTTTGCATGACACGGTTTATACATTATCAGCAGATGCTACAATGATAGATTGGGGACATTTGGTTGAAGGCAATTTTATAGCAAAATCCCAAGAAAAGTAGGCCCTGGGAAGGTGTGGTTGTGCCAGCATCAGGGAGGGAGAGGATCATAAGTTTGAGGACAGGTCCTGCATAGTTGAAGGTTACTGGCACAAAAGTATGCAGCTGCTGTTGCTGTGAGTACCGTAAAAGCTCCAGAGAGGGTTCTCTTCTCACCCACACTTTGGAGATAAGGACACTGAAGACATTCCTGCCCAGGCAGAAATGCACCTTATGTCCAGGGTGCCCCAGTCTGAAGCTCTCCTGCCCTCCACCCCAGACAGAGCTGTGAAGATGCAGATACGCTCTCATTTTTTTCATATAGCATCTGCTAATATCTCTGACTTTCTGGACCATATGTTGGTCAGTTGTCAGTCACAGCCACTCATGCATTTTAGCATGAATTCACCAGGACCAATCCATGTTCGTGCTCTAATCTTGGACTTCCTTTTGGGAAATAAATTTCTGTTGTGGCAGCCTAAGCACACAATACAAGCACATTCTAGTTTTAGAAAACTTCTGTCGTCCGGTAAAAGACATCCGTTCACTACCTCCTTATCCCCAGCCCTTGGTGACTATGAGTCTCCTTTTCATTTATGAGTCTCCTTTTCTTGGATATTACATAGAAATGGAACTATATGATGTCCTAGCTGGTTTTATGCCAACGACACAAGCCAGTATCATCAAAGGAGGGAAACTTCTAATGAGAAAATGCCTCTGTAAAGTAGGACTGTAGGCAAGCCTGTAGGGCAGTTCCTTAATTGGTGATTGATGGGGAGGGCCCAGCCCATTGTTGGTGGTGCCATTTCTGGGCTGCTGGTCATGGATTCTATAAGAAAGCAGGCCAAGCAAGCCATGTGAGCTAGCCTGTAAGCCACACTCCTCCATGACCTCTTCATTAGCTCCTGCCTCCAGGTTCCTGCCCTGTTTGAGTTCCTGTCCTGATTCCCTATAATAATGAGTAGCAGTATGGATGTGTGAGCCAAATAAACCCTTTCTTCCCTAACTGGCTTTTTGGTCATGGTGTTTTGTCCCAGCAATAGAAACCCCAACCAGATGTATGGTATATGGTCTCCTGTCATGATTTCATTCATGGAGCATAGTATATTATCAAGAGTCATTCATGTTGCAGTGAATGATACCTCATTCCTTTTTCATGGCTGAATAGCAATACATAGTAAACACACAAAGCACACAATACATAGTAGTCCCCTTATCTCTATTACAGAACCCTCAGTGGATGGCTGATATCTCTAAGCTCCATACATACTATGTCGTTTCCTATGTGTAGATAGGAGTTTAATAGTACAGATAATAGAGTTTAATATATAAATTAGGCTTAGTAAGGGAATGACCACAATTAATGTAGACCCCCCATAGTGTATATATATATATATGTGTGTGTGTGTGTGTGTGTGTGTATGTATAATTATGTGTGTGTATTTATATATATATGTATAATTATGTGTGTGTATGTATATATATATATATATATATATATATATCAGTACACTAAGATAAAGTTATCAGCGTCAATGTTGTTGTGCATTGGGACCACTGAACAAAATAATGTACCACCAGTTCATCTGATGAGTATGGGACTGCAGGTAGGAAGGGGGGGTAGCATGGATACATGGACAAAGGGATGATTCATGTCCCTGGTGGGACAGCATGAGCTTTCATTGTGTCACCCAGCATTATGCAATTTCAGACTCAAAAATTCTTTATCTCTTGAATTTTCCATTTGTCATTTCAGATTGTGATTGACAATGCTTATCATTTGGAGTGAGATGATAGTAAAGAAAAATTGTTATGCTGTCCTTTAGTCAGTTAGTGGACATTTCCAGCTGTTTCTAGTGTAGGGCTATTATGAAAATGGCTGTCAAGGCATGAGCATCTGTACACACACTTCTGTATAGGCAGAGTTTGCATTTGTGTGGGGTGAGTATCAGGGAGATTGCTAAGTCACACAATAAACCTGTTTAATGCTGTAAGAAAATGTCATGCCTGTTTTCAAAGTGGGTTTATAGTTTCACATTCCCACCAGCATGTTTGAGGGTCCTGTTTCCTACTTTGCAACCAGTATTTACTATATTCTATTGTTTGTTTGTAGAAATGTTGTCTCACTACTCTAGTCCAGGCTGGCATTGAATTCACAGCAGCCCTCTTGTCCCCAGCTTTCCAAGCACTGGGACTACAGATGTGAGCCACCATCCCTGGTCACAGTTTCCTTTTAAATACAGATGATCTTTGACTTACAGTGGAGTCATGTGCTGATAAATTCATCATAAATTGAATTTTCTGTAGGGTTAAATGCATTTCCTACACCTAACCTACTGGACAGCTCAGCATCAGGATACACGTGGGATATCCTCTGCTATCTTTCTGATCATGTGGCTTGTTGTTGCTTGCCCAGCATCTCAAGAGGGTCCCATACTGCATATTTCTAGCCTTCAGGGGAAAAAATTCAAAATTTAAAATGATTTTTTGTGAGTACGCATTACTTTTATATCAGTGTTGAAGAGTCATAAATCAAATTACCATAAACCATGTCTTTACCAAAGTCAAACTTACCCACAAGGAAATTTAAAACTGATGAAGTACTGTATTCTATGCATATGGGTGTTCTGCCTACAAGTGTGTCTGTATACCACTGTGCTGTTGGGTGTATGTACACATGTTTATGTACTACATTTCGTGCAGTGCCTGCAGAGGCTAGAAGAGGGTGTCAGATGCCCTAGGACTGGAGTTACAGACAGTTGTGAGATGCCATGTAGTGCTGGGACTTGAACCTGAGTCCTCTGGAAGAGCAACCAGTATTCTTAACCTCCAGGCCATCTCTCCAGTGCTTGCTAGAGAGCTTTAAAAAAAAAAAAAAAAAAAAGACACCATAGTTCCATGCTGCCACTTCAGTTGAGGTGTCCCCACCCTTGGGGAGCAGTCAGAAGAGGGCAGGGTTCTGGCTTCATCACAGGCAGGACTTTCAGGTATTCCGTAAGCAGACACACTTACTAAACGAACCTGGATCCTCAGCACATGGGCGAACAGAAGGATGACCAGGGAAAGAATAAGACATCCCCAAGTATGTGTGGGCTCCTCGAGGCAGATGTGCACCCAGCTGGCATGTATATAATCCTGTGGCTTTCTAAGTTAGATGGCTCAGAGTATAATTTACAAGGTTTAAAGGCTAAAGAGTTTTCCTTTTGTAAGCAAAATTGTAAGCTTTCTGAAGGGTATTGTTTAGATTTAGAATAGAAGAAGAATGCCAAAAACTCAAGAATGTACATCATGTTGGCCCTTAGTAGGCACTTTATTTACTGACCAAGACATCTCTGTCTGTGATTGCCCTTGGTGGGCAGCGTGGGACTGATCAGGGCCTGAAGTCTCCTGACTTTGTCCACAGGACAGGAGAACCAGGGCTAGGACCAAGGGCTCTCTCCCTTCCCATGTACCCATGATGCCTTCAGTCTTCTTGCTGCTCTTGAAGAAATGGCTTTTACATCTCCTAGCTGTCTTCTTCCCCACCCACTTGCTCCCACATTCTTAGAATATATGTATACTATTGATTGACCAGTTTAATGTTTAAAATTAAGTCAAATTATGTTTTCAATACTTAAAAAAGAACAGGTTTACATCTTGACTGTTTGCAGGTGTGAGTTTCAGTGGGCCTATAGACATTCACACCATGCCCCAGCTGGTACCACCATTGGCTTCCAGAACTTTTCCCACTTTTCCAAATGGAAGCTATGTTCTCATTGAACAGACTCCTCAGTCCCCGCCCCCTAGCACCTGGATCTCTTGAGACAAGGTCTCACATGCCTTTCTGACTGGCCTGGGACTAACTCACAGGGTGGCTCCGACTGGCCTTGAACTCAAAGCTGCCTTCATGGCCATTTTATACACACATGATCTTGCTTTAAATGTTTCAGAGCAAACCTACATGTCCCCAGTTGTAGCCTGTCACTCTTCTCAGGGTCTTTTGTGTTGAGTGGTACCCCCATTTGTGATTTTATACCACCCAGTTTTCTTCTTGGTTCCCATTGTCTCTCCACTTGCCACCTTTTAGTGGACAGGCTGTTCTTCCTGCACCCTGAATTTCTTCTTGATATCTTTCTAGCTGCCTGCACTGATGCTGCAGGAGACACTTTAGGAAACAGAAAAGGCGGGTTTTCTTGTGAGAAAGCCTTAGTTTTATAGATGCTCACATTATCTACAGAGCCACCTCATGTAAGAAGTGTCTCTGCTCCAGGCTTAATTTTATTAGCTTACCATCGTAGGAACTTTGTTGCCTGTATAGACCCTCCACGTCGCTCCTGATGCTGAGCATGGACCAGAGCCTTAGTGTTAGAAGCCTGAGGAGCTGCAGGGTCGACTGGCTGCCTGTGGGACTGTTAAGAAACTCCTCTTGGGATGCTGTGGTTTCCACTTTCTCTAAAAGTGACCAGATAAAGTTATTTGATGAAATTCCAATTCAGAAGAAAATATAACTTCATTCACAAAATTAACATTTATCAAAGATTCCATTTAATACCAGTCACTGGCCCTAAGAAATAGAATAAGGACTTAGATAACTAAGAAACAGAAACCATGAACAAGAGGGAGCTCATGGACCCCAGACTGACAGCTCAGAAACCAGCATAGGATGGAACCAGGCCCCCTGAACAGGGTTGTCAGTTAGGAGGCCTGGGCAGTCTATGGGGCCTCTGGTAGTGGAACAGCATTTATCCCTAGTATACAAATGGACTTTGGGAGCCCATTCCACATAGAGGGATACTCCCTCAGCCTAGACACATGGGGGGAGGGCCTAGGCCCTGCTCCAAATGATATGACAGTCTTTGAAGATCCCCATGGAAGGCCTCACCCTCCCTGGGGAGCAGAAAGGGGATGGGATGGGGGTTGGTGGGGGCATGGGAGTATGGAAGGGTGTGGGAACTGGGACTGATATGTAAAATAAGATTGTTCTAATTTAAATAAAAAAGATCAAAAAAGAAAGAAACAGAAACCAGCTGTGTGTGGGTGGTGCACACCTGTGGCAACAGGAAGACTGAGGGTTCCACAACTGGACTAGGTACAGAGAGTGAGAGCCCTTAGAACATTCAGTCCTAAATGAAAAGTTTCCATCAACTCCCTCCCCTCAGGACTTGGGAACTCTGTAGAAAACGAGGCAGGAAGAGGGCAAGAAACAGTGGGGATAGAGGACACCAAGGAAACAAGGCCAGCTAGACATAGCAGGACTGAAGCACAGAACTCACAGAGACTGTGGCAGCATACTCATGGCATGCACAGATAAGCCAGATGGGGTCTCAGCGCTGAGAGGGGATGAGGACACTGTCTACCATATTTAACCCAGAAGCTATCTCCAATTGACAACCATAAAACAGAAGAATTCGTTCTCTCCAATGGAACGGTACAAAAACCACCCGTAAAGGTAGTCCCCATGGCCAACTGTAAATGGCCAACTGAAAATAAACTCAGTGATATGTTTGGAAGGTTTTGTTTTGTTTTGTTTGTTTACTCGTTCATCTCCTGAAACTTTGAACATTTTTTTTTAACCTTACTGATCTTTTGCTTATATATTATGGTTTCTGATTTTGTGTTTTTTAATGAGCTTTCTATGTTTGCATTATACGTGCCTCATGCTTTTTGTTTTTTCTTTGGTCTGTTTGTTTGTTTGCCTGTTTGTTTTCTAAAGAGAAGGAAAACAAAGGTTGATTTGTGGGGAGTCTGTGGGAGGAGATAAGGAAGGAGAAACTGGGATCAAAATACATGAAAAAAATCTTTTCAATTAAAAAAAAAATATCAGTGGCTCAAGTTGTTCTGAGCTTTGTAGTGAGCCTCAACCAAACAAAACAAAAAGTAGACACTTGATTTTCAGGAGGCTAACCCTTGATTTCCAGGAAGCTCTGCATAGAGTTATCCCTGAGTGCTCCAGAGGGTAGACCTGAGAGGGAGAGGCAGCATTGGGGGAAGGCTGCTTAAAGAAAGAAGGCTCTGTGGACATCTATCTGCAGGTGAGCCGAAATCAAGTCACCCAGAAAGGACTTGGGAGAGACAATAGCCTAGGCACAGAGGCCACTTGCCACTCTGCAGTAGCTGCCTGGGCTTTGGTCCTTGCCTCCAGTTACAGCCATGTGACCTGGGCCAGTGCCTTCCTCTCACCCTTCCTTGGTGTTACACCCAAGCATGATAGCAGTACACTATATTGGTATCTCCTGCTGTCTGTAAAAAAAACAGTTCATAGAGCACAGTGATAGGAGGGGCTAAAGGAAAGAGGGAGAGGAGACTGCAGAAAGCATTTTGAATAATGCCCCGTGTGTCATAAGCAGCCAGCTTGTCACCTCCCTTCCCCCTTTCTTCCTGTCCTCAAGCCCTGCTCCCAGGACTAGGGAATATTTTGTGTGTTTTCAGAAGTATTTATGCATGTAAAAGCAGGTCTACATCACTTAAAAATGTAAACGGGCCCATACTCAGCATAGCAATCCTTTATGAGCTATTTAAGAGCTTTACCGCATGGATCTAGTTGTTTGGTGAAATGGCTCTGCATCTCTCATTATGTGGCTAGACTGTAACCATTTGAGCAGCAGCCTCACAGGAGGCCGATTGTTTGCTGTTCCACATGGTCTCTGCTGCAGGGTGCACACTGGATGTCTCTCCAGCAAATTCCTAGAAAATGCCTGGAGCAAAAGGTGTATTAAAATTATGATTCCACTGAAGGGCCCCTCTAGCTCACCTGCAGAGAGCTTTTGGGAATAAGGATCAGTGGGTAAAGAGACAGGACTTGGCTGAGGTTGTGTAGTTGGATTTTTCTTTGGGACATTAGCCAGCTCCCAAAAAACAGACACTTGTTATTAATTATGAAAGCTCAGCCTTTAGCTTAGGCTTGTCCCACTAGCTCTTATAACTTAATTTAACCTGTTTTTAACTCATCTACATTCTGCCTCAGGGCTTTTACTCTTTCTTTCATTCTGTGTGTCCTTCTCTTGCTTCTCCAGGTCTGGCTGGATGGCCCCTGGCATCTCCCTCTCTCCCTTTTGTCTCTCTAGAGCCTAGATGACTCCTCCTCTCTCTGCCTTGAAGTTCTGCCTATACCTCCTGCCTAGCTATGGCCATTTAGCTTTTCATTAGACCTATCAGGTGTCTTAGGCAAGCAAGTTTACATCTTCACATCGTTAAACTAATGTTCCACAACAGGACTGTACAGGCTTCCCTTAGCTGTCCCAACAAACTCCCATAGACAGGGACACCTGCCTTACAGTTTTGGAGGCTGGAGTGGGAGATCAAGCCATGCTGTCTGAACCCAGGGGTGAACCGGTCCTGCTTCTTGCTGCTGGTAGTGGGTGGTCCTGGACTTACAGGGGTAATACCCGATCCCCTCCTCTGTCTTCTTATGGGTTTCTCTCTGTGATTGGTGCTACCAGGGCAACTGTTAGCTTCACTTAAGCATTAAGGGCTCACCCTGCTCCTATATGACATCATCGAAACTCTTTTACATCTGCAAAGGCTTAGTAAAATCATGCAGATATACCAGAAAGGGGTCAGAATGAGATAACTAGGTGGGAAAGGGCAAGAGAGGAATAACTTGGGATGCTTAGGGTCCAGACTTTGAGAGGCATAGGGTATACGCCCATTATCTGAATGGAAGTCTGGTTGTGCTTTGCCAGAGACAAGTGGCTGTAGATGGGTGTCGTGGCATTTTTCACCCAATGCAGGGACCCCTCTGAGAATAAAGGGCTTTGCTACAGTTTAAGCAAGTGTCCCTAGAGGCCCATGCTATAAGGATTCGGTCTCTGGTTGTGGCACTATGAAGTAATGTTAATCTCACCAGGTAAGAATAACACCACTACCATGATCTCTGAGTCAAAATTGAAGCAAACTTCTTTAAATACTGGCCAGGTCCATACCCGTAATTCCTGGAGAATGGCCAGGAATTATGTTATGTTATGGCCTGGTGCTTATGGAGGCAAATCCCACAAGGCTCCGTACTTCCTGCCTGTGTGTGACCAAGCACATCTTGTACAGCTGGGGCAACCAGCCTTGCTTTATAAATCTCTTACAGTAATTAAAACTTAAAACATAATCTAGCCCTCACAATGGGGCCTAGAAGGAAGTCTTAAGTCGTTGGTAACATGCCCCAAAGAGGATAGTGAGCCCTAGCTAGCCCCTAGCAAGTGGCTTCACTCCATCAGGCTCTTTTGCCATGATGTCTTTTCTCACCACCCAGTGGCCTCCTCTAAGACTGGAATATCCAAAACCTTGAGTCAAAGTCTACCTTTTTTCTTTATAAGTTGATTATCTGAGGTATTTGTTATCATAACACAATACGGACTACTATAGGTTTCTATTAGTAACTGCACAGGCACAGTGCAAATAAACCAAATTGTCCCCCCTCCCCCACTTGTATGTCTGCATGGCCACCCCAGTATGAAGGTAACCTTCCAGGGTGGGGCTCTGGTCCATTTCAGTTTGTGGCTTTGTGTTTGGCGATGGGATGGTGGGTCCTCCAGCAGGTAGGGCTGTGAAAGGGCCAGTCCAGGCGGTCCCTCCTTGGGGCTGAGCAGGATGGAGAGTGTCGATGACCCAGACCTCCCTCCTAGTCATCAGAGAGAATCACACTGAGTCTGGAGCCTTGTCAAAGCAAGAGCTTGTTTTATTGTAAAGGAATGTGCTTATATATCATTGAGAAAGAGTGTGGGGACCTTAGGATGGGGTGAAGTGTAAGGGCCAATAATATTTCATCACGTTAGCAGTAGCTGGGCAGAGGCCATTTTGCTGAGTCACTCCCATGCAGAAGTGATAGGCCAAAGACAAGCCGCCAAACTCTAGCCAGGCTCAGGAAGTTCCACTAGGCCTTGTGTCCGGGCCTTTTTAGGCCCAACACTGGGACTTATTTCCAAGGTTTGTGTCAGAACTGGTGTTTGCTAGCCTGTTGGTTTATAGTCATTTTCTTGAAGTTTCTGATCCCCAGGGGTGCGGTGGGGGTGGATAATGGGAAAATAGATGGCTACAAGGTTGCTGGTTAGATAAAACCTTTCACTTGAGAAAGTGTGCTATGTATAGCATACTTCTAGAACTTCATGAATATATTTAAAGAGACTTTTAAAAACTTATTTATTCATGTATATGTATGACACGTGTGTGTGTGTGTGTGTGTGTGTGTGTGTGTGTGTGTGTGTGTGTGTGCACAGATTACATGAACAGAGATCAGGAGTTGGTTCTCTCCATGTGGCGTCCAGAGATTGAACTCAGGTTATCAAACAGGCTTGGTAAAAAGCACTAAGCCATCTTACTGGCCCTAAGAAGAATTTTTCATTTTTACCTGGCATTCTAGGCTTATAATCCCAGCTATTCAGAATGCTGAAGCAGGAAGGTGGCAAGTTTGGGGCTAGCTTGTACTACAGACTAAGTTCAAAGTTAGCCTAGGCTCCTTAGTAGGATCTTGTTTCAAAATAGAGTAAAAGTGGGCTGGAGAGATGGCTCAGTGGTTAAGAGTACTGGCTGCTCTTCCTGGAGCCCTGTGTTCAAATGTCTCATAAGCATCTATAATGGGGTCTGATGCCCTTTCTGGCATGAAGGAGCATATGCAGATAGCGCCTGTGCATAGAATACATACATACATACATACATACATACATACATACATACATACATCCATACATTTAAACAGAGTAAAAACAGGGTGGGAGAACTTGTTTGGAGAACATCTGCATGCATGTGACCCTAAAATCAGCCCCCAGTACCACCCCTCCCCCACACCAAAACCAAATCATTTCCATCTCTAAATAGGTGATGATCTAATGCAGAGGGCAGGGAAGTGGACCACTCTCCATCCTGTCCAGTCTCTCACCAGAGAGAGTGTCCTTCCCTGTGTTGTTTGTTTCTTACAGTCCCCTCCTGAGAGGTTCCATGCAAACCGATACAACAGTATTCATTTTCCCATTTACATAAATTATAGGATATTATACATTACCTCTTCTTTTTTTAATTTTTTGGAACTCATAGAGATCTGCCTGTGTCTACCTCCAGAGTGCTGGGATTAAAGGTGTGCACCTCCATGCCTGGCATACAGGCATGGTTTACTTAATGATGTATGGCGAAGCTATAATTGGGGTACCTAATCCCAATTAGTCCCGTACTGTTGGCTCATAGGCTATACTAACCTCCTGCTTTTACAAATTATGCTCTTCTTTGAGGCATATCCCATAGTGTGCTTATATTTGTGGGGGTAAACGTCTTCAAGTGGTACCGCTGGGTCAGAATTTGTGTGCCCTTATAATTTTAGCAGCCAGAGCCAGCTGTGTTGTGCCAGTGGATATTCACAGCTTTTCTTCTTTTTGGTTTACTTATTTATTATGAATACAGTGTTCTGTCTGCATGTATGCCTGCAGCCCAGAAGAGGGCAGTAGATCTCATTACAGGTGGTTGTGAGCCACCATGTGGTTGCTGGGAATTGAACTCAGGACCTCTGGAAGAGCAGTCAGTGCTCTACTGAGCCACCTCTCCAGCCCTGAGCTCACTCTATTACAAGGTTCCCCTTCCCCCTTCATCTGAACTCAGCCCACCTTGTTCTGGAGCTGTATAGTTGTTAGTCTGACATCTGACCTCTGTTTCTCTTCACCTCCACATTTCCTCTGGGAACTAGAGAAGCAGAGGAACAGGCTGAGAGAGGAACAGATGCTGATCACACATCATTTTCCTCCTTCATTGACTTTTATTTAGACTGCAAAGCGGGAGTGCCTCTCAGACTATGTGGGATGCTTAGGGCCTGCCCAGGCTGCTGCCATACCTAGTCCTCTGTGCTCTGTGGAGCAGTATATTCCACTGGGAAAAACCAGTATTGAGGGCATAGACATACATGCCAAACTAAAGATGCTGGGCAGTGGTAGCATACACCTTTAATCCCAGCACTCAGGAGGCAGAGGCAGATGGATCTCTGTGAGTTCAAGGCCTGCGTGGTCTACAAGAGATAGTTCCAAGATAGTCTCCAAAGCCACAGAGAAACCCTGTCTCATCTATACTACACATAGGCCCATGCCCTTTACATGACCAGCAAGTACTTGACTACTAGTTGACTGCTGGTGGATACCCCAACCCTCAATACCTGCTTTGCAACAGCTACAGATATTGCCAATGGAAAGAAAGTCTCAAATGGAAAAATTTAGGCTTCTATGGATTATCATCTGAAATCACCAGGGAAAATTGATTTATGATGGTAGTTCTGAGCAATAATTATAATAAAGCATTAAGATTTTATTTAGTCTATTAGTGACAAACCCATTAAGATGTGACAACTAGTTCAAATGATAAGTGGAAAACTTTCTAATATGTAGATTGTTAGTAAAGTAAAAATAAATTTGCCTATTAGTGTAGCACTGGCCGGTATCCATAGGATCTTCACAGTGTGTCGCCGTCATTGTCTATGACTTTGAACCAGTGGAGGGCTTAGCAATAAATAATCTGGAGTCACTCTGTTTTTGATAGGACATGCACGTTACCTCTGGCTCATGGAATTTGGACAAGCTGTACACAAGGTGCAGCCTCTGCTACCTTATGACCCAGCACACAGTTCAGGGCTGTGAAGCCCACCCACCCACTCCTTTTTTATCCCCAGAACTTTTCTGTCTCTCCACACTAAAATTCTGTCTGTGTTGGAGACTAACTCCTCTGTCCTCTTCCCAGAGCCCTACCATCCTCCATCCTACTTCTTGTCTCTTTTAATTTGTTACCCATCTTTCCCAATTCTTATTAAGGGTGGAGATAAAAGAGCTCAGTCACCTTCTCTCCAAGCCTGGCCAGCTTACTAACCTTCTCAAGCCACACAGGGTGATCCAGGAGGAGGACGGGGCTCAGTTAACCATGGCTATGATCACTATGATGGCTGTGTCCCCACTGGAGTTCATTTTTCTCAGTGGTTCCTTTGGATCAGTGATTCTAAGCATTGGCTAGAGGTAGAAGCATTTGGACAACCTTAAAAAATGCTAATGCCAGCCATGGTTCTGGGGACACTTGATTTAACTAGTCTGGGATGTGGCCCAAGCTTGAGGAGCTCCCAAGTATTCAGAGGGAGAATAAAAATTGCTCTAGGAGCTCCTCTTGTCGGGGGGTAGGATTACATTGTCTATAGAGGTTGGTGAATATGAAATGCTGATATTCTGAATGCTGTAATTCAAAACAATGAGTCTACTAGGAAACAAATGAATCAATTATGGAAATACAGTATGTGCTGTGGATTCTTATGTGGCTTGCCTCTGGGAAAATACCCAGAAAAGTATGTCCTCAATAATGGAATCCTAGTCTTCTGAGGTTCTTGATAAGGCAGACATCATGGGGACACATGCTTCTAGCAAAGGAGATGTTTCTGGAGGGAAGGGCGATGCCCACTCAGATTGAGAGGTATATTGGAAAATTAACATGAAGGGGTTGGCATGAACCTCTCTCTGTCTGGGTCTTTGAGGGCTGCACTGTGACTGAGGACAAGCCTCAGGACCTAGGGATAGAGCTAGAACTCCAGTCTCCTAGGTGATCAAAGGCTGCGTTGAAGTGGAACCCAGAATTTGGTTTCTGCTCTCATCACTGCTCTTCCTTGCTGGTCCCTTGCTACAGGGAGTTTGTGGGCATGCTCACTGGCTTTTCTGGGCCTCTTGTCTTTAGTATAGGCCTTGGTTAAGTGGTGCTCACTGGGGATGGAGGTGACCTTGCTTACACTCCAGCTCTGGGTATACCCAGGAGAGATTCTGGCTCAGAGATACCAGCTGCTGCCTGGGTGTTCTGTAAGAAGCCATGCATCACCCTCCACTGTGTTGAGGCAGTGCTGCTGGTATTAGGTTGCCTCAGCAGACTCCACAGACACCCTCTACACATCAAGTGTTTGGTAACCCAGATAAAGTTCCACAAAATTTCCCCAAATCATGTAGGTCCTAAGCTCCCAGGCATATAGGTTAATAGGTCTTTTTAAATTATTTATTTCTCGTGTGTGTGTGTGTGTGTGTGTGTGTGTGTGTGTGTGTGTGTGTGGATGGGGGGCAGTGATGGGTGTCACAACATGCATGTGAAAGTCAGAAGATAACTTTACAGAGTTGGTCCTCTTCTCCCACCTTTCCGGGGTCAACTCAGGGCATAGCTAATGGGTTGTGACTAGATATTTTGTTACATGTTGTAGCCTTGCTCAGTGTCAGAATTTTAAAGTCCTCCCTTATGCTTGTATCTTTCTGAACAAATGCAAGCCAATCATAAGCGCGTTGTAAGATTCCCAAAGCAGCAATCTGCCAACTAGTGGTTGGTGGGTGTTAGACTATGAAGATACCAAGGCCTCTGGCCAGAAGCAGCATGGTGGCTCCTGCTGACTCTTGGAGTGCTTTGTCCTGTCTTCATTCTTTTCATCTGTAATGACTTCGATTTCTAAAATATCCTTAAGAGCATGTTTAGAGACTGAAATTCCTTCCTTAGCAGGCCCACTGCTTCCAGCATGGTGAGCCATGATATGTTTTAGGTTGTTGTAACCCCTGGTGTGTTTTAGGTTGTTGTAAATTTAGGTTATGTGGTTTAATGGGTGGCAGTTAAGCCTGTTTGTTTTTAGCCCTTGTTTCTGTTGGATGTAGCAATATAGAAAAAGAATCATATAGAGGGGTCAAGAGAAATTTACTTCAAGCTAAGTGCTGTATAGTAGCAGTATACACCACAGATCTGCCTGTGTCCTAGATCAGACCATGTATGTACAGTTGTTTTTCATAGCTGAGGATGAGTGTCAAGATCAGGGTACTGGTGGATTTGGTTCCTGGTGGGGGTTCTTTCTGATTGATATATATATATATATATATATATATATATATATATATATATATATATATATATGCATGTATGTGTGTATATACATATATATATCCAACTTCTCTGTCATCACATACTCAGAGCAGAGTGGGGAGTGTTTACTATTCCCTTCAAAGGATGTTGATACCATCCTAGACGGTCCTCCCTGAAGACCTCATCTTCAGACACTATTGCACTGAGGACCAGCTTTAGCATCTGAATTCTGGGGGAGACCCAGACATTTGGTTCAAAACAGACTAAGGAAGAAAACTGTATAGTTGTCTCCACTTGTCCTCAGGATTCAGCCAACTGAAGATAGAAAATCTATTTGAGACTGTAAATTATCCTCATCTGTAGATGAGACTTGAAGCCATGTGCTGTCTTCCTTTGTTTTTGAAAAGTTTAGGAGATGGAAGCCATGATAAATATTAAAAAGAAATTAAAGCTGGCTGTGGTGGCACACACCATTAATTCCGGTACTTGGGAGGAAGAGGCAGGCAGATGTGATCTACATAGTGAGTTCTAGGCCAGCCAATGTCACATAGTTAGACACCATCTCAAAATAAATTGTATTTGTAATACGTGCTGAACACTGCTTTCTTTTCATACCATTAATAGCACAGCAATTGTTTACATAGTGCCTGCATTTTCTACAGCTGGTATTATAGTCTAGAGGCAGTTTGTAGTATAGCAGAGGAGTGTGGAGCTCCTATGCCTATACTATGCATTCGGTTATAGATACTCATCTGAGGGAGGTCCTGGAGCCTTTAGTTTCCAAAGGATACTGATAAAAAACTAAATGAATGTATCAGCAGATGTTTTACTTCCAGAAGATCTGAGTTCAGTTCCAAGAACTCACATGGCATCTCACAACTGTCTGTAACTTCAGTTCCAGATGATCCAGTGCCCTCTTCTGGCCTCCATGAACACCAGGTACATAAATAGTACAAAGAAATATTCAGATGTGCACATGATATACATATATACATGTGTATAGGCCAAATAGTAATATGTGAAAAATAAATGTAAATGAAATCTTTCTTAAAAAAAGAAAAAGCATATGACAACATCTCATACATTCATGTAATAAAAATTCTCAGCACTGCAGAAATCAGGAATTTTCTACATATGGTAAAGACCAGCTACAGAAAACAAAATAACACAACAGAAACCCCCTGTAGGCATTGTGCCTCATGGTGTGAAAGAAAACACTTTGCTACTGAGAGCAGGAAGAAGGCAGAAACCTCTACTCCCACTCTCATCCCACACGATCTGGAAATTCTAGCCACTGGGGTAGGGAAAGAAAGAGAACAGAAAGCAAATAGGCTGAAATAAGTGTACACATGAACGGTGGTCATGACTGTACAACACTGAATCGATTCAGTGCCTCTGAATTTTACATTAAAACAGGTAAGATGATAAATGCTTATGCTATATATATTTTACCACAATAAAACAAGACACACACACACACACACACACACATGATCCAAGAAGCAGCAGAATATTAACTACTAATTCCTATGAAATTTCTGATATTCCTGCTCTACTTCTTAAGTTCTGGGCCTGCAGGTGTAAGCCATCATGCCCAGTCCAGAATAAAAAAATTCCTTTATTCTTTTTTTGGTATTTTTCGAGACAGGGTTTCTCTGTGTATCTCTGAATATCCTGAAACTCTCTTTGTAGACCAGGCTGGTCTCACAGAGATTCACCTGCCTCTGCCTTCCAAGTACTAAGATTAAAGGTGTGTGCCAACACTACCCGGCCAAAAGGAATTTTTTTTTTTAATTAATGAAATCTAATTATTTGAAACAATTGGTTAAAAATTGTTTCCTCTCCAAATTATTGATGAATATTGGTATTTTAAAGAACTATCTCAGTAATAGCTATTGCTGCCCAGTCAGGAATCACCAGCTGTCTGTTCTATTACATTTTGTCCTGTTATTCTGCAGTTCTTCAATCTTGCTGCTTTTTGTCACCTATGGTCTGGTGAAGATATGACATGTCACTTATCCAAGTAAACAAAGCATGTTTGTCATAAGGAGAGAAAGCTCTGGAAAATGGTTTTTAAATGTGAACTTTCATTGTCTTCCTTTCCTTCGAGCTATGCCATTCCCTTCTATATGTCTTCATAACTTCACCACATTGAATTGTAAGCCAGGGGCAGTTCAAGGCCAGCCTGGTCTACAAAGTGAGTTCCAGGACAGCCAGGGCTACACAGAGAAATCCTGTCTTGAAGAAAAAAAAAAAACCCAAAAACAAAAAAACAAAAAACAAACAAACAAAAAAATCAAAAATGAGAAAGAGAGTTCAAGGCCAGCCTCAGCTATATAGAGAGTTTGAGGCCAGCCTGGGCTATATGAGACCTTGACTCAAAAAAAGCTCCCCACCTGAATGCCATGCTCACCCTTTCTTTAAAAGCTTTACATTCTCTCACCACACACTTCCTCTCTCCTTGGTGCTGAGTAACAGAAACACTGTTCTTCTCCAGCAAGAACTGTATGTTTCTCATCTGTTGTGTTTCTTAACATTTCCTAAGGAAAGGATGCACCGTCCTCCATTTCTTCCCATTATAGCGTTTGCCCTCAAGTGGGCCGCATCTACCCATCTGTCTCCTCAGAGCATCCCCAGTTAAAATGGTTTAGTTGTTTTGTTTCTTTGCGCTAATGAGTCTCCATTCTATTACTTCCCCTCACCTCTACCTTCCTCTGGAGTCCAATCTCTTCCGTGTTGTTTCTTTTTTCCCAGGTCTCTATGAGGCTCTGGGCAAATGAATTTCATCGAGTGTAGCTGTGTTTCTGGAATGGCTGCATGCCAGCCAGCACCCATGCACCTCACTCTTGAGATGCGCTGTTAGAGCATCCGGGCCTTTCATGAAGCTGCATTGCTGGTCTAAAACATCTTCCCTTTAGTAAGAAGGACCCAGAACTCCTAAGCAGGAGCAGGCCTGGGTGCATGAGTGGCCAGGGGTGTTCGTGACCCAGGCACCCAGACTTCACGAGGCTTTGGGGGGATGGAATCTTCCTTTGCTTTTTTTTTTTTTTGTAGGTTGTGGATCTCAAATGACCCTGAGTCACCATTAAACTTGGGGCCTGGACCTTCTCAAAGAGGCTCAGTGTCCAGCAGGGAGGCCCACTCTGAACAGATATTGGGAAAGACACCTCCTCCCGCCTTTTATATTTAGTTTAACTTGGTTATCTGTATTCTCTTGTCACCCTCATTGGTGGGAGATCACTATCTTAGTGTGACTCCTTCTGGAATGTCCCCTGACAGCCCTCCCTGTTTCTCTCACTGGAGTAGCAAGGATCTTTTGCTCCCTTACTACAGTCACTTGTGAGTGTAAGTTATGGGCCACCTGCTAGAAGGGAGCCTCTCATGTGTGAGCTCTGCAGGTGCCATTACACCTGCCAGCGCCCCAGAATGGTTGTCGGTGGGGCTGCTTTTCTGTGGCTCCTACTGGGCAGCATCTCCAAGCTGTGTTTACTCTTTGGCTGCCTGAAGTGAAGCAGCCTCTTCCTCACCCACACTGGATGAAAGAGAAATGACAACTACACCTCCTCTCGTTCTCCTGGCCTGGCCTGGCCCATCCTGAAACTACAACATGTAGCTGCAGAGGGGTCAGACAGGTCATCATCGATCTGCCAGCACACCACCATCACCAGACACTCTAAAATACCCACGCACAACCCCAAGTAGAGTTGATAGAATCTAACCCTTTGGTGGTTGTGTTTTGGACTTATTAAAAGATTATAAGTAACTTAGAGTTGGAGAGATGGCTCAGTGGTTAAAAGCACTTGCTGGTCTTACAGAGGACCAAGATTTGGTTTGCAGCACCCACAACCATCAGGAACTCCAGTTCTGGGGGATCTGGCACCTTCTTCTGGATATGCATGGCACCTCTATATGTGCAGGCGAAACACTCAAACACATGAAAATGAAAGTAAATACATATTTTAAAAAGAGTATAGGCAAATCTAAAGGGCAGTAGGGCTGACAGCTAGTGGGTGAAGTGGCACTCAGGCTGTCAGTCCCACACTCAGTATCCACCTCTCAGACAGTTATTAGAAATACAGGTTATTAGATTTCATTCCAAACTCTGAATCAGGAACTCTGGCAAGAGGCACAGCTGTCTGTGTTACAGCTCGTCCTCCAGGAGATTCTGATGTCCAGGAGAATCACCAGGTGTACTGTTGCCGCTGTCACCGAGTGTACTGTTGCTGCAAGGAGATGCACAATTTTATGTAGCTTGTGAACATAACTGACTGCCAGAGCATATAGAAGAAATGCCCTGGTTCGGTGTTCTGTATTGATGACAATGAAAAGGGCACCAAGAAAAGTATAGGCAGAGAAATAGCTCTTGCTTGGGCAGGCCCAGTCTGGCAGGTTTAGCCTGAGGGACCCTCTTTGCAAGACTTATCTCATCCTGTGTTCACAACTGTCACAGATCAGAGTCACCTGGGAAGGTTGTAAGAGCACTGGATGTACTGTGGGGTCCTGTAGTTGATTGGAAACCCTAACAGGAAGGAGTGTGTCAGACATGACAAAGAGATAAGCTCCCCAGAAGGTTTAGGAGTATAGAGAAAGTAGAACATTTCTGCTCATCCTTTCAGATCTGAGGAAACCAGGTGAGGTCTCAAGAGCTCAAAGGGTCAGTGTCTAGGTACAACATTCAAGAACCTGAGAGCATCCCAAAAGCCAGGCCCTTCTCCACGACTGGAACCCCTGTGCTACTTAGATTTTATCAATTTGACACAAGCTTGGGTCAGGAACTGCCTGCATCACATTGGTCTGTAGGCAAGTCTGTGGGACATTCCTTGATTAAAGGTTGATGTGCAAGGTGGTGCTGTGCCTAGGATGTGTAAGACAGCAGACTTAATAAGCCAAAAAGCAGCATTCCTCCATGGTCTCTGCCTCAGTGCCTACCTCCAAGTTCCTGCCCTGCCTTCCCTTAACGATGGACTTTGACATGGGAGTGTAAGATAAGCCCTTTCTTTTCAAAGTTGCATTTGGTCATGGTGTTTATAACAGCAAACACACACACACACACACACACACACACACACACACACACCAGGACAGTGTATCATGAATCAGAGCATGGGGTAGTGTCACAGGGCTCAAGGGAGTCTATATTTCTAGAACAAGTGACACTCTCTTTATGCCTCTTGCTTCCTCATATGTGAAATGGGTTTGATAGAGTCCATCTCATAGAGATGGAGGACTGAATGAGCTAACATGTGTGAGGTTCTTAACATTTCTTCATAGCATTTGTATTAATTATATAGTCTTTTCCCTGCTTACATTTCCTCCCCAACCAGTCCTAAGGGCATGGAAATGGCAGCAGTCCCATCTTGATTTAGGTTGTTCAAAGATGCCTCTGAGGATCTACTTTCTTATGTTTTCCATAAATCGGGGTGGGGGTGTGCTGTGCACTGGGTGGGGAGAACCTGCTCTCTGACAGGTCCCAATGCTCTTGAAAGCAAAGCCCGTTTCTGCTTCTCACATTCTTCCTTTGCTGGGGTGGACAGCTTCAGCTGCTGAAGAAAACCAGCCTGCTTTTGCTAGTGCTGTGCTCTCCCAGCGGCTGGCAAGGGTGTTGAGTGTAGGTGGACACCCAGCACCTTCACAGGGCAGCTCGTGAACATGCATCTGCTATAACGGCCCAAGAGGCTGACATGTCCTTTGAGGAGCAGAGGCATCCTTGAACCTGAGCTCATCAACACCCCACCATCTCCGTTTGTTTCCCGAAGTCATGGAATTTTCTCCAGTGCCGCTGTGCTCCAGGAGCCCTGGGCCTCTTGCATGTGACCCTCCCACCACCCACTGTCAACCTGATTCATCACTTATGAAAGGCACACTTCGTTCAGGAGACCACACCCCAGACAGACTCAGGAAGACACACAAAATAGACGTACTGTAGTTTTTCTAACGGGACACCAAATGCCATGATGGCTGGGGTCATGTCTTGGGGGAACAAGAGAAGGAGGAGTTTGGAGAAGGGTGTCCCTGGAGAGGAAGACTTTGTAAGCAGAGCACAAATTGGAACTTCAGAGCAGATTTCAAAATGGAAGCAGCCATGCAAGGAGGGAGTGGCAAGTAGGAGCCTTGAAAGCTAGAACCTGTGTCTTCACTCACACCCATATGTAAATATCTCACTACTCTTTGCTATGGTAAAGGTGTAGGGTGTCTGTCAAGTAGGGACAGTGCTTGGGGGCTAAGGACAGACAGTAGCAGCAGGGAAACCCACTCCGGATGGTGAGCACTTCATTTTTATCTCAGGTGTGGGGTGTGGAGTCTGTTCCTGCTAGACAGGTGAGAATGCAGGCTTAGGTCATCCTTCATGAAGTCACTAGGCATTGCTAGCTGTCACTGAGATCTATCAGGCTCCAATGGCCCTAGCCTTTCACTTCTCACCTGGAAGACTCTGCTGACTTTGGCTTAGGACATGTCTGCAGTCATTGTTTGTGTCCGGTAGTTTCTAGGTGCACTCAGGCATGTGATCTGGTTTGAAACCATCTTGGTCCATTCCAAGATGATGCTATAGACTGGATGTCCAAGCAGCTGACCTTTGGTTCTCACAGTTCTGGATACTGTGCCATTCAAGTCAAGGAGCCAGCACCATGTAGCACCAGTCCTGTCTCCAAGGCACTAATGCCATTGTTGGCTCAGTGCCCAGAGTCCAGTGCACTGGGGATTGAGGCTATGGCACAGGAACCGTAGGGCCAGACATTCATGCAAACAGTCGGCTCCACAGAGGAACCACAACAGTGTTTCCTTCTTCTGCTTTCTGCCTGCGTTCCCTTGGACAAGACTTTTGTCTGCCTTACCCATCAGGAATGGGTGCCTGCTGGCAGGAATGTCCCCATGGCTCCTTGGGCTGTGGCCCTGAGTCTGGCTTCTTTCAAAGCAGTCTCGACTCCTGTCCCCTATCCTGCTCTGTTGTCTTGTTTAAAGCACTTGTATTTGACTACAGTGCCTCTGCCCTCATGGCACACACATGTATCCCCTCATCCCCATGACAAACTGCCTGAGATTCAGAGTGCCTCAGAAAACTTTGTGAAAGTCCCTTACTCAGTGCTGAGATATGAGGTCATTCACAGGGACATTGGATGACAGTTGGAACCGGAGCCAGAGCCCAATGATTAAAACGCAGTCACTTTCCTCCATCTGAGGCACAGTGGACATCTCACTGAAGGATCGAGGTTAGGTAGCACATGGTGAGAGGAGAAAGGTCAGTCCTTTGTCTCATCTCTGACCTTGCCTTTTCTTGTGAAGGTTTTTTATAGCCTAGTTCTTGGGAATAACTTTGTCCTTTAATTAAGAATTCTAATTTTAAAGCAAGCGCTGGCCTCTTTCTTTCCAGACTCATTCTACTGCTTTGATTGGGTTTCACGGCTAGGAATTAAGATTCTTATTTTGTCTGTTGTTTTCTCCACGGTCAGTTATCTGGCAGACTGCTGCTTTATGGAGAAGATAAACATGCCTATCCCACTAGAATATCAATAAAGGCAGCGGGTTCTTAGTGAGATGCTAAGCTGGATGTAAGGTGGCCCCCATAAGCCCCCTTTACTCACATGCCATAGGCGCTTGAACTTTTCTAGATAGTGAATCCCAAGGGAAAACAGGGTGTGTCTGTGAGAGACTAGAGAGGTAGGAGTTTGACAAGGTCAGTTCTCCGGACAGAAGCTAATTAATATACACCCAGCAAAGTGCACTTTCTTTTGGGTGTTACACACCTTAGGCATTCACAAACTGAGAAGCCCATCTCAGTGCAGTCTGCAGGGAACACCTGGGCCATCAGTAGGAAACCTGAACAGAATGTTGAAGCAAAACCTAACAACAAACAAAATCACAAAAAGAAAAGTTACATGATTCTTTTGTTGCTTAACATGCCTGAGATGTTTGAAACAATAATCTGGAATTTTTTTCCTTTTTTTTTTTTCTTTTTCTTTTTTGTTTTGCAAGACAGGGTTTCTCTGTGTAGCCAGGGCTGTCCTGGAACTCACTCTGTGGATCGGGCTAACTTCCAATTCCCAGAGGTCACCTGCCTCTGCCTCCCAAGTGCAAGTGTATCTTAATATACTATATTTTTTATACTTTTAAAATCTGTTTTTAAAAGGATACAGGGCCTTTTCCACCTCCGCTTGGCAATGGCTTTTAACTTTATGGAGTTATTGACTAGATCTTCAGGAGCCGATGGGTTTGACATTTGTTTGTCTCCTGCCTATGGTCCTGCCAGATTTGTTAACACAGCCCTTCATGCACTAGTAGGAAAATGGGAAGATGAGAAGCCCCACATTCTGTCACTTAAGAGAAGGACTTAGAAATTGTACACAGGGGGAAATCTTTGCTTTTTAACTCATTATTAGTGTACTGACACAGGGTCTCACTATAGCCTTGGCTGGCCTGGAACTAAGAGATCTGTCTGCTTTTCTGGGATTAAAGGCATAAAGGCACCACTCCCAGCTGAACACTTTGGGGGGGGCAGTTACAATACCAATGGCCAAAGTTAACCAAGGCAAGTTGAATTCTGAACAAATGCATTGTGAATCTCCTGCCAGAGAAAACAGACAGCTGGGGTTAGGGACAGGGGTGTTCTTAAAAGCTGGTGGGTCCTCTTGGCTTTTGTGTCCTGTCCCGTGGTGTATCTAGTTCTGAAACCAATTGTCTCCTTTGCATTAACAGCATGGCCGGACCCCCTTGCACCTTGCTGCCAATAAGGGTCATCTATCTGTGGTCCAGATTCTACTGAAGGCTGGCTGTGACCTCGATGTGCAGGATGATGTAAGTAGAAGCAAGTATCACTCCCTCCAAAGAAGGGTTGGCAGGGGAGCATGTCTGCGGTAGCAGTCCTCAGTGCAGATGCTGGCAGTGTGAGAAGGAAGGGGACTAAATGTTGCCAGAATGGTTTTTGGCTCTAGCCTGGTCCCTGTGCTGGCAAAAATGTTCTTTGTGTTAGTTACCTTCTGGGAGACCCATTCTCAGTGGTATACTAGCTTGCAGGAAGCTCTTCGAGTGTGGGTCTCGATATCACCCCATTAGCATCTGAGTGCAGAGTCTCTGAGGGCAGTCATCTTGCCCTCTTTTAGTACAGCTGGCAGTGAGTATGGGAAAGACCCATTGGATGCATGTGTCATCAACCAAATTTACTGCTGAAGAAAAGTGAGGCTTAAACCCACCACACACACACACACACACACACACACACACCACACACTTTATCTTAATTTCTGTTAGTGTACATTTGGTTGGAAGTTCCATTCCAACTAAAAGGGGGGAAAAGGGACTTATGCAGGAACAAGGCCTCTTGAAAGAGTTCCCTGGTAGTTCCATGCAATTGAGATATGACTCCCATCCGCTCACTGAGATGTCCATCCAGATTTCTGGGAGAGACTCCCACAGGCTCCTTCAGCAGCATCTGTCTAGTCAGAGTCTATGAGCATTGGCCAAGTGGGACTGCACAGCACAGATCCTTGGTCTCTAGGGTCTTTGGAGAAGGTGGGGGTCTCTGAGGAATGATGTCATAAATTGTCCTCCAGTGAGTTATTAGGAAAAAGCCCTATGGTGATATGATTGGGAACTATTTTCAGAAACTGTTTCAACTCTTTTTATTTTCTCTTGGGTGCTTCTGTGTATATCTGTGCATGCCTGGTACCTGAAGAAATCAGAATAGGCCATCAGATCCCCTGGAAATGGAGTTACAGATGGTAGTGAACTACCATGTGGGTGCTGGGAATCAAACTCAGGTCCTTTGAAAGAGCAGCCATTACTCTTAACCACTGAGGCAGCTCTCCAGCATCCCCTCCCGCTTCGTCTCCCTTCATCTCTCAATGATACAGTACAATTCTAAGAAATAAAAGCCCTGTGAGTAAACAGTATCACACAGAGTCTGGACTTATAATACTCTCTTCCAATTGTCCTTGCAACCCTGTACAGTATTGTAAAATTTGAAAAACATTCACAAGTGACTTGGCTACATATCAAGTTTGAGGTTAGCCTTGAACATATGAGACCCTGTCTATACAGACTAGCCTTGGACACATGAGACCCTGTCTGTACAGACTAGCCTTGGACACATGAGACCCAGTCTGTGCAGGCTAGCCTTGACACTTGAGACCCAGTCTGTGCAGGCAGGCAGGCAGGCAGGCAGGCACTAGTTTTACACATGGGCAGAGGGCTATCAGCATCTCATATAAATCTCTGGTTGTATCTGAAGCCTATGGTCACCAAGGGTGTTATTCTCAAAAATGCTGATTTAGCCTTAAACTGTTGATTCTCACCTTGGTCATAATACTTTATTTTCTACACTTTAACCAGTATAACATTCTTGACCCATATTCTCTCCTTAGAGAACAGGGGGGAAATACAGGGAGAGGGAAGGTGGGATCTCCAGTTGCTGGCACAAGCATGTTGGGATAATCTAGTCTTCTCTTTGATAATTAAAGTTCTTGCTTGCCACCATGGCATGGTCGCAATGTCAGGCACACCAACAAATGCCAACCAAACACCCATACTCAGGTCCTAAGCCTGAGGCTCGCTGTGGTCTCATGCAACAGACACTATGCTGATGTTTCAGATATGAAAGGAAGCAGAGAAGGCAAGAATTCCCATGGCACACGAAGCTCTGGTGAGCCAGGGCAGATGGAAAGCCAGCCCTGCATTTAGGTAAAACACCTCTCTCATTTGAGTCATTGGGTCTTATACATTCCTTCCTGCTCTGCACAGACAATGCATACCCCGCTTCTTCACATAACAATACAACACTCAACAATATGACAACAGATAGTGTGAAAACTGGAGAAGGTGGGACTGATGCCACACTCAGCTGTTCCTTGTGTATTTACCATGCCTGTTGACAATCAGTTTTGAGATGTCCACAGAAATGCAAACTAATTGTTTTATTATCATTAAAAAAGAGGGGAACTTACCTATAGGGGCGTCACTTTAGAAGTGATGGGTAGAAACGGAATGTATGCTTTGCGAAGATTCACTTCTAACTTCATATTCTGCAGATACTGATGTTTGTGGCATGGTAATATCTGAGAATTAGAGGAAGAATGACCTCCAGTGACCTGGAGTGGGATTATTATGAGTTCCAACCTGCAGCTCCCGGAGCAAAATCTATCTTGTTTCCCGCTAATCCTATCAACTCTCAGTGGAGCTCAAATACCATCTCTGATTGGTCAATGAGTAATCACATGACTCCTACCCCAGAAATAGTCCAGGACCTTGTGGCCACAGTTAAAAGCATGAAGGAAGACAAAAATAAGAGAAAACAGAGAAGAAAGGCTAGGAAGGACCCTAGAAGACCCCAGAGAGAAGAGGTCAGCACCGTGCTTTGCGTGCCTACCTGGTGGAGGGTTTGCTTACAACAGAGTGTTTGCTTGGGTTCCTGGGGGCTTCCTCCCAAAGTGGGTATACTCCGCCCTTGCACGACTGGGGCTTCTTCCATGAACTAGGCTTTGGAACACCCAATGCTTTTCACTACATAGGAGATGGAAATATAAGTGTTTCAGAACAAATATGTGGCTTGCAACACTCTGGAGTGAGAAATACTGATGTCTCGGGAGTGCCAAGTGCTGGCAGTCCATATTGCTGGCCAGCAGGTCAGCATGTCAAATCAGAATGTCAACTGCAGTGTTGCTGCCCCTTCTAGTGTCTTCCTTTGCTTCTTCTCAGTTAACCATTCAACAAATAGATCCTGGGTGGCTTGGAGACTGGCCTCCATGCTCACTCTGTGCTTGCATCGTGAGGAAGCCCCCACCCCACATCTCCTTTTGGAGGCCAGTGCTGAGGTTAACAGTGCTGAGGCTTGACAGGTGAGCTTTATCAAGACAACAAGAAAATTACATAGTGTGACTCCTGGCACATAGTTAGGGATCAATAAATACCGAGTGAATATTGAGAAAATGTCTTGAGAGAGATGGGTTTTCTTCTGCATATTCTTTTCAGTTCCACAATTTTTCTGGTTGATTCAGGTCCTATTCAAACAGGGTTTTGTCAGAATTGCTCCATGGGTCTGCTAGTAGGTCAAGCATATCTTTGTATTATGTTTTGAAGAGGGCATGTAGCTACTAGTAATATACTTATAATAATATATAATAATAATGTATTATTAGTTTTAATATTGTAGGAGTCAAAAATTGATTCTCAAGTAACTAAACATACTTCTGAGGGTCTGGATTTTACTATGCTATGTGTTCTAGAGAGAAAATAGTTCCATGATGGCTGGAGGGAGTTTTTTTGTACCGTGTTTTGTCTTTCTTAGAACCTTTCATTCTCATCCTAGTAACCTAAGATGCCTAGCTTGTAAGAGTTGGAGGAAATGTCCACTGGAACCGGTCTAGCCACTGTGAGCGGTGCTTTGTCCTGCCATGGAGAGCAGAGCCAAGTGCCATTGCACAGCAGTAATAGATACAGGAAGAAGGAGCTGAGTTTTTTCAGCTGGAAGGGGGCTTGCCTACAGACAAGACTGCAACTGATTGGGCCAATGGGCTTAGGGCAGTTTGGCTTCTTGCTGCAGCTGCACACAAGTGTCAGATCTCCGTGACTCTTGACAATCCATTTGAAAATGCCCTGCTAAGAACAAATCTGAGGCTGCTTGCATCAAGTCTCGCAAAGAAACGTTATCTCAAAGGAAGCAAATAGGTTTCATGGATGAGCAAAGGCATAATAAACAGCGGTGCTGCACTGGCCCAAAGCCACTCCAGCAGCTTATGGAACAAGGTGAAATGTTTGCCCTGAACCAAGCCCTTTGTGTGATCCGTTGGCAAGACCTGTATGCTTGGGGCATGTTGCCTGCACCTTACACAGAATATAGAATGCAAGTCTCTTCTAAAAAGTTTATTCCAATTGCCCCAAGGAATGCTTAGCAGAATGCCTGTCATTTGCGGAGTGGTTAAAGAGCCTTAGAACATGGGATTCTTAATCCCAGGGTCATGGGTTCGAGCTCCACATTGGTCATCAAAATGTAAATGGAGGTCTTAATTGGTGTGGATAATAAAAACCTGGAGTCAGATATTAAGGGAAATGCTGAGAGATCAGAGAGAAAGAGCAAGCTACCAATACCAATACATCCTTACCTCCTTAGCGTCTCAGCAGACCAGAGAGTGAGTTCCTGTTTCTACCCAGCTACCTCACTTCCTGTCTGTCTGTACGGATTTCCAGACCTCTATGGTTAACTCATGGCAAGCTACATTCTCTGACCTTGAGACAGGCTTTATTTGTACAACCAAGATATCACATCTCCTATAGGGAATCTGACTCAGTACTGAACTCATATTTCTTGTCAAGAACAATCTTTTTCATGATCATTTTGGAAAAGCCCATGACTAATCTTATGGGGAAATAAGATGTCTTGGAAATTCTAATGGACTTTTTAAAAGACGAAGCTCAGGCACTATCCCATCTGAAGTGTTGAGTATTATTGTACCTAGAAAGGCCTTCTCAGATGTCTGGCCTAGCTCATCTCCTGTAGCCACTTTTTAGTGCCACATTCTTCTTTGGAACACAAGCCACATGAAAATGGTCCTCTCCAAGTAGGGTAGCAAGAGGTGAACAGGAAGAAAACTGTCCAAAGCTAACTTGTGATGTGGTAAGAGCTTACAATGTCGAGAAAATTGTGACAGCAGTACCAGTCACACTGTAGTCACGGAAATGAGGCTGGATGTCCTCACCCCAGTGCTATGTATGCCCCTTAGATAATTAAGCGAACTGTGAGAAAAGCTTGCTAAACAGGAATCCTGTTCTTGTGTCTTCTTATGGCTTAAACTAGTAATTGGTAGTAGTTTTGTCTGATATGTGAAGTTATATGTGTTAAATATATAAAAAAAAAGTTACCAAGTACTTTGACCAGTTCTGTGTCTGAGGTCACCAATGCCACTGCAAAAAGAAGCTTCTAGACAGGTGGTGTTGGCACACACCTTTAATCCCAGCACTTGGGAGGCAGAGGCAGGCAGATGTCTGTGAGTTTGAGGCCAGCATGGTCTACAGAGTTCCAGGACAGCCAGAGCTGTTACACAGAGAAACCACCCCACCACCACCATCAAAAAGCAGCTTATCCAACTAAAGCAGTCACCAGCACTATTCTATAGGCACAAACAGTGCATTTAGAAGGTGATTTGAGAGGCACATCATATCCATGCAGACAACAGCCATAGCTTCCCCATTTAGGGCCTGTGACCTCCCTAGCCACAGGTTCCTGACGGAGTTTATACTTCTGGATGTAAATGCTGTCTGAATGCTCTCCTGTGGCATAGGCACCAAATCTAAACAGCAAGCCCGTGGTTGCCCGCCCCCATCTTAGTTAGTTTTCTATTTCTATTGCTGTGATAATATACCCTGACCAAGGCAACTTACAAAGAATGTGTTTAATTGGGCTTATGGTTTCAGAGGGTTAGAGTCCATGATGACATGGCAGCCAAGAGCTCACATCCTGATCCTCAAGCTTTGAGAATTTAAAACCCAGCCCCAGTGAAACACCTTATCTGACAAGGTCACTCAGCTGTCCCCAGACAGGTCCGACAACTGAGGACCAGGTATGCAAACATGTGCCTATGTGGGGACGTATCATTTAACCACCACACCCCATACCAGAATTGTCACTGCTGCGCCAGCGAGCTCAGCTTGCCTTGGGTAATGTTCTTGCACACTGGTCTAAGCTGTGTAGGACTATTAATGACAGCTCTCCATCAGCAACCCAAGAGTATTAAAAAAAAAAAAAAAAAAAAAAAGGAAGAGATTAAAAGTCACTTCTTGTGATACAAAAGTTCCTAAAAAATATTTTATGTGCGTGAGTATTTTGCCTTCATGTAATCGTGTGTACTACATGCATGCCTCGTGGAAGCCAGAAGAGGGCATCAGGTCCTCGAGAACTGGAGTTACAGACAGTTGTGAGTGACCATGTGAGTGCTGGGAACTGAACCCAGGTCATCTGCAAGGGCGACAAGTACTCTTGAGCCATCTCTCCAGCCCCTTCATCTTGGATTTTTAAAGGGAGACTCTTTTTTTTTTTAAGTTTAAGAAAAGCAGGTGAGTTTTGTTGTTGTTGTTGTTTGCTTGCTTGCTTGCTTGCTTTTGGTTTGGTTCTTTGTTTGTTTGAGGTTATTTTGTTTTGTTTTGGACTACACAATCCATCTGCCTTTGCTCCCAGTGTTGGGACAGACGTCTGCCAGTGTTTGTGTGTACATGTGTTTTGGCTAGGACTGAGTAGGTTTTCTCTTGGGATAAAGCGCACACACACATGAAACTCATACTCTTAGCTATATTTCAATGTAGTTCCTGAGCAAATCCTGGCACACTATGGTCTATTTCCAGAGCTTTCCTCTTGGATTGCTGTATTTAATGTGTCTCTCTGTGATGAGTCTCCGTGAGGTCAGGGTTGCTTTCAAGCTACCAGAGTTAGTGTTCTTTGCCATCTATCTTCCACAGTGCCCCCCACCCCTGCCTCTCTTGGACTAAGGTTCATGGGAATTCAGGAGTGTGCTCCTTGCCTCTCTGTGTGTATCTGGAAATTTTACTACTGAACCATAGAATCCCAAAGGAAAGAGAGCCCTGGCCCTGCCTTTTCCTGTGAGGGTCCTGAGGCTCAGCAAGCTGATGGCTCTATACCAGAACTGTATACAGAGCCGTTCTCCTCATCCCCTGGCCCTTCACTCATTATTCCCACCTGAAAACATCCACACTGTTCACCCATCTCCACTGTCAAGCCTGGACCTCAGACTTAACTTGATTTGACTGCTGAGTTAGTGCCGGAGATAAACTGTGTTCCTAGAAGCACAGAGCTCAGAGTCCTCTCGTCACTTGTCACCTCCTTCTCACCTCTGGGCTGTCTATACATCCTCTCTGCCACAGTTGGGGAAAGAGTCAAGTTTTCTTTTGGTGCCTGAAGGAGAAGACCTGTCAACTCCAGGAATGTGGCTGCTGGGAAAGGGAAAGGATTAGGATGCAGCATCAATCAAAAAGAGGTATCTCAGAAATATGCTGTGAGAGGCTGCAGTCCTGGGGCCTCGCATCCCTTTATTGCTCTCGGCTAGTGCAAATCAGTGAACAAATTACACACCTGTCATCAAAGCATGAGGCCCTCAAACTGCCATGACTGGAGAGTGATTCCTCTGTAATCTGGGCCTGGGGACCTAGTGGGGAATGAGGATTGCACGGCTTGCTGGTTGAACTGTTTGGTATACACAACCTGGCTCCCAGACACGGCTCCACAGCCTGCCTCTCCTTCAGTGGTAGGTCTGAGGCTAACAGCTATTCTTGCTATTGATACAAGATCCCTTCCAGTTTATGAATCAAATTGCTCTGCCTGTGTACACTCTCTACTAATAGAACCCCAAAGCTTGCCCTGGCTATGATGACCAAACCCTTCTGCAAGTAACTGGTCTCCTTGAGGGGATAGAAGACCCCCTGGTGTCTTAAGGAAGAACAGATATCCAGTTGCTAGAGAGACCTGTTGTTCTTCTCCTTCACTTCCTAGGGGGACCAGACAGCTTTGCACCGGGCCACTGTGGTGGGAAACATTGAAATCATCACAGCGCTTATCCGCGAGGGATGTGCCCTGGACAGACAGGACAAGGTGAGAGGGATGGTAAGGCCTGCAGGACCCTGGGGAGCTAAGGAGCCAGCGTCCTGCAATATGCTCACGATGTTGTCTTTCTCCCGCCATGCAATGAGAGGTCAATGAGAGAGGTCAACCCAGATTTCTCTGAAAGGTCAGGGTCCCAGCAGTTGTGTTTGCTTACAAGCCCTTCCCACTGTTCTGTGACTCTGTGCTAACAACTTTGGGCCAGGTCAGTGTACAAGTTTGTGAAAACTGGGCATTAGTGGTGCACACCTTTAATCCCAGCACTAAGAGGCAGAGGCTGTGTGTTCCAGGCCAGCCTGGTCTACAGAGAGAGTTCCAGGACAGGCTCCAAAGCTACAGAGAAACCCTATTTCATAAAACAGAAAAACAACTCAAAAAAGTAAGTCTGTGAAAGTCCACTGAAGGTGGGGAAAAGGCACTCTTAGAGGCTGTTTCTTAAATGCGCAAGCAAGTTAAACAGCGAACCGAATAATTTCTTTCTTCACAGAATCCTAATGATGCATGTGTACTAACCGGATGTTTTTAAATTGTCAAATCTTAAAATGTGGGACTTTGTATGTAAGTGCAGAAACGGCCTCTGTGTCCTTTTTCCCCTCACAGCTTTTCATTAACGTATAATGTGTGTGCAGAAAAGAACGCAGACGGTGAGTGCGCACAATGTTCCTCAGCCCATCCGAAGGTTCCAGACCAGGAGTGGTACCTCTGCAGCCTTCTCAGTCTTCCTGCTTCTCGCTGCTCAGTCCCAGCTGAGCCTTGTGGTTCCCTTGCCCTTCCCAGTTTTGTGTCTGGAATCCTGGCTGTCCACATGTGGGTTCTCATGTGGGTGCATTGGGACACATCTCTGGATGGAGAATGTACTCCTGCCCTGAGCATGCTTACATGTGTGTTCCGACCTGCTTATTTAAATTCCCTCATCGTTTGTATTTAAAAACCATGTATCTAGAAATCTTGTTTGGATTGCTTATAATCATTGTTTATTCACTGGTCATTTAGAATCCTGGGGGGTTTTATACTAAACTAGAGACCACTAGTTTTGATGAAGATATGGGTATGGCATTAATCTTTTGTTTTGTTTTGTTTTGTTTTGTTGTTGTTGTTGTTTGTTTTTTTGAGACAGGGTTTCTCTGTGTAATCTTGACTGTTCTGGAACTCACTCTGTAGATCAGGTTGGCCTTGAACTCTCAGAGATCAGCCTGCCTCTGCCTCCTGAGTGCTGGGATTAAAGGCACTGGGATAAAAAAAAACTCTGGGCCACCACCGCCCAGCCGTGTGCCTTTAATCTTATCTCTCTCAGGATCTCTAGATTTGAGGCCAGCCTAGTCTACATAAGAAGTTTTAGGCCAGTCAGGGCTAAATAGTGCTCTCTTAAATAGATAATAAAAGTTTTGGGTGAAGAAATGGGGTTGGTGGGATCATCTACGTACTGGGCCCCTGGGCCTTATAAGGCAAATTTGCAGGGCTTCTTCTGGCATCAGGAATGTGGTGGAGCTTAGAGGACAGTGGAGATGGGAAGGAACAACAGTGGGCCATCCCAAGCGTGTTGTTTCTGTAGAAAAGCTGTGGAAGGCCTTAGAGCCTTTCTGGATGGCGCACTTCTAAGTAGACTTAGACTTTGACCCAGGCACCCACCTGCTGTTTCTCCTCTGTGTGTCCTGAATAGCTCTTGTCCTCTGCTGTTACTAGGAGAATGGAGAGACTGGCCACTCAGATCTTTCTGTGCTCTGTGGTTCTGATGGGCCCCACTGAGGAAGGCCCTGTAGCCACCAATGTGTGTTGTTTTATCGAGAAGAGCCAGACCCTGGGTAATGTGTTATCTTCTAATGTGTTTACTCAGGATGGGAATACAGCCCTCCACGAAGCTGCCTGGCATGGGTTCAGCCAGTCAGCCAAGCTGCTTGTTAAAGCGGGAGCCAACGTGCTTGCCAGGAACAAGGTGAGGCCCAGCAGCTGATGAGGGACATGTAAATCTTTGTCCTGGTTTGTCTCCTGTCTGTGGGAAGAGCCAGGTAGAGCCCACTGGGGCATGGAGAACCCTGCAGGGCAGACTCACCTACAAGGCACACTGCAGAGGTACCAGGGCTGGTGCCCCAGGCAGGGTAAGTGTGTCACAGTGCTGAGACCCCTGGCTGCTGCTGAGAACCTGTTCTTATCATTTGACACTATTACAAAAGGACAGCTTGGTATGGAAAATGCTGGCAGAAAATTGAAATGCTGACCGTCAGTAGCAACTTGGTAGGGTAAAATGGGCTGGGGGCATGGAATTGGAGTAGCTAGGTGCCTGTGGGAGGCAAGATGTAAAACAAAAATGATTCTGTAGGATTTGGGATATTGCTCAGGGTAGAATACCTGCCTCTCATTCACAAGGTTCCCGGGTCAATTCCTGGCATCACCTAAAAAGAAAAGAAGTTTTTTTTATCTATTTGTATGGTAGCTACCATGCCAGGTTTCAGTTCTTAAAGCAGAAAAGTATCTAGGAAAACTTTATCCTTAAGTATATCTATGATAGCAATAAGTAAAGCAATAAAAAAAAATGCAGGAGAGGAATATAAAGTTATTCACTCAGTGTAAACACAATTAATATAATATTAATATAATGTAAGTCACAGTTTCAATGACAATGTTATGAGTCATAAAAGATCATGATGGAGGACTACATGTCAGACATACATGCTCAGTACTAATGTGAATTTACATTTTGCAAAAATTAAGCCTGGAAAGGTATCACTGGGATATTAACTGTGGCTATCTACTTGAATTTAGATTTACTAATTCTTGGTGTTACTTTTATTTTTGTCCCTTTCCTTTTCTTGATCCAAGTAATTTCCCACATCATTGACTTTTCTCAGTGGCAAAATTAACTTTGATATGTTCCATTTCTAGACCCATTGGATTTCTTTTATTTCACTCAAATTTTCAACACATGCCTAACCACTTCTCTGAAGCTCACTGCCCTGAGCTGCCCAGCAGCTCAGAGATCAAGAGTGTTTAGACGTAAGCAGATGCTTTGCTGGGAAAGCTAAGTTTGCCATGTTCTCGGCCTGGAAATTAAAACCTAAAAAAAAAAAAAAAAAAAAAAAAAAAAGCCAGCTCTAAGCCACTCTTGATTATTAGAGAGATTTCTCAGACATGGACTGCTAGGTGGGGGCTTCACCCCTCAGGCTGAGGAAATCAGAGTCTCAGAACAGGGCCACAGCCCTGCACTCAGGAGCTTCTGGTGTGCAAAGAGGGTGACAGGCAGGGTTGAGACAGTCTACCTCATCAGGCCACTGGCTTGCCTTCCTCCTCATCCCTGGTAATAATGCCCAACAAGGCTGATGAGAGCCTCAGTTATGAGAAGTGAGTGCGCTGATGATAGTTTATTTGCCTGTTATCTTCTCCAAATGCTGTAATATTCTTTTTCAAAAAGAATATATCTGGACTTTCCTGACAGGGCCGTGAGGTCTAGAGGTGGGGAGCTGGGGGAGGGATGCACAAAGCTGTGGGCAGGTGTGACTGCAGCTCTTAAGCTCAGCAGGACAAAGCTCCAAGCCAGCATTTGACCAACGTGTGCTCAGGATATCTTACCTGCTTTTCCCATTACGTAATGAGAAAATGCTTTTCTAGGGTTATCAGTAGCTGTTCCCCTAGAATCAAAGAGATCTCTTCACACGATGGCATTTGCAAAATTATTGAAATTATTGTGGACATTTTTCTGAGGTGGTGCCTAAGTATGATAAGCAGCAGTATTGCCTCTTAGGTCAACATTTTTCCACAGTTCAAGTGTTTGTGTTTTAAAAAATAGAAGAACGAGTATCTCAATGCAGGCCGACAAGTCGTGTGGTAGCCGCCCCTCTCCCCACTTCCCCGAAGTGTCCTAGCCCTACTGCCTATGCTGGACAGGGTTTAGAGCTGCACCCATGCTTGTGGTCCAGGAAACACAAGGACCAATGACTCATGCTCAGGGCCTCAGGAAGGAGGGCTTGAGCTCCATTTCTGGTCAAGAAGTCAACCAAAGCAAAGGAAATGCTTTTCTGTGTGGCTTTAACTCTCGAAGAGCAGAGGTGGGGCTCAGTGCTAAATGTTGGGGACAGAGAGGACTCTACAGCCATTTGAACTCTACATTCATGGTTCTTGGATCTGAAACACCAGCCGGGATCCCTATCATGATTCGTAATATGACAATGGCTGGCCTCTTCCTGCGTAAGAATCCGTGTGCACGGCCGGTCTGTGCAGGTGTATGCTGCTAACACGTCCCTCCCTTCTGTCCTCTCTCCCAGGCAGGGAACACAGCTCTGCACCTGGCTTGCCAGAACAGTCGCTCCCAGAGCACGCGTGTCCTCCTGCTGGGCGGTTCCCGGGCTGACCTCAAAAATAACGTGGGTGAAAGTACCAGTTTCTCCCGGGTGCTCTCTGTTGAATTACCTTGGAAAAGAAACCCCAAAGCAGAGTCAGTGTTAATAGCTAGAAACCAAAGTGTCAGAGTGTTTGGGACCTAATCTCTAAATTATTTTTTTGCTAATTTTCTAAAGGGTTATTTAGGGAAAAAATGCTGCATTCTCCATTTGGGCCTCAAATTTACTTTATCATTTCTGTGCCTGTCAGGACTAGAAAGCTCACCTGTGGGTCGTGAGCCCTTTGGCAAACCTCTATATCCAAACAACTCATGACAGTAGCAAAATTACAGTTTTGAAGTAGCAACAAAAATAATTTTATGGTTGGGGACCACCACAACATGAGGAGCTGTATTAAAGGGTCACAGCATTCAGAAGGTTGGGAACAACTGTTTTAAATGCTTTAAGGACATCTCCCCAGGAGAGTGTTATACTGCTGCTGTCTGGGACAGTACCAGGCAGCGCTGTCCTGTGACACTGGGCACCTAGCCTCTCCCAAGGGCAGCTGTTGATAACTGCAGTGTCCTTCCCACAAGCAGGCAGGGTAGTGGTTGTAGAAGAATAAGTCACTAAAAGACCTTCCTCCTGTATTTTCTGAGACGACCCTATGGCTTTTCTCAGAAATTGCCAATATCTCCCCATTTGGGGAAGACATATATATATAACATAGTTCTAGAGTTCACTATGCTGAGTGGCCATGATCATCTCGACAGATGGAAAACACCAGTAGGAGTCTGTAAAGCATCTCAGTGGTCTGTCTCTATGCTGTCACCGGCAGTGGAGTCTGGCCTTGCCCATTAAGAAGGATTCTGAGATTTTCTGATTCATCAGCTCCCTAGGCTGTATTGCTCCATGGAAGATTTTAGCATCCTTCCAGCTGGTAAAGGTCTCTGCTGGGAAACTCATTCCAAAGCAATGTTGTCAGTCTGTTTATTCCAGACACTGTTGTAGGGGAAGCCAGGGTCTGTGGAGCCTGTCACCTACTTTAGCTGTTCCACAGTGCTCATGGAGAGCAGATTCTAGTTCTATAGACACAAAGCAAAGCCAAGCACGGGGTCTTGGGATTGGAGCAGCTATGATAAAGGGGTGCCTGGCTTATAGTTCAGGCCTACACTCCCTACAGCACAGGCAATTTCTCTTAAGGGATGGCCTTTTTTTGTCATTAGATATTGTAACTGCTGATGGTGCTGAGACTTTGGTTCTGTCCACAGGCAGGAGACACCTGTTTGCACGTGGCTGCGAGGTATAATCACTTGTCCATCATTAAACTCCTCCTCAACGCATTCTGCTCTGTTCATGAAAAGAACCAGGTCAGTGCACATACCTCCTCATGAGTGCAGGTCCTGTCCCCACAAGGGCAGGGCAGCCTAACAGGTACGGGACGGGTAGAGGCTGCTGGGGGATGCTGCCCTCAGCTGGTTGGGGACTCTACCAGCACTGTTCCATACAGGTGTCTCATTGTCACAATGGCTTCTCCATCCTTGGACTCGTATCCGTTCCTGTGCTTATCTGTTCTTATCCCCACAGCTACAGAGTGAACCATGACTTTTGATTATACTATGATTTTATCAAGAAAAAAAAAAGGAGCGTGGTATAGAAAAGAAGCAAGCGCGGGTAGTGGGGGTGGGGGACTGCAGAGATGGTCAGCAGTTAAGAGCACTGGCTGCTCTTCCAAAGGACCTGGGTTCAATTCCCAGCACCTACATGGCATTTCACAACTGTCTGTACCTCCTGTTTCAGGGGATCCAATACCCTCACCCAGACATACATGCAGACAAAACACCAATGTACATAAAATAAAAGTAAATAAATTAAGAAGAAATGAAGCAAACGGAATAGGTGTCTTGTGAATTCTGCTGTTCTAGCCCCGGCACTCACTTCTGTCTGTGGCTGGCTCTCCTGTTTCTGGTTGCCTTTGTGGGGAACTGGGTGCATACACCTGGAATTAAACTTAGATTGTGGGACAGATTAAACATACCCTATCACAGTGGCTTCTGCCCTCACTGGCTGCTTATGAGAGCCATCGGGGACACCCTGGGTCCCACCTCATGTAAAAAAAAGTCAAAACTCTCTGTGCTGCAGATTCAGCAGAATACTGTCACTACTCTCCCTCCTGAAGGTATGTCAGGTTAAGAACCATTACCTAACTAAAAGCCACCCCCAGGAGCTTCCAGGGCAGAGGCTACCCACCTTTCAGTCCCCACCCACCAGCCTTGGCAGCATGTGACAGCATGGAACTTAAAAATAAACAAATGAAAAGTTCTCCTCTCATTCCCCCCCCTCAGAAATCCCCACATCCAACCCACACTGTACAAGAGTGAAATCAAGTCTAGGAGAGGGACCCTGGCATCGGCGCGTCTTAAGGTGTGTGTGTGGGGTCTCCACAGAGCTTTCCCCAGCACACAGGGCCAGTGGTGCAGGTAGAGAAGAGTTCACCCCTACTCTAAGATGGACACTTCACTGCCCATGAGTGAAGACTGCGGCTTTGTCTGCTCTGGCAGAGAAGGATGACTCTCATTTCTCCCGTGTTTGTCTGGCCCATATCTGTCATTCCCTATGGAAATGACAGCCCGCCTTTGGGAACTGGCTTCATTTCAGGGCTGATCACCCAGGAACACTTTGTATAAAGAGAATATGAAAACTTGTAGGCGGGAAGGAGAAGTGTAGAAAGCATTAAGCCTTAACCAAAGCCCAGGCCATGGTGTCCCCACCCAAGTCTGATCCATGCAGCTGGCTGAGGGCCAGGCACAAGTCTTCTCTCTGATTTTCCCCAGTGCCAGCTCAGAAGCCAAGCGCTAACGCTGACCTCACTGATCTGCCACATAGGGTTCAGAGCTCTTAGCCCCTCAGCTTGTCTCGTAAAGGCTTGGAGGCCCTCTGTTCTCAGCAACCCAACTGGTCCTCTTAACCCTACATATGGACCCTGGCCTGTAGCTTCTGGACTCCGTGTTATGAATGAATGCATTGACTTTCATAGTGAACTTCATGCTTGTAGAGCAAATCCTTGGAACAATACCTGTGAGTTTAGCAAGCTAACTTCTGGTTGCTTGCAGGCTGGAGACACAGCCCTCCATGTGGCTGCTGCCCTAAACCACAAGAAGGTAGTTAAAATCCTGCTGGAAGCTGGTGCTGACACCACCATTGTGAACAACGTAAGTTGAACTGCAGCAATGAGTTTCACAGACTCGCAGCCCCTGAGGGGTCAGTGAGCTTCTCCTGCCACTGGGCTGGGGTGAGCACAGCCTGGCAAGAAGAGAGTTCTGAGGGGTCCTCACCAAGCTGACATGTGGGCCTCAAGATGGCCTCCTGGGACTGGAGAGATGGCTCAGAGGTTAAGAGCACTGGCTGCTCTTCCAGAGGTCCTGAGTTCAATTCTCAGCAACTACATGATGACTCACAACCACCTGTAATGAGATCTGGTGCCCTCTTCTGGCCTGCTGGCATAATGCAGGCAGAACATTATTATTATAGATAATAAATAAATCTAAAAAAAAAAAAAAAAAGATGCTCCTGCCAGTTTGAAGGCACCTGAGAATCCTGCTCCCTTTCTCTCCAGGACTCTGCCCCTCCATCCTTCCTTTTCACAGCCTGCCTGCTCATCTCTGTAGGTTCCCTAGCCGGCACCCTTCTTCCTGTGAGGCTCTGGGGCACTGATGCTGGCTTGCTTTCTTTATCTCTGGCTAGCTCACCCTGCCCACACCCCACCCCCTCCTCCATTATAGCTCTGAACCTGCCTGGTGCTGCAGTTAGCTTGTCCACGGGAACTACACTCCAGAACACACTCCTTTGCTGTGGAATCCCACTGACATCCGCTCCCCGAGTTTAATCTTACAGCCTACATTCTAGCTGTTAGTGAGCCTTGATGATGTACTCCGCTGAGGAGCTGAGTGTGATGGAGAGTGGGACTGCCCACTCCTGGGGTCCCTTTGTCACCTGCCTTCTGTGTGTCCTTCCTCAGGCAGGCCAGACCCCGCTGGAGACTGCCCGCTGCCACAATAATCCTGAAGTCGCTCTGCTACTCACCAAGGCTCCCCAGGTAGGAGTTAGAACCTCTTACTGATCATGCGGGGCTGCATAGTTGCCCGGCTTCCTCTGGCTGTGGTCTCGTGAAGCCTGGTGAAAGTAAGTAAGAATTGACGGGCTAAGACGTGAGGCGGTGCAGCGAGTACAAGTCTGTGCGGCGCCAAGCCCAGCTCTTTGCCCAGGGTGCCGTTCTTCCGCTGTGGTGTGATCTTGCTGCGGCAAGCTTCCTGGGCCCTACCATTTCCGTTCTGCCCATACTGTCCATAGTCAAGATGCGAGGGTGTTCTGTGGCGCTCACCGTCAGTCATCCTGGTGGGAGCAATCATTTCCTTACTGTTGGGAAGAGCAAGGCCGGAAATGCTGACTTTCCATCTTAGTGAGGTTCAGGGGATGAAAAGAATCTTCTGAGAATCACACTGCTAGTACCCGGGCCCAGTGTGTCACATGACTCTCATTTCTCTTAATTTTAAAGACATGCTCATATGACTGGCAGCCGTTCCTAGACTGTTGACAATTCTCTTTTGTAAGAGCAGCCACGCTCTTGTGCACAGAGCTGGTCCTGCTCAGTGGTGTCTGGATAGCCATGCACTCTGATGTGGGCAGCAGGTGTGAGGAGCTGTTGGAAGTGTAATGCTCCACTGTAGGGAGCGTGTGAACCCCTGAGTGAATGTGTGTTGTTAACATGAGAATGGCTGTGTTGAGGCCCCTGGTGCCTGAGACCCATGGGAGCCGCAGAGCTTTCCCCATGTAATGTTGGAGGATGGCAAAGACAATGAGCCCTCATAGCTGAGAATGGGGGGATTCAAAGCCCTTCTGGTTCATGAGTAGATGTTGAAAGTGTGCACAAAAACTGCTTTTTCCCCACAGATGTTTGCAATCCAAAGGCTGCCCCTACAGAGATTGCTCATACTCAGATTAGCTAAACCTGCCTCCTTGTTCAGTTGTACCACAAACCCTGCCCTACCTCCCTGTTCAACTGCATATAATAAACATGCTGAGCTTCTAGGTGCTGTAGCCACCCCATCAGAGTGAGCACAGCAAAGCTGACCTCAGTTTTGCCGTGTCTGTGTGCCCGGTGTTCTTCATTTCCTTGTTGCCCCTAGTCAGGGGTTCCAGGACCCCACTGGCGCAAGGACCTCACTCCAGCTTTGCAAAATGTAGAAAAATGCTGGTCTGTCACAGTCAGAAAGTAGCTGTGGTTTGCATCAATGGCTCTGAGACTTTCATATTCTTAAATACTATGGGCCAGAGGTTGAAGGTTCGTGGTGCCTCAGATCTGTGTTTGGTGGGACACTGAACATCTTAGTGGTTAAGGACAGGCAGTAATGGCAGATACAGCCATCTCCTGTTCCAGGCGGATCCCAGCAGCTCCCCATCTTTCCATTTAGTGAGAAGAAGCCCGAGCAGCCAAAACCATGTGCTTGTCCAGTTGCTGCTGGGCTCCCCAACATCTACTGCCTCGTGCCCTTGTTGGCTCCTTCTGCATTGTTGGGGGCAGGCACCAGCCCTCTTTTGGGAAACATGGTTAGTCTGAGGCCTACAGATACACCCCAGTGACGTCAGAATAACCTGACAGGGTTTTTTTGTTTGTTTTTTGTTTTTGTTGGGTTTTTTTCATACACTTTGGTCGAGGGAACTGGAAGGTGGAAAATGAAGCTGCTTGGAGCAGGGCTACCTCATGGCATGCCATTCCTATTCTAGTTTTATGTGAGTGGCATTGTCTGTTAGGCTGTGCACACCTATCTGGCCCTGCCAGCCTAGCAAATAAATGCCTGTTATTATTATCATAGAAATCTCTTGTGATCAGAGAGTATACTACCCGTTTCTGGGTCCTCTTTGTGCTCAGCACAAGACTAAGAGGGCCCAGGAAGTCCAGAGTTTTCTGTTATTACTAGTGTTTTCCACCAGGCTGTGGGTTCTGTTAGGTCAGAGTGCCGTGCCCAGAGTGCTGTGACCTACATGCCACATCATGTAGATGCTGTGTCCCCTTCACCCCTACAGCTATGGTGTTTGTCTCTTTTAGATCTTGCGCTTTAGTCGTGGGCGAAGCCTGAGGAAAAGGAGGGAGAGGCTCAAGGAAGAGAGGAGGGCCCAGTCTGTGCCCAGAGATGAGGTGGCACAGAGCAAGGTATGAGGGACCCTCCCACAGACCCTTGTCTGTCCCTGACGCTGCTCTCCTTCTCACTGGTTTCAGGCTGCCTCCCCGTTTCTTATGTCCCTCCCTGTCTGTCCGTAGTTCCAGATCCTGTGTCTTTGTGTGTATGTGTCCCCTGTGTGTCCGTGGCCTTTGTCCCATTGTGGACACAACCGTACTATGCCCTGAATTGTGCAGAGCTTGGGTTCTGCAGCTGTGGCGTCCATGTTGTCACCTGGGGCCTTGTTAGCAATGCAGATTCCTAGGACTCACTAGGACCTGCTGGAACAGGAGCTGTGGATGGGAGCAGCCTGGTGTGTTTGAACAAACAAGTTTTCTAGATGATTCTGAGACTCTCTAGGGCAGATTGCTTCTTCGGTTTCTAACTAGAGACTGGAGCAAGGCTTCTCTTCTGTGTTTAAGTCAAAAAGGATGACATGGGCTCAGCAGGGTACAGCGGGATTGCATAGTACATAGAATACAAGCCTGACTGGAGATCTGCCCTCAGCAGGTGCCATTGTACAATAGCAATATGGAATCCCTTGGAAGCTTTTTGTGGGGAGGGGAGACAAGGTCTCACTGTGTGTAACTGACTAGTCTGGAACTTGCTAGCTAGACTAAGCTGGCCTTGAACTCCCAGAGATCCAATCCACCTGCCTCTGCTGAGATTAAAGACATGTGTGAGGTGTCCAGTTCTTTGAGAGTTCTTGGCAGGGACTATGATATAGGGACTTTTTTTTTTTTTTTTTTTGGGACACACAAAAGCACTGAAGTTTTATCCAGATAAAAGTCCAGCCAGCCAGTCAGCCAGAAGCTGTTGCTGAGCCTGCCTATTATGCAGAAGACTTCTGTCACTGGCTAATGTTCCTGTGGGTCCATGATTGGATGGGGTTTTGTAAGTACAGGGCTGGGGTCAGAGGTCAAAGACTTAAGTGGAACAATTTGGGGGGCCTCTCTTTTGTAGGGAAGTGTCTCAGCAGGAGATACCCCCAGCAGTGAGCAAGCTGTCCCCCAAAAAGAGGAAACCAGAAGAGATTGCCCATCAGCTTCCCAGGAGCCCAGGAAGGGTGACAGGAGGAGAAAGTCAAGGCCAGAGGTCAGGAGCAAGCGGGTCCTGGGTGCAGGGAACATTTGGGGTTGGTTTGGAGGAGGTTCTGGTGACTTGCCCAGCCAGGACACCATGCCTCTCTCTGGCTTGCTGTTTGGGAATGAACACAAAAATGAAATCCACTGGCTTTAGACACCAGAGAGGGTGCTAATGTGTTTCTGGATGTGCTACTTTGGGCCAGAAGCAAGGTGGGGTTCTTTATTTCTTAATTTGGAGACAGGGTTATACTATGTAGCATTGCATGAGAGATGGGAAATGCTGGCAGGGTGTCACTCCAGTGGGTGTTGCAGGGGTGACTCTTCCTTCCCACAGGTGTCAGCACTATCTGACCCCACCCCAGCAGCAGACCAACAGCCTGGACACCAAAGGAACTCACACAGTCATCACCACCCCAAAAAGAAGAGCAGACATCGATGTTGGTCCCCACCTCCGCCCCATGGATTCAGGGCGTACCAGCTATACACACTGTACAGGGATGAGGAAGGAAAAGTGATGCAGGTACCACACAGTTGCGTTGGGCCAGCAGCCTGCAAACACCAAGGGCTGGTGAAGCCTGTGCCTGGAACTCGATGGCTACTCAGGCTTGACTTAACCAGACATGAGCCACAAGATCTCCCATCCAAACCGTGCATATGTGCCGTGCCATGTAGGCCCCAGAAGTCACTGACCATAGCAATTGTACCATCCTTAGGGGACGTCTGTCCTGAGGCCCCAGAGTGGGTGGGTTCAAGGCTCTTTAAGAGAGATACTATGTCTCACTCTGAATCTTAGTGCCTTTGGACCCAAAGCTCAACCAATGAGACTTCCAATGCTAGCATGGGGACAAGTCTGTCCTCTTAGTTTTCTGCCCCTCCCTGGTACCCTGAGTGACACAGTGGTTGCCCAAGATGAGGTTTTTTTTTTTTTTTAATAAGAAGGACTAATTTGCTAATTTCTACCTCTCTGTATTGCTCTCTCTCTCTCTCTCTCTCTCTCTAGGAGGGGGGAGTATTTGTGAGTGTCATATAGTATATGTATGTATTTGAGTGGACACACCCATGTGTGTGCACTTGCAGAAGCCAGAGTAGGGTGCTGTGTGCCCTGGTCTATCACTTTACATCCCACTCCTTTGAGACAGGTCTCTCACTGAGCCTGGAGGCCACCAAGCCCCAGTGATCCTGCTGTCTCTGCCCCCACAGCTCTGGGATTACAGATGTACATGCCTGGATTTGAACTCAGGTCCTCAGGCTTGTACAGCCAGTGCTCTTGTCCACTGAGCCATCTTTCCAGCCCCTGATTCCTTTTTCATCCCCCCAGGCACCAATAAAGGGTTGTCGCTGTGAACCTCTAATCAACAAGCTGGAGAACCAGTTGGAGGCGACTGTGGAGGAGATAAAGGCTGAGCTGGGATCAGTGCAGGACAAAGTGAACACAAAGCTGGGGCAGATGGAGAGCAAGACTCAGCACCAAGTAAGCCGGTGGCTCAGCCTCCTGACGACAGCCGTGAAGGCAGAAGACGATCAAAGATGTCAGGGCTTGAGTGTGGTTCAGTGCATGAGCCAGCCTCTGTCGTTAACCAAAGTTAGGATTATAAGGGGTATATATTCCCGCTGGCATAGTGGTACATAGAGGCTGAGTCAGGAGGATCGCAAATTCAAGGCAGTAGTGAGACTTTGTTTGTAGAAAAACAGAAAGAAAGAGAGGGGGGAAGAAGGAAGGAAGGAAGGAAGGAAGGAAGGAAGGAAGGAAGGAAGGAAGGAAGGAAGGAGCTGGGAGGTGGTGTCTTGCACCTTTAATCCCAGCACTCAGGAGGCAGAGGCAGGCATATCTCTGAGTTCGAGGCCAGCCTGGTTTACAGAGTGAGTTCCAGGACAGCCAGGACTACACAGAGAAACCCTGTCTCAAAAAACAAACAAACCAAAAAAAGGTCAAACGAGAAAAAGGAGAGAGAGAGAGAAAGGAAGGAAATATATTTCCATTACAGAGCATTATTTTAAAGAAAAAGAAAAAAGAAAAATGAACATTAGTGAGGAAAGAAATTACCCACAAGCCTGTAGTGATTTAAAAAAAAAACTGTTAATATTTCAGTTTGTCTTCTCCGTCTGTGTGTTCTGCTGAGGGTGGGTTTCATGGAGTCAAGCTTGCCACAGGCTCACTCTGCAGCTGAGGCGGCCTCAGACTTCTGATCTCCCAGCTTCATTGCCCGGATGCTAGGGTGGCAGGTGTGCACTCCACATCTGGTCTCATGTGCTGGGGACTGAACCCAGAACTTCACGCATGCTTGTTAAGCAAGTGCTTGCCAAGTGAGATACAGCACCAGTTCCTTTGTTCAAGTGTTTATCAGGAAAACAGTCGAACACAACACAAAGAAAAGCTGAGAGAAGACATTGATGAAATAACGAATGCTTTTATACTGAGGGTCAACCAATTCTCGGTTCACAAAGCCACACTATGTGGTCTAGGTTCGTCTTGAACTCTGACCCCCTTCTAAGTACTGTGGTTGGAAGCACGAGCCCCACATCCACTTTGGTTCTTATTCTGGGGCTTTGGGTCCCTCTTCCTGCCTCACCAGTCCCTTGTCTCACACTGGGGGGAGGCTGAGTTGCCTTGTCCTGTCGTATGACCTCTCAGTACCTCGCAGTGTGCCTACTAAGGATAAGCCCGAAATTCATCACATCTAAGAGAATCAACAATAATTGCACAATATCCTGTCCATGTTCAGACTTTCCTAGTTGCTCCTAAGTATTTTATTTAGTTGCTTTCACCAGTTATTTATTTCATCTTTTGAGACAAAGTCTCAAGTAGTCCAGGCTGTCCTCAAACTTATTCCATGGCTGGGATGGTGGGTACATGCTGCCACACCCAGATGTTTGATTTTAACCTTGGTATAGGGCCCTTTGCACATCTGACTGTTGAGTTCTGCAGTCTCTGAGTGGCTCCCAGTTCCTTCCAGCTTGCTGTCTCTTTGGAGCATTCATGCCAGTTGTCTTATATGACCTGCCACTTTATGGATTTGTTCCTAGTTTCTTCAGTGTTGTTTCTTTATCCTTGAACTTCTGCCAACAGAAAGGTCTGGGACAGTTCATGGCTCTGAGAGTGTGGTCCCTAGGCGGCAGCAGCAGAGGTTGGTGAGGTGAAATCTTGGGCCTATTCCAGTTTTGCTGAGTTGAATTTAATCACCTTGACTGGAATTCTGAGTGGGGCCCACAAGCCTGTGGCGAGCAAGACCTCCAAGTGCTGCTGCTAAAGTCTGTGAAGAGCAGTTCAATACAGTTACTCAGGTTCCAATAAGTACTTCTGCAAGCATACATCATGGTCAGTAGTGTGAACTCCAGACTGCCCTCTGCGTGGAGCCACTTAATGCCAAGGTACTTCAGGGTTACTGAAGCTAAGTTAGACGTTTATTCTCTTCCGCGGCGAAAGTACATTTTTCTTGTTAATAGGAAATGTGCCGATTCCTGGCTCTCGCTTCCTCATCTTTGCAGGGTTTTTTTTTTTTCAGTGCCCAGAAGGGGACCATGGCGATCTCTAGACCCACAGGGACGGCCCTGGCAGCCCTCTTTCCCACCCTGCAGTGTGTTTCACAGTGCAGCACAGTGCCTGTGTGGGAGAATGATACTATGCATGCGTGTCACGAGCACTTCCAGTGTCTTTATCTGCATAATGTTTGCAGTAATACAACATAATTTACTTAACCACTTATTATTAGGCTTTTCTCCTACTCATATAAATAATTTTAAGATAAAAGTTTATGATGTAATTTGTTGGCTGCTTCTCAGACTTTAAAATGTTTTTACATTTAATTTTGTGTGTGCTGTCTCTCTCTGTGTGTGTGTGTCTCTTTCTCTCTCTCTGTCTCTCTGTCTGTCTCTGTCTGTCTCT